>PVLA01000809.1:0-449845 GCA_004027455.1 Hydrochoerus hydrochaeris | reverse complement strand
TGCATGGCGGCAGAGAGACCTGTGCAGTGCTTATGGTGTAAGCATGAGTTCAGATTTCCACACCACCCCTTACTGTTTGTGTGACCTTAGCAAGATTTTAAATCCTTCTTAGTCTCTATTTCCTCATTCAAAAGGATAGAAAAACAGTAAAATCCTCCACTTTGAAGAGGACTGTGGCATTTAAGCCAGCAGTTCCATGATGCTAGCCCTGTAAAACTTGATGCTCCGCAGAAGGCAGGGGATGTAACCTCAGCAGTAGCCCTACAGTCCATAAACTGATCTTGCTGTGGTTGAGATTTTACCAGCCATGATAGCTTTTAATTGAGAAATATGCATTTGTGACAGGTAATCAAAATGCTCATTTGGCAGCCAGGTTCCAGATGAAATAAAGCTAAACAATGATGCAATTAAAATACACAAACAAATCCTCACAGATGCCAAGTAGACCTGACTGCCTTTCCTAACCTAATCATGTGGCTGAATTGGAATGTATCCTCAAGGCATTTTTCTCCATCAATCTGGACCTGACTAAATAAACAGTGCATCTTTCCCCCCTGCCTTGCCCTTTGTTTCTCCTGGGTCACCCTTGAGGTTTGCCTTACCTCCCTGAAAAGGAAGAACATCTCTGGGCCTGAACTCTCGGGGTGCCAGGGCTCCAGGCATCTTGTTGACAAACATCATCCCTTGAACTTCACCTTGGTCATTTCTTTGCTTATGGTGAGACAGGATGTCAATAGCTGGTGATTTTATTGAGGGAACAGTTCAGGAGATTTTAAAAGCCCTTGGGAAATACTCCTAGAGAAAATCTCTTTTCTTTTGTTGGAGTCTGTGAACCACTAATTGACACCAGGTCAACTTGGTGGCTTATTATCACACACGCAAATTTCTAGAACCTTCACTTTGACTATTCCTGACTCCACCTTGTAGAACATATCACAATGCCCACTGCCAGAGAGAGTTGATAAACCAGAAATTTAGCTAAAGTTTAATTTTTTTGAGCTCAAGTCCTATATTTCCTATTTATGATTTGGGAAAGTTCTATTAGTCCTAGTGTCTCAATTTCCTCATCTTTCAAAAGAGGATCTCTTTGTAGTTCACACGTGGTTTGATAGGAAGGTTGTAATACATATCAAGTTCTGATTTTACTGGCTTGTATGCAAAATGCTTGCAGTACATATTAGTTACAATTACTAATACCGATGTATGTTTTGAGTCAAAGGTTAGAAGCAAGAGTAATCTGGTTCAGTCAGCTTTTTTGTATGGTATTTTCTGATTGGCTTGAGATAATACAAAGAACATAAGTTTAGGAGCCATATAAACTGAGAACCAAGTTTTGACTTTGCCATGGTACGCAACCTTGAATCTGTTATCTTACCCGAACTCTGAATTCCAGTTTCTTCTTTTGTAAGCTCATCAAAGAATGTATATAAGTCAAAAAGTCTTCTCAAAAGAAATTTTAGCTGTAAGTGAAGCAAGCAAATTTGCTATCAGATTCCACAACTCTTTTGTGCCCATGATGATCTTAGCATTAGCATGATCTAAACCTGCTTCCAAAGTAGCCAGCCATCAGGCCAGTAAATGAAAATAGCCACTCAGTATCATTTCATCTTATGTATTCATTTTACAGAGACAAAAATCTTCAGATTCAAAGAAATTAAGTAATTTATTTGAAATGACATAAATAGTAAAAAACTGAGCCACAGAGGAGAATCTGGTTTTCCTGGAGTGACAAATAATCAGCCCTGACAAAATAAGTAAAGCAGTTAATTCAGGTTAAAAATAAAGATTGAACTGGGAGTTGTACTGTGTGCCTATAGTGCTAACATTTTGGGAGACTGAGGAAGGGTGATCACAGTGAGTTTAAGTCCAGGCTGGGGCTGAAAAGACAGACCTGAAGGATTAAGTAATTTTTGTCACAAAAGACTTTTTCTTCTTTCTTGCATGCTATATAGTCCATGTCCAACAACAATGCATAGGGTACAAATCTATTGTCAAAAGAGCTAAAAATCTATATACCCAGGAATCTTTTAAAGAAATACCAGAAAAATATCATCTATTATTGGTTTTCTTGATTTTTGGCAACCTTTGAAGAGCCCTCATTCATTTTTCCATCCCTTATTCCCACTTATTTTAGACAATATCTCCCTGTGTTACAGGCCAGCTTTGAGCTCACTAGTGACCCAGGATGGCCTCAAACCCACATTGTCCTGAGTACTGGGGTTATGGGCATGTGCCTCTATGCCCAGCTCCTGTTCCCCTTTAGTGAACTATGCATCGGACCTGGGATTTAGCCAATGGCACAAGCACCTGCCTGACAAGTGTGAGGTTGTGAGTTTGATCATCGGTACAAAAATAAATAAATAAATATAAAACAGACTAAGAATCAACAGGTTTAAAAGTAAGTAATGTAGGAGTTTACACGTCTTTCCCCCCACTTTATTTTCAGGAAAAATAACCTTGCTGCTCAGAAGACCCCTTGAGTAACATTGCTCTTGGACCTTGGTGGGAATGTCTAATTAAGGTAAAACATATTTTTATAATTAAATATTCTTTTTTTCTACACTCAAGTGGTTTCTGTTAACAGGAACATTTTGGTGCAAAGATGGGAGGGGAACATGTAACACTAAAACGGTATTGTTCTTTTCTCTCTGGCCTTGAGTTACATCCTGTGGATTAGAAAGCAGTATTCTGGGCAGAGCTCTGACTTTAGGCTTCATGGGGTTGGCATCAAATGTGCCAATCTCTTTGGCTTGAGTGAATTGATTGACTTCCTTCTTTATAAACTATTTTCTTAATCTGAGGTAGGAAATTGTGCTGTTTATCCACATTTTCTTAAGTATTGCTCTATAAAACCAAATAATATCAGAATTTTTCTTTCATGGGGAAAAAATAAGTTAATGGGTGAAATTTTCCAACTTTAAATATACTTGCTGTGATTTTCTCTGGAGAATTTGAGTCTGGTTCTTACTTGACCTTCCATGTGCACTTGCCAATGACCAACACAATGATAATGTGTCTAGCGATGGCTACGGAAAACTTCAAAATAGCTGACATGCTAAGATCATGGTGGGATTTTTTTATATAGATGTGAGTGCCCACTCTGGTTTTCTGTTGCCTCTTTACCCAGCAATATACACATATTTTTCTGCTCATAAAATATTTTCCTACTTCAGATATTGGTACTTACTTTGTCTTCTTCAGTGGCGCTGTGCAGAATCACGGTGTTCTGTGACTTGCAAATTATGCCATGTGCAGGATACATACTATGTATTAATATAATATATGTTATTGTTGATTCTATTTCCCATAAGGACTTTTTAAAGCATTCTATTGAGTTCTCACATGCAAGAAGTAAATTACCCCAAGTACCAGGCAGAGTAGAAGCTCATGGTATGATAAGCCATAGGTAACCTGAGAATGAAGAGGGGCGTGATACTTTTAAGTCAGCATAAGCTGATGAATTTTCTAGGATGTTTTCAAAACCACTTTTTCTTCTGAGGAAACTGTCCCCAAATGACTTGATACCACTGTTACAGAGAAGAGTAAAGGTGAAACACCAAAGTTTTTGACCAAGGAGGTCAAAATACTTTATGACTGACTAGGTCTAAATGCAAGAACAAGGGTGTTGGTTGTTTATTGAGAACCTGGTGTGTACTTTAGGAAATGAGGAGGAAAGTCTCAGAGATAGTGTTTTTTATTAGAAGAGTCATTTCTGATACAGAGATCTAGAAAGTAAAATTTACATCTCAACTCAGTGATCCAGTTTGCTTCGCGGGCTAAAGTAAAAATTCAGGTTTTCAGAAAGAGAAACTATCTGGGTAGCCAAACCATGGAACCCCAAGTGAATGTCCTGAGAGTTACACAGATGACAAGCAATTTGGAGAACAAATACAAGCCCTGGATTTAAAGGGTAAAAGCAGAACTTCTTTTAAGAAAGTAGAAAGGTAAGACAGAGCCAATGATCAGAAATTAAATATTATCAGTTATGGAACACTTACCATGTGCTAGATGCTGCTCAACATTTACTCATATAAATTCAAGTAAGTAAGACTTATACTAATTTTATCCCCATCATTCTGAAGAAAAAGTATGCCACAGAAATTTCATGTAACTCTCTTAAGTTTGTACAGTTAGGAAGCTATGGGCCTGGAATTTGAACTCTGGCAATATAGTTCCAGAATTCACTTCCAAAATGGCCACAATATATCACCTGTACAATAAAAAAGAAACAAACAAACAAAAAACTGTTTTGCTCTTGCCTTGAGCAAATGAGGGTAATCAAAGATAACTCACCCAAATAAAACCAGGCTTTCAGTTGGCCTCTCTGAGTAACTACATGATCAGCATTTGTTAAGGATGCATAAAAAGGCAGTGCAGTGGGGCAGAGATCCATGGTTAGAAATTAGTTAACAGTGAGCTGGTGTTGCATATATGGTGCTTTGCACTGTTCTGAGTGAGTGAGGTAGCTCACTCTCTGAAGAGAGCTTTCTGGCTTGCATTTCCTGCTACTGTGCTCTGTAAATCAGTGCTAGCAGACACACTCAACAGTGGCATCAACATGGTCCAGGCAGGAGCTGAGGTGCATTTGTTTGCTGATGGCTAATGTCGAGGGATTCATCCGTTCGAAACTGAAAGCAGCCCTAGGGCCCCAGTGCCAACAGACAGAAGCCACCATTCAATCACCTCTGAGTTGGCGCCAGGTACCCTTAACCTTCAGTTGCATTTCCTGGCCTTGTCTGTGCATAGAGTTGGCCGAAGTGACCTTCCTTCACCCCCAGTGAAACAAAAAGCTTCACAAACTTTTCTTCCTGGCCCTGCTCCCAAGTGAGCATCTAGCTCCTGAAATATGGGGATTCTGCAACTCTAGCTATATAAAAAAAAAAAAAAAAATGAAGCTTTGGGTATTACAGCTTGGGAATAAAACTCTAAAATGAGACTGGAAATCAGATCAATCTATCACTCCATTCCCACCAAATACAAATTTTCCAGATAATGAATGAAGCAGCCCTCTTTATTGCTTCCCTTTGCCAGATCTTCCCCATCCCAGCTCTCTGGCAGGCAAGCTCTTTATCCCAGAATTGTTGGGAAAGCCCTGGCCACTGGTCATGTCACTGGTCACATTTGTTATATCATGTAACATCTTCACTCTAATATAATTTGATGGATTTAGCTTGACAGAGCACGGCTGGGATGCCTTCCAGCTTCTCCGGAGCTGCATATAAGATCCCCCTCCCCACAGCTGCCAGTGACCACCTCAGATTCAAAATATCTGAGGGCACACTCTTGGTCAAAACAGGTGTAGGAACAGCACCCTGCTTATAACTAACCACTCCTGAGTTCAATTGCACAAAAGCCTGTGGTCACTCTTTTCTTTTTGTTAGAGGAGTCTTTAAAGATTTTAAGTTAATATAATGAAAAGTAGTGTTTATGTGACTGAAGTTGTGGTTATTTTGAGAAAGCTCTGTCAATGCTTCATAGTCAATAAGACAAATCAATAAAAATGGCAACCCAGTAGAGAAAATGTTAATGACATTTCACACATCTCACAAAATAAGAATATTGACAATTCAGTTCCACTTAACTTCTCTTGCCCAGGAGAAACAATTTGCAACAAATGCATGCTAGGAGACATATACTTTTCCTGTGCCGAGTGCTCTATTTTAAGTACTCAGGGACTTCGTGATTTTATTGGTCTACAGTCCACCCCATAGCCTTTTGTTATGTTCTTACGCTTGCTTCTGGAGGCAGAAAAGCAAAAGGCACGAGGCTGGACCCTGATTCCAAGGAGTTCACAGTCTGGATGAGACAGTGGCATCCCCACAGTATTAATCCAAAGAAGAAAGTAGGTCGGAGGCGCGAGAGCTGCAACAAGCCAAAGAAGAGAAGCAGGGACGTTGGTGCAAGACAGAAACCGCAGAAATGGAGAGAAAGGAACAGAGAGAGGAAAGTTTTAACTAGGTTTTCAGCTAGAGAAGGTAGGAGAGGGAGCCACCAAGGAACTCAGAAAATTAAGGTTCTAAGAAAACAGTAATTCAGAATCTTCCAAGTAAAAATGATTGTATTTTTTTCCCATTACAGCCCAGTTTTCAAGGAATCTGAGTCCCTGGCAATTCCTTTCAGCACCTTTAGGCTATGTGTAAAGATCAGTTGCCTGATGCAATGAGGAACATACTACCAATTAAAGTGATATTTTATTTATATTTTTTAATTTGCTTATGTTGATGTTGGAGATCAAAACCATTCTAACCATGTGCACCCTACCACTGAGTTATAAGTTGAGTCATCAACCTTAAGTCAATTTTTAAAAAATACATATTATTTCTTTTCTTTTTGTATTCCAAAATGCTTCAGGAGTTAGAGTGAAGATATGAGCCATCTGCTGCCTAGCTCGGAGACCGCTGGTGCGTGAGGCATTATCAGCTCATAGAAACTCAGTGTATAAGTCCTGTTTGTTTTCTAGTGTCTCCATGTTGCAGTATTAGGCAGTGATGGCTGCAGTTACGAGAGACATTTGTTCCAATGACATTCATAAATACACTTTGTTAGGCAGTTATGTCAGGTCTCTCGGCTCTCTGCTCCCTCTCTGAAAGCCAACTGCTTTTCAGCTGTTTGATTTCTCTCTCTAAAATAGGACTATGCTGGCAGGAAATCTGAAACTCAGGCATAATCCATAGAATGTTAAATTTTCCTGTTGGATTTGCGTAGGCGGATCAGGCAAGATAAGGACTCGGGGTAGGGGGGAGCTTGAGGGAATGAACTTTCTCTAAAATATCCCTGGAGCTGGCACTTGGCCTGCTGAGAGGGAGAGGTGTCATTCAAGGCTGCTAGGAATGCAGAGCTGCTTGTTGAAGGACTGGCAAATGTCTTTCCTTCTAAGATTGGGCTATGTATTTTTTGATTGGTGGAACTGTGGGTTCATTTTTCTTGGGGGTCATGAGATTTGGGGAAGATAGTGCACAATGAAGTTAAGTGCCCCTGGATATGGGTCTGTGTGACAAGAAGTGAAACCACTTGGCTTTTTCTATCCCAGTCCCAGTTATCAGCCTGGGGCCTGACCCTCAGCGATGCTGGTTTCCTTCCATGCACTCTCCTGTGTGAAATGAAGGCCTGGTTCAGGGCTGATGACACTTGTGTCACAGTGCAGATGGGTTCAGCCCTAGAGCCTACCACTGTGAGAAATTACACTCTCATATTTTCATGACTCCCTGGGGATCTAGTTAAATTTTAGATTCTTATTCAATAGGTTTTGAGGAGGAACTGCGATTTTGCATTGTTAATCAGCTGTCGGGAGTGGATGTTGCTGAATTGTGTACCACACTTCATTTCTGAGGGGCATGCTCATGAGTTATGGGGTATCCCAGGGGCAAGAAGGGGCAATTGGGCCCATGAGGAAGCTGGACTGTGTCTAGGTAAGGTAGGACAGGGTGGACAAACTCCGGTGATGAGAGAAATCTTGTCTCATTTATGGGACATGGCTGTGCAATATCAGGATTAGATGACTTGGAGGCAGGAGAACTTGCATATCCACCCTCAGCTATAAAACTTCAAGAGCTCCTCATTATCCTCATGCTAAAGTCCAATTTCCTCAACATAACAATGACGCCCTCTCAATCCCGCCCAGCCTCCTTTTCACTCTCTCTCCTAGGTTTCCCAGAGGCCTGCAGTGGTCTTTGCTCTCTACCTCTTGCCTGCCTGACAAACTCTGATTCATCTTTTAAATTTATTTCTATAATCAGCTTCCCTGTGAAACTCAAAACAATTATAGCTCGTCTCTGTTTAAAACACTGGCCGTATTTCTAAGGATTGAAATACCCCAGTGTTGCCTGTCTTTCTTCCTCTAACCAGCAAGGGCCTGGAGATCTGGCTCTTTTCTTGTTAATTTCTCCATCTTATTTGGTGATAGCATAGTGCCAAGCTATAGCATTAACATAACAAACTCTAGTTAAATGGGACTAAAGAGTGGTTAGAAGAAACAGGATAAGGATAATTATGGCCTGCTCTGGAAAGGGACCTGAAATCACAAAGGGACTTAAACAAGACATCTTGGGAATATAGCAGGTATGGCCTTTACCTAGGAGGGGCTTGTTTTATGGGATCAGTTCAACTTTTATGTTCCACATATGAGTGAAATCATACAGTATTTATCTTCTTGTGCTTGTCTTATTTCACTTAATATAATGTCCTCTAGGCTTATTTATGTTGTAGCAAATAACAGGATTTTCTTTTATCAGTGAATAACCACTATATATGGATATATACATGTTCTTTATTCATTTGTTGCTGAACATTTAGTCTAACGCCACATCTTCACCACTGTGAAAAATGCAATATTAAGCATAGGAATGTAAATATCTCTTTGCTATGATGGTTTCATTGCCTTTAGATACTGTACCAAGTGGAGGGATTGCTGTTATCTCACAGAAGTAAAGAATACAATGGTGATCAGTGGAAGGTTGAGAGGGTGAGCAGAGGAGGCAGCTATTGGGGAAGGTCAATCAATGGGTATAGGGCTATTTCTAGGAAAAAAAGAGTACAACCTGCTTACCTATTGCACAGTAGGGTGACTATCATTAACAATAATATAATGATATATTGCATATTTTAAAATAGGTAGTAGGGAATTTGAGTATTTTAACAGAAATAACGATTAAGTTTTTGAGGTGATAGATGATATTAATCACACTAATTCAATCATTAGACAATGTAAAGCTGCATCAAAATATCACATGGTACCTCATAAAGTTGTATGATTATTATGTCAACTTAAACAGCAGACACATCATAAAATAAAAGCAGGGTCATGTACACATGTTCTGATGTGCTTATGGTAGGTGCTTCATGGTAGATTCTGGCTAAACAGGTTCTTTGCAGAAATAAGGGCCCTTTTCTCTCTCTCATGTCCCCACTTCCCCATTTATAGAAAGAAAGACCAATACTGAAAACTTAGTACTAATGATTTTCTCATTTGTACATTCATATCTTGTTCTTTTAAATAACATTTTTCTTTATTTTTCCAGTGCAAAACAATATACCAACTACAAATGACAGAGAAATGAGCAAAACATAACCCATACTCTGAAGTACCATGAGACTAGGAAGTAGAGAGTTCCATAAATAAACAATTTGCAGATTTTTCTTTGTTGACTACAGTTGTTTATATTAAACATTTTATTAATTCTAGCAAATATCTGATTTACAGAATTACCCCCATGCCCAATCATATCATCGCCAAATAATAGACTCTCAACACTTTACTAGACTCCTGAGGACTAAATATTTGGTAATGTGGTGCATGTTCCAAATATTACACACCAGCCTCAATAGAATCTGAGAATGAAACCCAGAATCAAGCATGTTAATATTTCTGCAGCAGTGTAACCACCCACACTAAGTTGCTTTACATCAGCTGAGATTTTTGTATTGAGCCCTTTAAAACATTCTCAAAACATCCAGCTTTCAAAATATTTTGGATTTCACAACTGCAAACAAAGCTTATGGGTTTATGATATTTTTTATTTCTAATACATTAATTTTATTTCTTTATCTTATTGAACCAGCTAATCCCACTTAAATGTATTAAACAATATTGAGTAGACAAAATTGTTTTATACCTAAAGGGTACCCCTAATAAAGAGTCACTTGGTTTGTAATTTAAAATCTGGGTATTTTTCATATTAAGGTTTACTTTATTCTTACATGAAAAAATGTTTTGAAGTTATTAAATTTTATCAAATGCATTTGGCAAATAAGGAATTAATCATCTACTTTTATATTATTACCCTACTGATAAAATTCCATTGCATTGTTCAAATGCCCTGTATTGAAAGTAAAAGTTTATGAATCAGAAATATTAGATTACATTTTTTTGAAGTAGTTAATTTAGGATTTTGAATATAGATTCATAGTTTAGATTGTTTTCTTAGGGTTTTACATATGGATTCATAGTTTAGAGTATTTTCTTCACTGTTTTTCTTTTTGACATATTTTACCACTTCAGGGATCTGAATCACATCTTCCTTGTGGAATGAATTGGGTAGTTTTGCTATCATCTACTCTCTAGGATACATTGTAATGAAAGTATTTATGTATTATTTCTTGAATGCCTGGATAAAATTACCATTAATTCTCTCAGAAATGAAAGTCTTTTGGGAAGATAGTTCTTAAATGTATTTCTATGATTTTTCAGTTATTGGTTTGTTCTTAATTTCTGTAACTTTCAAAATTTGATTATCTTTTATTACCTTGCAAAGATTAGAAATTAAAGGAGACTTTATCATCCCCAAATGTGAGTGCATATGTTGAATTATTGAATTCATGAGGTTTTTATTTGCTCTTTATTTGTCTTTTTTTTTTCAAGTTGATATTTCATTATGAGAGATTTGTTTTGGGCCAAAATGCTAATCAGTTTATCTTTCACTACACCAACTTTGAAACTGGTTTTAAATACAACTAGATTTCTAGATAATTGTAATTGGAAACAATAGGAGAGATCATCCAGTCTAATCTACCAGAGAAATGGAAAAACTGAAGTTTTAGTTGGTAAAATAATTTACATAAGCTCAAGTGTAAGGAAGAAAAGTAGGCTTAACCTTGTGGATTGCTATCAAAAAACAAACACAACTATGAAACACTATTATGTAGTTCTCTTCCCTGCTGACCTCTTAACTTTACCTGGTCTTAACTTCTAGTAGTCACCTAAGAGTTGGTGCACAGCCCGTGACAGCATCCAACAACCTAATACATGTGGCTATTGAGCTTTCAGCTCTGGTCTCCATGGATATGTCGTCAAATCAATACGTATCTTTGATACCAACTGTAGAAGAAAAGTCAGGAACTAGTCCCAGGCACTATTTGTGGCTCTCAAGTCTTCCTTCATTTTGTACTAGTTTATATTCATTATGAAGCACCGTCTGAAACTAATTGGAAGTGTCATTTGTTGATTTCACTATTCATATGAAAATTACCCAATAAAACAAAAAAATGCTTTGACTTTAAAGAGTGCGAGGTACAGTACACCTAGGAAAGACTGGCCTCCTAAATGGAGAAGCTGGCTGTCTATGTTGTAGCATATGTTAGACACCGCAGACAAACTGTGGCACAGTGTGACTGCAGCCCACGAGGGTGCTTTTTACACTCTTGGCGGTATCAATAAATATGGCAAGGAAGGGTTTTGACTGTGTGAATGTTCAGGTTTAGAAAACCATTCAGTGAGCTTATGTGATTCTTTTTTTAAGAGCTGGACTTAATGAAATGCCTATTAATCATAGCATCCACTTGAGACCTGATTAAAGAACTTTTGTTTTTAAACTATTCTGTGTAGTACAACATTTCTTTGTCTGTTCCTTCATGCATAACAAATATACACAAAATAATTAATTTACAGTGCTGAAGAACAGGAATGCCAGAAATTGAGGTGCTGCTCCCCTGTCCTGGGGGCCTGAGTAAGCACAAGTAGGGAGAAGAGCAAAGCCCAGCATGACACAGTGATTATCTGAGGAACACAAAACTGAAGACCCAGTGGGTGAGTGTAGGGAACTCCTTGATTCTGAAATCTCTGGAAATTAAGGGGTTAGAAGTTCAATTTTCCATTAATTTTAAGTGACCCATGGCTTTGGCCCAGGACAGCAAGAACCAAAGAGATCAAAATCTGTATCTTCAGAATCAGATTTAAACCAAAACATAGTGAAAGACAGGTATTAAATGATATAGTGAGTATAAAACACAGCCTGGGGCAGGATATGTAGTGTTCATGAAATGCTGGCTAATATCAGAAACACTTTAAATATGTATTTTTTTCTTTTAAAGCTTAAAAAAACTTAAACTCTTCTATTTTTTATCATCTAAACATGTCAACTCATAATCTAAAAATGTTTTTTTTTCCTTAATTTGATCAAGTCTTACTGTTTCTAGAACTCCTTGTTCAAATCATCATCTTTCTGAAGCTGGAATCTTGGTTCCTATTTTTATTTCCTGCCACGTGTCTATCCAAAGAACAAGACAGAGACATTCACTCAGATGTCCTCATGGCTTCCCAGTGCATTAAAATGAGTATGTTGCAGCTTGTATCCAGATGTCTTCTCAAACCTTCCTGTGGTGAGAGGTGGGGCTTTTCAGAGGTGACTGGATCTAGCATATATGGTGGGATTGATTCATGGTGTGATGCTAGGATTAAAAGTGTGAGTGCTACCTTCAGAGCAGGTATCCTGGACAAGATATAATGGACACAAAGAGGATCATAGCTTGTCAGCCATCCCTTGATGCTTTTTCCTCCATGGTTTTGCTGCCTCATGCCTGCCAGGAACTGTTTCTCCTCTGGGTTGCCTGTCTGCCATGCCACCGTGCATTGGAGCCAGCTGATTATGAATTGAAACTACTACAAACTGTGCACAATAAATCTTTTCTTCTTTAACTTTTGAGGTCAGGTTAGCACTTAACAAAATAACTAAGACAGAGTATACAACACTCATTACCATAATCTACAAGGCCACCATATGATCTGCCTCTCCCCTGGCTATCCCCTTAGCTTCTCCCACCACCTTCCCTTAAGCACTCTTAGAGGAAGCTTTTTAGACCCTAGAGAAACGTAAATTGGCTCCTATCCTAGAACCTTTGCATTTGTTATGTCCTCTGACAGAATGTTCTAACATTTTTCCTGGAATTCACATTGTTCTTTCCTTGAAGTTTTTATTCAAATAGGTTTGCAGAGAAAATTATTTTGATGGACTATTTCAAAATTCAAAATTCTACCTTCTCCTTATTCTATATTTTCTTGTTGCTTACTGTATCCTTCATAACCCAGGTATTTTCAACCTGAAATTTATTATGTTTATTTTCTAATATGGAGCTTCTCTCTCCTTTACAACTCCATGAGGACAGGGATTTGATCCATGGTATTTACTATCATATCTTCTAGGAATAACAACAGTGTCTGACATATAGTAGGTGGTAAACATTTACTTTTGAATGAAGGAATAACTAGATCTTTATAAGAATGCATGTTTATAATTATAATGGAGCACTGATTGCAAAAGAGTAAGTCTAAAAAATAAGTAGATGAGAATGTTAAAGTGAAAACAAAACAAATAATAAGAAAAATTTAGGTTAGTAGGAAGCATTTTTCATGACATTCACTGAACAATCGTATCTCACACAATTGATATATATGAAAGATGTACCTGACTTTGTCAATCAGTATTGACAGTCTGCTATGCACAAGGAGTTTTTAAACACACTGTCGTGGTGTGCATCTAGATGTCTTCACAAAGTCTCAAATACTCATCAGAGCTGGATCTAGAGTGTGTGATACAGGAATTAAGGGATATGATATACATTAGTCCACAGACTGAAATTAGCATCATTCTGTGTGGCACCACCCAAAATCTTGGTAGCCAAGATGAGCTAAAAGTGAAAGGCAGACTGGCTGCCAGCTGCTGCTGTCTCTGCTTTGCCACTTTCTGCTTGCCACTTCCTGCCTGCCTTAGCATGAGCTGTTTCTCTTCTGTGATGCCCCTCTGCCACTTCACCCTGCCTTTGACCCCACTGACTATGGACTGATGCCTCTATGAATTGTGATCCCAAATAAAGTTTTTGTCCTTTAACTTGTAGGCATAGGATATTTTTTCTCAGCAATAACAACAACAACAACAACAAAAAATTAACCGGGACACACTCCATTTCACGTGCATGTGCATAACTTACTCTTTATGTAACAAGTTTACATATACAAAACCATCTCTGTGAGGTCATTATTCTCCCTTATTGATCAACTAGGAAGACCAAAGTTCAGAAATGTGTTGTTACCTGTTTATTTAAATGGAAATTGTGAATAATACCCAAGCCCATCCTTCCTCGGATACATTTTAAAAAGTTTCATTTGCTTTTCCTACTATATAAGGATGGCATTTTTAAGTTAATTGACTCTTCTGAATATTTTCAGTCATTTGTAAAATGAAAGAAAAGTTGCTGGCTATTTAGAGGAAGCAACAAATGTGTAACTTTCAGTGAGGAGGTTCATCATGGTCATAATGACAGGGATAAAAGTCCCTCTACAATGTCATACCTTGAGCCAATACAGAAAGTGAAGCAGAGAAAAGCAATGATGAGAAGGCCTTGAGCCTCTTGTGTCCTGTATCCAACAGTTCCTGAAGTCAGCCTAAGTTTTTCTTTTACACCATTTATAATGAGTAGATTCCCCTGCCTGACTTAAACCAACAAGGTAGGTGCAGCCAGCAGTTGAAAGCTACACGAATCAAACAGAACTCTGAACTCACTCTGTAGATCTCTGTGATTGCAATTGTCACCATGAGGAGAACCCTGTCTGCTTTTGCACATTTATCCAGACTACACCTGACACTTTTCTAAGAGCATTGAAAAGACTAATCTCTACAGCCAGGAAGCTCCAGAATTAATTGGAAAGCTAACATTCAAAACAGCTATATACATATTACATATGTGGGGGCCTAGAAGGAGAAATTCTATCTGAAGAGAGGCCTAAAGAATAGAGCAGAATCCACACCACACTGGTTTTTCATTTTGGTCTGTTCTTTTAAAGCACTGACTTTAATACTTTTAGAAATTTGGTTGAAACTTTGGATAATGTCTCTAGGAGGAAATGACATTTCAATCACATAATCACTTTTGGTTCATATCATATATTAAAAATGTAACTTTCAGTACTACCGATCCACGATTTTAATCTTTACTGTAGTTGATTTTAGATTTTGAGCCCATGGACATCTTACAGAAGCTATATAATCCTTTCCCTAGAAAGATGTGAACATTTAGAGTTCATGATGGAATTTTAATTGCATGACCTCTAGTTAAAATTCCCTTCTGATCAGAGTAAACCATTCACCCCATCAGCAGGCATTTTTTTTTTTCTTTTGGAGCAAGAACTATCCTGATCCCACCCCAAACCAGGTACTAAGTGTTTTATAACTAGAAAAACATGGAAAAATGGAAAGTGAGCTGATAAACATGATTAAAAATATAGCTTATTGTCTATATACTAATATCCCAAAGCTATAAACTCATAGTTGAAGCTCATGAGAGTAAAGCGTTCATGTTGACTTGTGCTTCCAAGACTGAGCTGTCCTCCAAGAAGCCAACACCTGAGGAATCCCTCTCCCTCTCAAACGTCTCTGTGTTCTGCAGCCTCCACTAGTAAGCCACTGTGTATTTCCTTTCCACAGAGGCACAGGATAGGCTGCCTAGCCATTGCTATAGAATTAATCAATCAAATTTTATTTTTATTGCACCATGCTGGAAAATCCACTCATACTGCTTTCCAGTAATGCTGAAAAGAAAACTAATCTATACTGCCCAATTAAGAATAAAACATATGTCTTCTTGATGATGTCTGGGTGGTGGCAGTTCCAATGGTCATTGGCTCTTGAAGTTATTCAACATTAAAGATGAGAAAGACTATCAGTGCATAATTGCAAACAGGTAAGTTTCATTACAACCACTAAAAAAGAAAGAAAGGAAAGATATAAAACATAAAGGGTCTCAGATGCCCCAGTGTCTACAGCCAGAAGCAATACTAATAACAAGCATTTATTGAGCACTTTCCCTTCCAAGAGTTCAAAGAGCTGTTCTATGTAATATTTAATTCACTTCTACCACAGCCATCTGATTTATAACTTGTCTGTGGCCCAGGACTCGACAAGCAAGGGAGATTGTTCAGGCTCTCAGCAATGGTTTTGGCTGCTAAAATTGCTGAGAATGTACATTTCCTGGTATCTGAGGAGAGAGATCTAAAACCTAGAATTGATGACAGGGGCAGATGTTGGGTCCTGATATCAAATCAGCACACAATGTCAAAATGGACATCCCCCCCAAAGATCCCCACCAAGGAGGCTCATGGGAGGAATCGCCCTGGGGATAGGCCTGGCCTCAGGCTGGCGGTCTGACTTATGGCTTCATACATTTCCTTTGCTGGTGGACCAGAGTCACTACAGCTAGAGACGTGCTTGAGTGTAACACAATACCTGCGACACACATTCAAGAGAATTAAGAAAACCTATGACTGGATTTAAAGAGCAAAGTTATTTCTTTCAGTGACTAAATAACATGTTTGTTCACTGTATCTGTGCTATTTCACAGTATCCCCCCAAACAAACAAACAAACTGTTGAGAACTGAGTAGTGAATCACTTATTGTTAAGTGATTATGGATTAGATTAAAGGACATTTTTTTTCTGTTGCTTAAAGGGAAATATAGTCTGTCTGACTTGCTCTCTCTTCTTTTCCTTTTCTACTTGCTTTCAGATATATATATATATATATATATATATATATATATATATTACCATTCAATTTTCTCCTTCTATTGTGCTGTTTACACATACCTATGTGCACATATGTATAGACATATGCATCCACAAATGCACATACATTCACTTTAACTGGACAGATCCTATTATATTTTAAAAAGCAGCTTCCTATAAAGTATTGTTTGAGGTCTCCAACTAGACTAAGTTCTATGTTATCCTCCCAAAGCACTGCACACCTCTCTGGTGACATTCACTATGTGACACGGTGAAATTGCGTTTGTATAACACTGTAGGTTCCACATGGGCAGAGATTGGCTGCATGTTGTTTGCCATCCTCTCCATAGCAGCTAACAGAGAATTTGGAATTCCTAGCACCTACTGAGCTCTTAACATCAGTCATACAGTTTATGTCTAACACACTGTAAGCATTCAAATATGCCAGCCATTATTCTAAGAATGTGTTTATGAACTCGTCACAAGTTGCAATTGTGTATTATGGTCAGTATTTTCAGAAAAGGTAAATGATGATCACAGAGATTAAGTAATCTCAGTTTCATTCCTTGAAAACAGAACCTGATGGCTGGGATTTAGCTCAGTGGAATAAGCACCTGCCTGGCAGTTACAAGGTCCTGAGTTTGATCTCTGGTACCAAAAAAAAAAAAAAACAAAAACGAAACAAAACAGAACCTGAAAATAGAAATTAAGTGCAAGTAGTTTATGTGAGAGAAGATCTCAGAAATATTCTTGGAGGAGGAAGCGAGTAAGACAGGAAATGGAATGCAGCCAGCAATAAATGCACTACCCAGCCAGATACCTTTGTGGGTAGCTGGAACTTGATCCCACCACAAAAACTCTGACACTCTAGATGTCAGTGCAGAACATTTACCTGAGAGTTATCCCAACAGAAGCGAAGGGCAGTTGGGATGTTTATCTATTACTTCCATCGGCCATCTGAGGGGACCTGCCAAGGAGGGGTTTCTGGGTCACTACTCCAGCTCTTTTGCCTGCTGGGTGCATGAAGGTAGACCAGACTCCAGCCATCACAGAAGGCTCTACAGCAGCAGGTATATGGGTGCAGTGCATTGCAAGGGAAGGCCCAGGTCACCCTAGGGAGACAGCAGCTCCATGGTTAAATCCTTGAGGTTCTGTTTTTAGTCAGGGATTGTCTTAGTTACTTTTCTCTTGTTGCTGAGACAAAATACATGACAACCAAAGTTAAAAGGGGATAAGCTTTAAAAAAAAAAAGTTTATGGCAAGCAGAAATCAGCAAAAGCAAGAGAGAAGGCAACCTTCTTTCTGTCCCTTATATTATATACAGGGTACCCAATCAGTAAACTGATATACAAGTCACACACCCGCAATCCCAGCATCACAGACTCTAGATTCAGCCATCTCTGAAAAAGCCCCACTTAGGACTGCATGAGCCTTTGGGGTAGGGGACATCTACACCCAAACCATAACAGGGACAGTACTGACACTATCTTTGAATCAGTCTGACATCAAAGCATGTTTTAAATGACTATTTTTGCACATAAATGTTACATAAATGAATAAAAATAGAAGGGAAAAATTTAAATCTTGAACAGAATCATGAAGCAGTTTTGCACGAGAGCTAAGATTACATCTGATAAAGCTTTGCTGTCTCCAAAGAGAGAACAGTTTTCTGGCAACTATGTTTATGCTTTCTGATTTCACAGTCTCCCCTTGGGAATCACTGTCAATTTTCCTTCTCTTTATAATTCCCATGATAATGGGACCCCTCCTCTTGGGTTCTCTACATTTATTCTTACAATATGATAAGTTTCTGATTTGGCTGCTGTGAAGTCTTGACCTATTGTTTGAGCCATGCCGTTTCTATGGTGATTGTCCATACATCAGCTCTCTGCCCTTAAGCATTGATTTTCTTGGTCAAAACCACAGCTTACGGATGCCAGAAATCTCTGCATCTTGCCAATATATTTCTTCTCTTTTATTCTCTTCCTCCACCTCACACCTCATCTCATTCCATACAGGTCCCAAAATTAGTTTCACACCCAAAGTTTAGTCAGTCTGTATCTTGAGAAAAATCATTTGTTATTTCAATTCTTCTCAATCAAATCTCTTTGTAAAGTAAATACCCATATCCTAGAGATTTTAGCCTCTGCATACCAATTAACCAGTGCTTGTAAGCTATCTTCAAGTTTACGTGTAAAATTAAGATTGACATTGAATTTGACAAATACTTATTAAGTACTTACCGTTTGGCTGGCATCGTCACAGTGAACAAAAGATCAGTAAGATCTGATCTCTGTTTTTAAAGTTAATGCAATACCAGTACCTACTCATATGTACTATCATGGAGTTAAGCATAAACTGGTAGAAAAAAAGACTTATGTAAGATAAAGTGGATGGCCTAAAAGAAGGGCAAGAATTTGGAGATCATACAGTAACACAATATTTGTGGCATTGTGCTGAAAACCAGTCTAATTCATACAAAGGTCTGAGAGGATATATATTTCATTTAGATACCTACAAAAAATTCAGTTTGATCAAAAAGTAGGTGAGAAGGGAGGTATGTTGCTTACTCCATTCGAACTCCCTTCTTCTCTTCCTAAACACTCAGGTCGGATTTGACACGGGAGGCCCACTTTTTCTGATTCCTTCTGTAATTTATCACAGGCTTATTTCTCTCTGAGGAGATTGGTGGGTTAAATGTGGGCTATTTTCCCAGGTAAGGAGGCTGAGTTTTATTCACAGGTCAATGACATTTCCACCTGTGTTCCATGGACTGCATGGATTAGGGAGAGGAGAAAACAGGGAGTCGGGGTCACACAGAGTGCTGTATGTGTTCTCCCCGGGGCCTCTGCTTAAGTGGCTATGATCACTGCTGAGTCAGGGTGAGACTTAGAAGACAGAATTTGCCCAAAACAGAACAGTAGAAGGAAGAGAAGGAGGAGAGGGAGGTGGAAGAAACGAAGAAAGCAGGAAGGAAGAGAGGATAGTATGTGAACTTGGAGTTGCAGCATTTGAAAGGTTTTTTACAGTGAGAAATGATCATGGTAGTGCTGTGGAAAGTCTTCTCTATGACAGTAGAAACTGCACGGAGTGTGTAGAACTCAGGAAAGAGAACCAGCAAAGCGGTGAGGTGGGAATTAGTTAAGAGGTGATAAGGGCTGATCTAGGGCTATAATTGTGATTGGAATCTAGACATAATTAAGGCACATAATCAGCAGGACTTAGTGAGACAATGGATTCTGGAAAAATAATAACACCTGTCCAAAGAGTTATTGTAAGGGCAATCATTATGAAATGTTTTTCACTGTACTGAATAATGCAAATATTAATTATGAAAGTTATTGTGACTAGATCATAGCTCTCTTTATTCATATCAGTGTCCTTTACAAGCCCCTCCCATAATTCGTTGTAAATTAAACCTTTCCCTAATTAGATTTGCTAACAGCAATAGAGGATGCCATTTGGCTACTTCTTCTCTAGGGAATGTTGATATTCAAATCTCCAGGTCATTATTTATAATCTCCATTTCTAACAAGGGAAATTTAAAATTGGATCTCATAGTAATCTCTAAAGCAATCTTTCCTTTGCCTCTAGGATGAGCAAATATTTAAACTTGACAAAGCAGATATTTTCTGCAACCTACACTTCTTTGACCAAATTATCTAGTGGGGGTAAATCCTGATATTCTGAAGAGTATACAGGATTGTTGGTTTATTTCTTATGTTATTAACAGTGAGGGTGTTGGTGATGATGATGATAATGATGACTGATGATTGTTACTTCTACCATATTTTAACATGTATTCTCTGACAAGAAATATGCACATCACTTTCTGTACAGTGATTATCTAATTTAAGACATACTAGTGCTCAAAGTGATGATAGTTTTAAAGTTTAGGAAACTGAGGCTGAAACATCTTAAGTAATTTAAGATAATCTAATTAATAACAAACAGATCAGAGACATGGACTTTTGTGTGTATATGTCCCCCCAAACCTCTTGTACTCTTGGGGGGGGTGGTTTTCTGAGATGCCTGCCTCTAGAGAGTCACACTGGGATTAACTATATGATGCTGGGATCAAAGGTGTGTGATTACTAAATTAGTTCACTCATTAGTTTGGCATAGTTCTAGGAGTGGGTAATGTGAAATCCCTACTTGTGTCTGGTTGCTACTCACGGGTATCCTGAGTAAAATATGAGGGACAGTAAGAGTGTTGCTGTTGTCACTTGATGCGTGCTACTTTGCCACCATCTGCCTGCCAAGACTGTTTCTCTTCTGTGATGCCCCTCTGCCGTGCCACTCTGCCTTGGAGCCAGCTGGTTATGAAGTGGAAGCCAAAATAAACCTTTCTTCCTTCCACTTTGAGTGTAGGGTTATTTCTTTCTCAGCAACAAGTAGCTAAGACAAATCTGAACAATCTACCTGGGTCCAGATCTTTACGTTCATTGTTCAGAAATGGAAGGATCAAGAACCTGGAGTTCCTTCAGTCATCACTCTTTGATCTCAGCAAATGAGGCTCTGGAACTATTTGTTGGCAGGAAGCATTTTCCCTGAATATTCTGGCCTCTTCCACACTAGAGAGGATTTTCCTGATTGGGGCTGTCAATATATCAAGCAGGACTTTCTAAGCAGAGAGTGTGCTGGTGCAAAAGACAAAGTGGCACTGTCCTTCTCAGAAATATAGGCTTAATAGGTCAGATGAGGCCAAACAGACCAAAGGCATGCTGGGACACCCTTCTAGATTTGCATGAATGTGGACTTTCGGCAGCATATTCTGGTATGAGAATTCAGAAAAGACAAAAAGATGTTTAACTGGCAACTGAAACTCATATAATGGCATTCTGTCTAGAGCTGGAGGAGACTGATGGTCAAACTAAGTCGAGCATTCTAATGAAGTTTTTAATTGTCTACCTCTTCTTCCAAGGAGGCAGATACCTCACTACTGTGCCCAGTTCCCTTTTCTATCCCTTTCTTTTAACTGCTAAGAGTGAGAAGTCTGAAAGCACTCCTTCTCAGCCACTGATTTACTGTATGACCTTTAGTAAACTCTTAAAATTCTCTAATCCTCAGTTTTTTCACATGTACAAGGAAAATGACAGCACCTTACTCATGGGGTTTTTAAGTAGTTGAAACTAAAAAAAAACAAAAAAAAAGCAAAAACGGACCATTTGACTTAATACCTAATACATGAGGGCTCAAAATGTGTTAGATACTAATACCGTATATATGGTATGGTATGATATATATATATATATATGCATTATATACATGTATACTATACATACATATGTACATAAGAATACAATAAAGGGGACCATGATGTAACAGAGAATGTCTCAATTTGAAGTCCTGTTTTGAAATTCCTCATGTATAAGTTATCTAAGCATTTTCTCATTTATAAAATGTGGAAGAACAATCATAGCTACCTCATTGTATTCTGATTATTATGACATGATAGGTATAAAAAGTTTAGGAGAGACCCAACATTTAATGAATGGTAGTTATTTCAAGAGAGATATCTATGGAAGTTGGGGAAGCAAAGAAAGGATCAGTCACTGGAATAATTTAATTTAACTTAATTTTATTTATTTAAGAGAAAAAAGGCACAGAAAAGAAAAATGAAAAGCAAAAGAGACAAACAAACAACAGCAACAAACCCAATACAATAAAAGTATAGGCTTACAAAACAAGATGATAGGAATTTGACAATGGTTGTAATATTCCATATTGTTACCTTCAAAAGGGCTGCTTACAGATATAGGCTTGTAAATTGATCTAATGATATGTAATACAATTAGTAGTATAGTCATTTTAGCTAATATATACAAATTTATGTCTTTTCTTTTTCCATTCTTTCTTTCCTCTTTTCCCCATCGCAATTACTTTTCCTCTTTGAACAGCTTGTTACCCTTACACTGTATTTATTACAGATTTTAGATCATATATACTTTTTCACTTTATTATACTAGGGAGACAATACGTTATTTACTCATGTGAGTTTGACTTATTACACTTATGAATATGGTCTCATGTCATGTTCATTTATTTATAAAAGTCCCAATGCAATCTTTCTTTATAGCTGAGTAATACTCCATTGTATAAAAATATATTTTTTAAAATCCATTTCTTGATTGATGGGCACTAGGGTTATTTCCACAATTTGGCTATTGCAAATTGTGCTTCTATAAACATGAATGCATGTATATCACTGTGGTATGATGTTTTCAATTCTTCTGTGAAAATGCACAGAAGTGGGATAGCTGGGTCAAATGGAATCTCTACTCCCTAGTTTTTGAGGAATCTCTACACTGATTTCCACAGTGGTTGCATCACTACACTCCCACTAGCAGTGGAGAAGAGTTCCTTTTCCCCCAGAGCTCCTCCAGCATTTGTTATCAGTTGATTTCTTAATCTTGGCCATTCTTTCTGGGGTGAGATGGAATCTCAGTGTGGTTTTAATTTACATTTCCTGAATGACCATTTATGTTGAATATTTTTTTCATATATTTATTTGCCATTTGTATTTCTTCATCTGAGAAGTATGTTTTCATCTCAGATGCTCATTGAATTTTGGGAGCCTGATTTTATTTTTTAATTCTTTATATATTCTAGATAGAAGTCCTTTGTCTGAGGGACAGTTGGCTAAGATGTTTTCCCAACTTGTGTGTTTTCTTTTCACTCTGTTGGAGATTTCTTTTGACATATAAAAGCTTTTTCATAAGATGAGATCCCAGTTGATTCTTGAAAGTATTTCTCATGCAGTTTGATCTTTGTTCATGTATTCTCTGTCTACTCCTATATTGTCAAGATTTCTACCTACTTTACCTTCCAGTAGATTTAGTGTGTCTGTTTTAATATTTAGAATTTTGATTCATTTTGACTTTATTGCACGGTGATAGACATGGATCTAATTTCAGTTTTTGGCATATGGAAAGCCAGTTTTTCCAACATCCTTTATGGAAGAAGCTATCTTTCTTCCATTGTATATTTTTGGCCTCTTTGTCAAAGATGAGTTGGCTGAGTGCATTTGTAGTTATGGCTGTATCTTCTAACCTATTCCATTGATCTTCAGGTCTTTTTTATTCCAATCACATGCTGATTTTGTCACCATAGCTTTGTAATATATTTTCAAGTCAGGGATTGTGATGCCTCCTGCCTTACCTTTATTGCCTAGAATTCCATTTTGTATTCTAGTTCTCTTATAGCTCCAGATGAATTTTAGGGACAACATTTCTAGATCTGTAAAGTATACAAATGGTATTCTGATTAGAATTGCATTGAATCTGTATAACAATTTTGGAAGAATAACCATATTTACGATATTTGTTTTTCCTATCCATGAACAGGGGATGTCTTTCCATTTACTGAAATCCTCTCCAATTTCCTTTTTCAGAGTAATGTAATTTTCACTGTATAGGTCTTTTACTTTCTTTGTTAGATTTATTTCTAGTATTTCTTTTTTTTTTTTGGATGCTATTGTGAAGGATGTGGTTTCCCTTATTTCTTTCTCAGTGAGTTTGTTTTTGAGTACAGGAATGCTAGTGATTTTTTAATGTTGACCTTTTATCCAGCTACATTACGAAATTTGGTTATTACATCTAGAAGTCTTTCAATGGAGTTTAAGGGTCTTCTATGTAGAGTATCATGTCATCTGCAAATAATGATAAATGAAATTCTTACTTTACTATCTTTATTCCTTTTGTTTCTCACCTTTGTCTAATTTCCCTGGCTAGTGTTTCCAGCACTATGTTGAATAGGAGTGATAATAATGGACATCCTTGTCTTGTTCCTGATTTTAGGTTGAAAGGTTTCAGTTTTTGTCTATTTAGTATGATGTTGGCTGTTGGTTTATGATGTATAGCTTTTATCATATTAGGTAGGTACTGTCTATTCTGAGTTTCTGTAGGGTTTTTATCATGAATGAATGTTGGATTTTGTCAAAAGCTTTTTCTGCATCTAGTGAGATGATCATGTGATTTTTTTCCTTGACTCTGTTGGTATGGTGTATTACATTTATTGATTTGTGTATGTTGAACCACTCCAACACTCCTCAAAGGAATAGTTTTACTAACTGTCATTTTTTCCCTTTTTCTAAAAGACTTCTTGTGGTTTTTAATGTCTCTGGGCCTCAGTTTTTTCATTTGTTTAATAGAAACAATAATAATGGATGCACATGTATGTTAGGTGCAGATAAAAAGGATAGGCATACATTAAGTTTATCCTGATATAGCTTTAGGTATAAGTATAGACACAGGCATAGATATGAACATGACTAAGTGGCTAAGACAGTGCCTGACACATAATGTGGCTAATAAATATATGTTGACAATTTTTCCTTTCCTCCCCCCTTCAATTGTGTCACAATTTCTGAGTCTTGGATTTTTTTTTTTTACTTTTTATTTTAAATGACCCAGGTTAATTTTAAAACTTACATTATGATTTGCATTATCATATACAGGTGCCTTGATCTTAGACTTTGCAGCCTTCAGTACTATTAATTATAAATTTCTCATTACAATTTACTCAGTCTGTGCTATTGTGTTATGAATGGACTCAGCACAAAATGGACTCAGACAGTGTTGAATATATATATATATATATATATATATATATATATATATATATATATATGGTCAGGAAAAACTTACTCTTGGAAACTGAAGGGATTGAAAGTGAAGGTTAAGTAGAAAGTTGTAAAGATAATCTCATGAATTGAAAATAAGGCCTGAAGATCCTCTGGGTCTTGTTAACAGTCAAAAGAAACAGGGCAAAAGAAAATGATCATCTGCTGCACTTTGAAATCTCTGAAGGCCATTTGGACACAGCACATAATCAACCAAGCAACCTTATGACTGAGGTCATGATGTTTTCCTATGTTTCTAATGGTAACCATAATGACATACAAGTACAATATTTTTATACAACTCCCTCCCTATGTCCTCTGTATTAGTCTTACTTGTTGTCAAGTGTACGTGGGCAGTAATGTCACAGTAGAAAGGGATTGTAGAACCCTTCATCTCTGATGACTTTCTTTGGTATGGTATTTCAAAATATAATGTTTATAAAAGTTTAGGAACATATGTAGCTATGTGGGGTCAGTCTAACCAAGGTAAGACTAAATGAAAGAACAGTTTAGCACCTCTCACCATGAATTGAGTTGTGAACAAGGAATGTTCAGAGATCCCTAAGACTTAAGGATGAAGGGTTTTGGAATCATCTACAGTAGATCATGGACTCTGAATTCTTGACTGTTATTTTCTGTGTCTCCCTCACCTACTGTTCTCATCTTAAAAAGATAAGAATATATTTTCCTTTTTCCACTAAAACACCTTGATTTTCTTAGAAGTATTAAGAAAACATAAAATATTCTTTGCCTTTGCATAACGTATAATACATCCTATGGTTAAGCACTAACTAATAATTATGATAATGATTAATATGTAGTGAGTACTTAATATATGCCAGATACTCTACTAAGGACTCCCACCTTATTTGGACCTATATGAGGAAATTTTGGCTTAGTGAAGCCAAAGAACCAGTCCAAGGTTAACAGCAAACAGTGGGACTTTGATTTAAACAGAAGTCTTATGACAAACCATGGCGTTAGTCCTTCTTTGTACCCTTTTGCTATAGAATCATCCATTCACCAAATATTCAGCCTGCTGTTGCTGAGTCTGTAGCACACCAAGTGTGGTGCTGGGTAAAGGAAATAAAGGTATGTAAAAAATACTCTATGTGCTCACAACACACAGACTTTTAAAGAAACCTGAGTGGTGCTTTTTCATTTCTTCACTGTATTCTTCAACATCCTTGAACTCCATTATTTTAAAAGACCTGAGCCAGATACCACGTGTATAAAGTTTAAAGAAGACAATCCCTATTTCAAATGAACTCCCAATCTAGTACAAGGAAGAAAATTACCCTACCTGCAGGCCTCCACTGTGAACCTCCAATCTATAGAGGTAAGATGGATCTTGACCTTCTGGAGTCAGACTCAGCTTCAGAACTCCCTCAACACAGAGTTCCATCACAGACTACAAAGTAACTGCAGTTAAGGTATGAAACTAAACCTATCTGCTACTCTTTCCTTGGAAAAAGGCACACGTGAGGATAGGTACAAGCTAGAGTGGGAGCTACGGGTATTATACCCTTCCAGGGTTGGTCGTTAAAGATCACCCAGTTGAAACCTTCTCAATGTTCAGATAGGGAAATTAAAGCCCAAAGAAAGGTAGTGACAGAGAAACGATTGGGTGAAGAACTCAAGTACCTCATGCCCTCTCCATTAAACCACAGTTTGTTCTCTCTGGTTAAAATACTTTCTATAAAGAAGGAGACAGCCAGGTCTGGTTTTGGGATAGAGTCAAAGAAAATGGAATGTACCCTCAAACTGGCAAGCCCTGGAGTGAGCAAGCCAGCTGACCTGGAGACAGGGAGGCCTGTGCGGGGCTGCTTCCTGGAGCCTAGTGAAGTCTACTAGGACTTCTACTATCTCTTTTTAAATTATTCTTTTCATTAAAATGGAAAGAACTGACAATTCTGTCATCTCATGCCAAATCTTCAGCACCTTCAGCCAGGCACAATGGGGTGTGATTTCGAGATGTCTTCAAGCAAAAGTTCAAAACACTAAAATGGGAAGTCTTAATGGGTGGAAACACCATGCATGCACTTATGAGAATCAATTTTCCACTTAGCTTTTGCCCAGTTGTGCTAACTACTAACCAATCTATACTCCCTAATGGATTAAAGCGGAAAGGTCAGGAATCACAAAATCATCCATTTCCCATTCATTAATATTCGAGTGTAGGTTTGTAAACCTGCCCCAGGCTCCATCACAATGAGAATTTATTTAAAACCAGGTTCCAAGGAGATCAACACACCGTGGAAACGTGGATTTTATGCAGTTTTTGACTCATGAAAAAAATGAATGAAATCTACATGAAGATATGATGCTTGATGATTGGTGAGAGAAATGGGGTAAAGGGTCAGGATCAGGCTGTAGTGAGCTACCTACTCCAATCTCCTAATTTAAGGTGTACAAAAACTCAATAGGCAAGACAAATAATATCTCATGGAAAAAATTTTAAACAGAATTCAAGAATTTATGACAAAATATCAAAATTGTAAATGCACACAGAGTCAGTAGAAAGCCACAGCTCTGGAAATCTTTAGCTATGACATCTTAAGTGTTTTTAGTAACTATGCTTGGCTTTAGTTTTCTCATAACTAAATGGAGTTAGCAGCCCCTTTGTAACAGAATTGTTGTAAGAATTACTGAGCACAGTTCCTGATTTTATTTATTTCAATTATTTACTCCAGTTACGTGGAATATTTTCTATGTCTAAAAGAACATGGGCCTTAGCCAGATAGTATGTGGAGGATACAGCATTCAGGGAAAAAAAAAAGTGAAACAAAGGAACAACCAAGGTGGACCGGAGCACCAGTCATTGTCAAACGCTTGACTAAATCATTCACGTTTGCCCCAGAAGAAATTGCAAAATCAAAAACAGTCCAACAATGAGGGAGTGCCCTGGAGTCCACACTGACTGCACACAGATGTCTGTCATCTTGGGTGAAAGCAGCCCTCATAAGGTAGCATTTTCACTCTATAATCTAACTTGGTCTCCGTCCGTATGCGGAGGTGGGAGAGTGCAGGTTGGGGGTGGTAATCCAGTCTCCGTGGTGCACTGAGTAAGTAAAATTCAGAACATTTAGGTTAATTGTCTTATACCACACAGCTACTCAGGAGATAAACTCGGTGATAATCTATTCTGTCTCATTTGTTTGTTAAAATGTGGGAAATAGAGGCCAGGCATGGAGAGTGATGTAGTGCTTGCCTACCATGCAAGAGCTCCTGGGTTCCATCCCTAGGATCATAAAAAGGGAAAAAAAAACTATGGAAAATGAAAAACTCCGGGGGAGAGATTCTTACACAAAAAGTGGAAATATTTTGGAATAATAGATAAGAAAAGACATGTAAAACATTTAATTTCTTTAAAATGTCTATATAAACCCAAGTGAAATGTACATATTTTGAGTGCTTAATTAAAATACATAGATACCAATGATACCAGTCTATAAATTGGAGAAAGTTAAGAAACAAATATGATAAATGAAACAACTCTCACAGACACATACTAAAAAGAACTAAAATAAAAATAGTGAATAATAGTTGGCTTAATCACAAAGTATAGAAAATAGCATATGCACAGGTTGTTGCATGTATTAAATAAAATACTGTGTAACAAAATAACAGAGAATTACTACTAGTGGCACAGTATCTGCTTGGCCACAAGCACAAGGTCCTGAGTTCATTTCCTGATGAGAGAGAGGGTGGGGGAGAGAAAGAGAAAGAGAGAGAGAGATACTACCAATAATACTTATTTTCAACCAGACAGAAAAATGATTGAATTTATGTGTCCATCATGTATAAACCTTGATATGTGTTAGATTTTTGACACACAAAGTAGGAATAAAAGACCATCACCTTATTTTTATGGCTGCCGGCTAAGGGTCTTAGGTATTCAGGAATTAGTGGTGGTAGTTGTTACTGTCATTGTAATAGAAAAAGAAAATTACATTTCATGTAAAGCTGATAGAAGCTATTTCTGCTTTCTCAGCAGAGTGGTTTCATGAGTCATTATTAGTGGAAAAATAAATCTCAAAATTATTTCTACCCTCTTCCAAAAAATGGTTTGGAAAAAGAAGCCTGCAATTTCAAACCTTCTGCCACATTTTGTGACTGACTGAAAGGTGTCTCAGGTGTAGGTGGACTTTTGTCTGAGTGGAGAATTTTATGAGCTTTGGATACACTATGGGAGACAGGTGGCAGAAAAATTTTGTTTTGATACACTGTAACCTCAAACCTTAAGTCATCCAGAGGCAAGTCTATGTATACTATGTATCTGGAGGCTTACAAACATCTGGATGGCCGACCATATTTTTTTCTTACAATTCTTCCCAAACATTTGGGATCAATATCAGAAAACAGGGGGCTGAATAATGACTTCAGGGAAGCTGTCAGATTGAATGTCTATAATTGAAGTTTGGAAAAGTAACACCCGGATCTGGTATGTGACAGAAGAGCTGAGAGAAGTTAATTGCCTGTGAACCAATAAGGAAGGCAAGTGTGATGGTGATCATGAGTGATTTTAGTCTCCCTAATTGTCGTCAGGAAACCTGTGAGTCTTCAGCGCCAGGGGAAGGAATGACTGACATCTCAATGATGAGATCTTGGAGCCATGTGTAGACGGGATCCTACTAGAGATAATTCATTTCTGAGCCTAGTGATATCTAATGTCTGAGCCATAAGTGAATAAGCAACAATTCAGCTATTTGACCTGTTGTCCAGAACTGGTTGTGAATAGCATTATCTGGGATTCAAACTCATGTACTGGTAACACAGACATCCTTGATAATTAAGGCAACAAAGTCATCTGGAACTACAAGCAAACTTTTTTAACCAACTCATTAAAAAATAAATAAATAAATAAATAAATAAATAAATAAAGCATTAACAAGACCATTAGCAGCCAAACTGTAGACAGGCAGCAACCTTCCTGAAGCATCTTGCCTCTGATAACTGCAGCAGGTTAGCGTGGGAAAGGAATTACATTATCACTGCCACAGGTCACAAACAAGTAGGCTGCAGGATAGGCTAATTCGTCCAGGGAGAGCCTGAATTGGGTATGCTTAATGTTGGTGGGCGGCTGGCAGGGGAGATGTGAGTGAATCTCGTGTGGCATCCCGCAAATTAATCACAGGCTCATCACTTCTTTTCACATTATACCAGCTGCCTTTACATGCTCTCTGTAATATCACCAACCCACCTCAAAGAATTTTGGCTTGCAAGCCCTGAAACTCATTTCTCTGCTTAACAAATGCAGAATCTGAAGTTCAGTATTGCATTATTACATATATCAGGTCAATCATGTGCCCAGCATTAGGTTGAATGACTCAAGAAGGCACTTATTAAAATGACTGTTAGGCACCTATGCATGCCTTTGTTGCTTTATCTTCTGACTATACAGGAGGAACATGATGTCTGTATTTCTGCAATTTATCTTTTAACAGGATAGAAACCTAGAAAGTATGTGGTATATAGTACATGCTCATTGAAAATTACCTCCTTTGGGCCTTAAGAAAACAGCAACAAAAATACCATCTACTTAAAAATAATGTGTTGCCACATCATTAAACTGTTGATCGTTGTAGGAGGAGCTGGAAATAGCTTTCCACAGGATGAAGTTCAGGAAACAACACCCTAATATCTCTTCAGTTATCAGGTATAACATACATAGCTTCCATAAAAGATGAGAAGTATAATTTTGTACACAGAATTGTAGCTTTTATACAAAGTGCATAAGGAATAGACCACATGTCTAGATACCCACTTTCTGGCTGCTTGTGACCACTACCGACTGCCATAGGAGGTAGAGTCTACATGTTTTACATGTTCCATCTTATTACAGCAACCTCATGATGTGAGCTCACTGTTGTTTTCATCTGATAAGGTAGGGAAACTGAGCCAGTAGAACTTAACTTTTCCACACAACTAAAACCAAGATTTAAATGCTAGTGTGTGTATGCACACGCCCTTACCACTGCTTCACGTCAAGGCCCTGCTTCAGTTTTGCTGCCTAAAAGAAATACTGCTGCGAGAACAGTCACAAACCAGAAGGCCACAGCTTTGCCTTTACATCATACATTCCAGCATCACACTCAGTGGGCCATGATGAAGGGGTTAAACCTCACTGAACGCTACTAGTAATTTAGTTTCCTCAGAGGAAAGCTAGAATCAAAAGAATTGAAGATCTGTGTTGCAGTATAGGAGCTTCTGTCCACTTGTTTTCCAGTGAATCTAACCTTTAATTATATATTGAAAATTGGGCACATGGGGAGGAACAGTAATCTACGTACTCCAATAAGAAGCACATTGAGATAGACAGTTATTGAGTTTTAATTTACTACAGTTACTGCATCAGTGTGTGCAGCTGAAGATAGTGTATGGGTGATGGAGAGACATCCAATGACTTCAGACAGCTGGAAGTTCTCAGTGTCAGGAACCTCAGACTGAAAACCACTCTCTCATCTTTTCCTTTCTGTTTAATCCTTCATGAAGAATAGAGCTATCATTGGCTGCAGAGGTGGTAAAATATCGAAAATTTTAGCAAAAGGATGTTGATGATTCTTGGATATACGTGGTAACATGAACTTGTGCACTGCTGTTCTCTGGTCTTAGTAGGTATCTTACTGGTATGGTAGCATTGTGTGTCTCCTGTTATTAGGTTTAGTTTTTATGCCTTCATTATAGATGAGTGAAGATAAGTAGAAGGAAGGAGTTGAGAGTGACACCCGAATAGAATGTTTCAGAGCTCTCTCTTTGCTCTATTTTACTTGACAGCAAATTTGAAGATGGGGGCTTCTCCCTTAATGTTTTCATTTAGCTGATCACAATCAAAAAGCTCATCCCATCACCTACCACCCACAATGCACTTGTAGAACATGTACTACTACTTTGTTTTTTTAAAGTCATTCACTGCAGGGTATTATTTATTAGTTCATCACAATTTAGCCTATCCTGATGGATGCAATTGGGCGATTAGAAGACATTAAGTCTAGTAATACTAGCAATAAGCCATTTTGCACTAGAAACTCCTAAAGTGATCTTTAAAACTTTGAGCTATTTTTAAAAAGCCTTGAACTTGTGATGGCACTCTTGTTATATTCAATTATTTAATATTACTTGATCCAAGGCATTTGATTCTCAAGCGATTGTGAAAATTAAGCTCAAGTTTCTTAGGAAATCTATAAATGCATTTAGTGAACATTTAAGAACAGTATTTCACTTAAAGTTCCTGAGTTCACACTGTGTGCCAGACCCTGTGTTAGGTTGTGGGAGGCAAGTGTGAACTTAGAATTACAATTATGATGATTTTGCATCATATTGAAAACTTGTTAATGGTGTCCTTTCGTATTCATGACAAAGCTACATTTCTTAGTCTGAGCAAAATAAGTCTCTCTGTGATAAGGTCCATATTCACCACTCCGCCTCCTCTCCCACTACCAGACTGAGCCTCTCGCTCGCCGTGAGCACTGAGGCTCCTCTTCTTCTAGGTTTATACAGGCTGCTGTTTCTCTTTGGAGCATATTTCTATCCCTTTTCTTTCTCCCTTATTTTAGCTTATTTGGCAACAATAGTAAAATACCATAAAAGGGATAGCTAGCTTATAAATAATAGAAATTTATAGCTTGTAGTCCTGGGTAGTCTAAGGTCAAGGTACCGGCAGATTCAGTGTATATTAAGACCTGCTTTCTGGTTTATAGAAATCGCCTTCTCACTGTGTCTTCACATGCCAGGAAAGGTAAGGGCCTCCTTCATAACCACTCTAATCCCACTGAAAAGAGGTCCACCTGATGATCTAATCACCACCTGAAAGCTGGCTTCCTAAACTCATAATTGTGTTGGTTAGGATTTCAACATATGAATTTTGGGGAACACACACATTTAGACTATGGCACTACATCTTACACTTTTGGCTTTCATCTTAGTGTCACCTTTTGGGGATTCTATTTTTCCCTTACAGAAAGTCAAGTCCCCATACAACCCTCAGTTTCCTCTGCCACACTATGAACTACAGTGTGTTGGAATTATCTACTTAATGGCTTACCATTGTTACAAAACCATGGGCCCCTTGAACAAAGGGCTAGTTTTATCATCACATTTCTCCACCGCCTAACACAGGGTCTGGCACACAGTGTGAACTCAGGAACTAACACACATAATTAGAAACAGTAAATAAACTTAGCCACCTATAAGCCATCATCAAAATCACCAAATCACGCTGGGTCAACACCTGCATGTGTCTGTGGGAACTGACAAAGCAACCATTTGATTGTTGTGCCTTGATTTGTATCAGGCATTACCTTTTCATTAGGGAACTTTAGAAATTATAATTTTATTTCTTGCCAAATGTTATTAAAAAGACAAAATTGCTAAGTTTTGGGAAGTGTGAACCTTGCCAACTGATTAATGATCATTTTGGACAAGAGCATAAAATAAAAGTAGATACCAAAGGGTAAAATAACTTTCTGGGAGAGCATTTTAGTGTATACTTGCACTGTGCAGCTTGTGAGAGTGGGGACACTGAGGCCAAGGACTGTGCTGAAGTAGTTAAGAGTCCGATAAGAAAGAAAAAGGATACACAGAAAGCCTGACTTAATGAAGAAAGGGTGTGGGGTTAGGGTCAGGTGCAATGGTGCAAGTCTGCCCTCTCGGCACTCAGGAGGACTGAGAGGTCCAGGCCAGCGGGGGCCTCGTAGCAAGGTCTTGTCTCCAAAAACATAAAAATGAAAGAAAAGAAAGAAAAAGAGAGAGAGAAAAAGAAAGAAAAGAAAAGTTAAGTAACAGATTAGAGATACAAAGCGGAGTGTTAATTCTAACATAATAAAAGAAAACCTAAAATTAAGCTTCAAATAAATATTAACTGTTTTACACACAAAATTCCAATTAATCTTACAAAAATGATTTAGAGTCATTTTCTGAGACAAACAATGTGAGACTCAGATAAATTTTATGGAAACCCACCCAAGACTGCACCAATTGCCACTGACACAATTAGCACTGACATTGTGGTCAGCCAGGCCTCACAGCTCTTGCTGTGTCTAACACAGCACGCTTTCCCAAAGTTTCCCTGATAAACCATGTACTTCAGAATCTCCTGGAGGTGCTTAGAAAAATGAAGAATTGTCAATTTTACACCTTTGACCTAATGTATCAAATTTTCTAGGCCTTGAGCCTGAAAATCTGCATAAAAACAAGTTTTCATGTAAGCCCTAGATACAGTCGTAAGAATCCTTTATATTACAGTGGATTTCCTTCTGGTTGGAAGGAATCAAAGACAAGATAATTTAGCTTGGTGCTATATGTCTCTTACCTGAAGATGACATGGACTAATGTTTTACTCATCAAAATCAAAGGCAAACTCTAACCACTATCTGTATTCATTAAAGACAAGCTTGATAGCTACAACAATTAAAATGAAGAAAGACAAATAGTGAGTGTCTCTGGAGAGGCAAGAACAGAGCAGGTCTTATTTGTCACTAGGTTTTATTCTTTTCCATATTCTCTATATTTAAAAAATTGAACCTTAAATAATGGGCATCCAGTAAAGATGGCAGAATGAGTGAATGAATGTACCATGTAAGCCATTTTCACCACAACATCTAAGCTAGAAAGACAACTATTGATGTTTTCCTGAAGAATATGCTTCTCCGAAGGAAAATGAAAAGAAATCATGACAAATGCTAGCACTTCAATCAAAATGACTATCAGAATCGGTGTGGGGTTTTGTTTGATAATAAAAGCGCTTTCCCTCTGGCCTGCTTCCAGGGATCCCTAACTTGGTAGTGATCTTTAATTAGGAGATGGCATACACTGAGTTCTCAGCAGTCACTCAGATACGCTATGGGTCTTTGCTGCAGATAAGAAAAGCCACAGATTCCAACTGTGAGGCTGCAAAGTCCTTTTGCCTCTGGTTTGTACAACGTAGAAAATACAAGCTGTGATCTTGTTAAAAAAATGGGAAATTTAAAAAAATGTTAACCTTTTACTGTCTCATGATTCACAGTATCCTGCTCTATAAGCCATTGCTACCTGTACATTCTCACTTGGTTATCTCACAGTGTCTCAAAGGCTTTATGTCCAAAGCTGAACTTGTGACATATGCCTCTTTTGTTCCTGTCTATTCAATATCTCCATCATCTACCAAACGATCCTGGTCAGAAATCAGGAAGATGTATTCCCCTTCTTGACATCTCCATGCCTAGTGATCAGATTTTCTTCATTTATTTCTCCTAAACATCTCACATCTGTCTCATCTGCTTTGCTTACTTTTCCATTATCTTTATCTTGGCCACAATTTTCTCCCCATCTTAGATTTTTGGATTTTCTCTTTTGAATCTTGTCACCTTACAACCACAGTAGTATTCAAGTTTTTCTGTCCACAGCACAGATCTTGCTATGTATGTTACATCTTGGGTTCAAATTTGTCACTAAAATCAATTTTTTTGGATGCTAAAATATATATAAATGCAACACCTTTCATGATAAATATATATGTACCATAGCAAGTCTATCAGTATTTGTGTATACCATTTTCTGCCTCTGAATGTTTTTCCTTCAGTTTGCCCAATTTCTACTTAGACCTTAAAACACACCCCAAGCCACTGCACAAAGCTATTCTTGAGCACTCTTGATACCTCTTCTGTCAGTTTGTCAGTCTGTCCTCTATAGTGCAACTTTATTTTATGTCTATTGTGTGATATAACTTTACTGTGTAGACTTGTGATTTTCACTCATATGGTTTACTCCCAAAGACACTGAACATTTCTTTCAGAAATGGAAGTTATTTTATTTTTTCCACATCTATTTCTAGTGGGATGTCTAGTATGCAACAGGTATACTGGGATTTTTCAGATGTGTTACATTACTTCAGTAATAAGATATAACGGTTGGAGAAAAGATTTCTTACTTCCCAGGTCCTCAAGCAGTGACTATTTCTTCTTTCTTGTGTTTAGTGTCACATGATCTTTTCCTTTCATAGGTCTTTTCATAATTAATGTAACCTATAAGATAAAATCCAATACTTATTCTGAAGCTCACAGTGATCCACAAATTGCTCTCAAATTGAATGTTCAGTGTCCCACGATCTGGGCGTGGCACACAGGAAACCCTTAATGAGAATGAGGTGTGTGAACTTGCTTCCCAGAATACACTACGGGATTCATTGAATATCATCTGAAGTGAACGGCTAAGTCCTGTGTCAGTAACCTCTTAACTGTGGTAGCCACTTTCAGTCATGAAATACACCCTTTCCAATCCTTGCATGACGTTTACTTCAGTAGATACTTCACTACCCAGAGGTCTCCCCATGACCCCTATGCTGCTGATGTGAAGTAGAGGAAGGGCTGCAGCAGAACATGGTCTGTAACTAGACTTGCAAGAGGTTCGTGTGTGTCTTGAAACACGAAAGAAAAGTCAGGTGACTTTTCCCAGTCAGGTGACTGGGAGCTCTGTAAATTCCCAGGGGGAAGAACCATGAGAGGATGAAGAAAATAAAGACAGACACAGAAACCTGGAGTTAGGTGAAGCCCTTCCTCCAGATAGGAAGAAGAGACTGCTCAGCCACAGCAATGCATTGATTTATGCACTTGTCATTCCATCCCCTTTGCTTAACTAGCTCACTTCTTAGGCCCCATGTTCTTGCGGCTGGAACACCTGTTCACCTTCAGCACTCTGCGCCCTCAGGGCATTTCTCAGGAGCTTCATGCCCTTGGGACACTTCAGTCAGGCATTTGTGTTTTGAGATCTACACATGTGAACTTTCACTGGCTTAGCAGCCTCCAACAGGTGACTTGTCAGCAATGGATTCTATCAAAGGACAAGGGAGTACCAAGTAAAATCACGGGATTTATGAAAAAGACCTAAGTACTCTTTCATTTTATTTCCCTACAATTTGCTTTGCAAAAATAAAGCATAAAAAACATTTTATATTTACATCTGTCTAAGCATCCTGGCAATTATTTAGAGTACTAGTTGGAATAAGAAAATCTTGCAAACAGCCTCAATATTCATAAATAGTTGATCTGGTAAACAAATTAGATTACCCTTATATAACAAAATACTGTATAATCATTAGTAATGAAGATATATACTAATACATGTGGATTCAGGCTGGTGCTCATGGATATTCTTAGTATAACATTTACTTAGACAAAGCGACACGCAACCTATAATTCCAGAATTCTGGGACAATGAAGCAGGAGGCAAGTTGAAACCCAGTTTGGGCAAGTTAGTGATACAGTAAGTATCTCAAAATAGAAAATAAAAAGTAGCCTAGGATATAGCTCCATATGAAGACTCTGGATTTAACCCTGAATACTGAAAAAAAATATTTTCAAGTTAAAGAGTATATCGTAATACATACACAAATATACCAGAAAAGGAAAAGGAAATGTGAAGATGATAAAAATTGCCATGTATAGCTGATCAGATGATAGACAATTCTCATTTTTTCTTCTGTGCTAGGACTATTTCAGTGGTTGTTCTTCAAACAGATTTTGAAAGACCCCTCCAGGATTGTCGTCCTCCTCCTCCACTTCCTCCTCCTCCTCCTCCTCCTTCTTTTCAGAAGGGAGTCATAACTCCTACTGTGTCACTCAAGATTCTTAACAATTTCCCCAAGTGGTTCTGCTTCCAGAACTCTAGCCTTGGGTCTGGTGGGTTGCACACCTGCTCCAGTACATCAGGAATCCTATGGCATTCTCTTTGCCCAGAATGCTCCTTTTCTTTGCTCTCTGCTTTAGCAGTTTGCTCACCTTGTAGGCTTAGCTCAACTTTGCTCTGCTCTGAGTCCTTTTCCAGTCCCTTCCAAGTGAATTTGCTGCTGCTTTTAACTGCACTTCTACCACATTTCAGTGGTGTACTAAAGGTGACTAATAATTCGCTTGTGAGAGCCAATTGTTAAATATGCAGGACATTTACAAGTTGATTTTTAAGCCATTGAGAGATTTTGAATTTGAAGCTTGAAATTAACTGTGGTGGAAATATTTACACCATGGAAATTGGCAAATCAAGGCCTTTCCCCTAGAGATCCAGCTTCCTAGCATATCACTGATTTACGTGTGTCTTTAGTACAGCCATATTCTACTCTGCTTGTTTTACAAGTAAATAATTAGTCTCCTTTATGAAGTTGTGAACTCATTAGAGCAGGGTCAAGGTCTGAATTTTTCTGTCACTCAAAACCTAGGTAGACTATTTGGACTCCAGGAGGTGACTGGTAAAACACCGTTGGAATAGATTGAATCATTTCAACACATATTTCCTAAATTACATTTGGAATTAAGCAGTGTTATTTTTCTTTCTCTGTTATATTTCTTTCTCATTCCAGAGCTAACAAGATGTGGCTATGTAACATTCGTTTTTAGTAGCATTCTTAAATATTAAAAAATAATTAACTATTTCAGCAAGGCAGTGATGTTTATTAGAGTAGGTAACTCGTAAGTGTATCTTTCTTTATTATATATAGACATGATTACCCTCATATCTTTACTTCCAATAGCTTTACTTAATAAAATATCTAAAGTGAGCCTCAGGAAGGCATAATATGATTTTAATATACTTTGCTTCAGAGAACTTCTGATGGTTAATTAAAAAACTTTCATCTTTGAAGTAAAATTAGAAAAAAAAACCTTATTAACTAAAAGATGCAGGGTCAGTAATAAGACAACTTTCCTTTTGAAAGTTCTGTCTAATCAACCCTGAGAGACTTGAAACAATTATACTTTATCGAAAACACAGAGAAATAAACACCAACAGGGGACACCAGTTAGCTTTGGGACAAAACAGTCTCAGAAAATGATCAATTCCTTTTTAATCAGAGTTATTTTATAAAATGACAAAACAGAAAAACAACAAAAACGTTATTCACAAAGCTACAAGAGTGAAAATTGCAAGTTCAGGATGAGAGAGAACAGTGTCTGAATTCCAAAATCTCAAAAGCTAGTATCTAGGCCCTTTCTCTCAACTGGAAAACATTAAAACAAATACGGCATCCCTCCATTCTGTGTTCATTTGTTTGTCCACAGATAATTTTTTCTGCCAATTATGAAGAAAAGTGAATGGGCACTAAATTTAGACCAACTTGGGTTACAATACTTGCTCCTAAACTAACTTACCTAACTAATTTATCTCTATAAATTTCAGTTATTTTGTGTACAAACAAGTGTAATGCTGACCTCATAAAATTTTTGTGAATACTAAATGACATACTTCTTATATTACCCGAGAGTAGTAGGTGATCAATAAATATTATATTCTTGGACTCTGCCTCTTTCTATTTAGTAGCTGAGTTTTTTTTATACAATGGAATATTACTCAACTATAAAAAAGGATGATCTTAAGGCTTTTATGGGTAAATGGAGGCAACTTGAGACTATCCTCAAAAGTAAAATAAATCAGACTCACATTTGTAACTATCATATTAACTCTCTAGTATAAAAATAATAATAATAAACTGAAAGAGTAATAAGATCCAAAATGTATAATAGATATTGTAATAATGAAAGGGAAAGAAAGTGCTCTAAAGATACAGTAGCCAAGTTTGTACAAACACTGGCTGAGATGATTATTTTTCTCTACCAACTTGACTGGGCAAGGAGATGCCCAGATAGCTGGTGATATATTGTTTCTGGATGTGTCTGTGAGAATCTCTCTGGAGTAGATTCCCATTGGATTCAGCAGGATGAATAAAGAAGATGGAGATGGGCATTACCCTTTCTGTTTAGGGCACACTAGGACAAACACAAAGGAAGGACATTTTGGCCCCTTGGTTTGAGTTAAGACATCACCTCCTGCCCTTGAACACTAATTCTCATGGCTTTGAGCCTTTGACATGAGCTTTATACTGCCTGTCACCCCCACTTCTGCTCCCCAATACTTTGGCCTTCAGTCTCCGCTCAAATTACAGCACACAGTTTCTGTTCTCCAGCATGTGTACCAGAAGTAGTGGGACTTCTTGGCCTCCATTATTATGTCAATCAATGTTTTAAAATAAATATTTCTCAATATTGTTTGTGTATCTACATTATATATAAATATGTGCACGTGTGTACTTATCTCTGTGTGTATATACATACATTTATCTTATTGGTTAAGTTTCTCGGGAAAACTCTAATAAAACTAGTATCTTAACACACTGTCTTTTCTTTGAGACATTTTAAATCTGGTATATATAAAATGAGTCACAGAAGCATGAAATTAATAGAAGAGAGTTTGTTGTATTAGAGAGGGCACTGATTTGACAGAAAAATAGTATTCTAATCCTAAGTCTGCAGTTGATATTTTCATAAGGATTTGAGGAAGACCCTTAAACTCTGACCCTAATTCATGCAATCAGTATTTATTGAGTATTTAATGAATACCCATTTATTACTAGGTATTTATCTTGGTGCTAAAGATATAGAGATAACTAAACTATGGTCCTGGAGCTCAGAAACCATCATACAAGTGGAAAGCATGAAATATTATGACATAAATAAAAACAGGTAAGGACAATACTGGTTACTAGGGTGTAAAAAATATGTGTAACCCAGAAAGCTTGGAGTTATCAATAATACAAATAAAAGTGCGAACTCTTGCCCTACCTCTCCCCAAGATTTTATGGATAGCAAATGAAATTTTGCATAACAGCAATTTGTAATGTTGAAAAAGGATATTTACTTTTAAATGAAAATATGAGACCCTGGGGTTTTTACTACCCATGAGCCTTATTATATTTCCCTTTGGGAGCACATAGTAGGTGTTGAATACCTAGATGATGAGTGAATGTATACAAAAATACAGAGATCCAGGAAATTCAGAAAAATGAGAGGCAGTAGATTGTTAAAATAATGGTATGTCCATGAATGTAGTGAATCTACAGCCAACTTTAAAGCATAAAAAGGACTGGAAAGAAAAGGTGTTCTAGAAAATAAAGTAAGGTTAAGCAAATATTTGTTAGGATTTTATTAAAACAACAACTATGTTTCACATAGGAAAGAAAGGCCAGGCAATACGGTTCATGCCTCAAATGCCGTTTATGAACTCTACCAAATATTTGCAAATCAACATTATTGTTTCACTTCCCCAGTATAAATGAATTTTGACTTGCTGCAGTCACACACAAAATTAGTTAAAATCTGAACCCAATCCATTGCACACCTGATCAAAAGAGTAGACTCAGGATTGTACATTGGAACTGTTGAACTGAAGCTGCGGAGTGTGATTTTCATTCTCATGACGCAGTTCCCTTCCGCTTTTCTAGTTGTGATTAAATGGTTCCTTCCCAGTCTCCTCTAAGAGACAGCTTATTCAATAATCTAAGTCTTTTTAAAAATTTCCTTAGCACCATTTGCATTACATGAAGTTTGCGTTCCTCTCAGGGAGTGGGTGCACGTACAGAACACAGCTTGTTTCTGTTTTAACCCCCTTCTCACCCACCTCTCTCCCTCCATCTCTAAATTTCCTTTCCCCATTTTCCTTCTTCCTTTTCTTCATCTCAGCTGGTGTTTGTGACACAAAATGTTTGCATTCATTGTGATTATTTGTTTCCTGAACGTAGCATGCCTTACATCAGATGCATGTAATCAAGAATCTAACAGTCATTCTTGACATCATTTTATTCACCTGCCTCCCACCACTCCTAGTAAATCACCCTGAAACTCAGTGCCTTATTATGGTAACTATTTATTTCCCACCTGAGGCTGAAGTTTGGTGAGTTCAGGCTATGCTTGGTGGATTCATCTGGTCTCAGCGTGTTTATTCTCATGCCTTGGACTCATCTGGCTGTGAGCTTATGTGGGCGGTGCTGACTGAGATGTCCAGGATGACTGGCCTCATTCTGAGCAGCACAAGCAGAGAGTCAGAAGGGTGGCTACTGCCCCCCTGCTGAGATCACTCTTTGCTTCTTTCCCTTATTTGGTTTCAGCCACATTTACCCTCTCCATACTCTCAACCAAACAAGTCTTCTACTCATTATCACCTCGTCTGAAACACTCTCTGCTCACAGCTCCTGGCTCACTGCCACTTCTGAGAATCTCAGGTCATACATCACTTGCTGGTAGAAGCTGACATGGAAAAATAATTCTCCAACAGGCTCATGGCCACCAAGTACACTTATTCAAATCTCTTATCATAGCCGCAATGTTATTTACATTATTATTCAATCCCTTTGGTTTGTTCTCACCTAGACACAGTTATTTTACTCACCTTTATATTCCTCAAGTCTAGCTTAGCATCTGGTCATACATATTAATAAATAAAAGACAAAATAAAGAAATGAATATGTAAAAATCACTTGAAATTTGTATTAAAAGTCTGAACTGTTCTACAACTCACTCCTGAGTTTTCTTCTTCCCTGGCCTTAGTAAAAACTTAAATGCAATGGGATAGTCAGTCACTCCTCCTTGGCAAGACCTAGGAGGCCTCCCAAGACCTGCTGTGTGTGTCCCCTGCTTTTGTCCCATTGAAGCTCACCACATCATCTGGATATAACTTTTACTTTCAATATTGTTCTTTTTCTTAATTTTTATTTTTTGTTAGTATAAGTTCGCAGTAAATAATTGGAGCATTGGTATAAGCACAAAACACATCTCAATTCTTTCCCACTCCATTTCCTTCTACTCTTTCTCCTTTCCTCCAAAGAATGATAAATTTGAGTCCTTTGTTGAAAAATAGATGCAACTTGAGATCCATATTGAAGGAAGTAGATACAATTTGAGATTTCTATTAAATGGAATATATGAGATGCACAAGCTTAAATATTGCATTGTTTCTCATAAATTAAAAACCCAAAATATAAATAAAAAGCAAAACAAAAGAGAAGTAATACAAATATAGGTGTCTTGCAAATAGGAAGGGAACCAGCAGCTGGAGGTAACTCTTATAATGCACTACATCTTTCTTTCTTTGGTTCCAATGGTAATGAAAATTTCTTAGCTTGCATTATCATTTCATTGTACTTTTAAAAAGAACCTTTTAGATGAACAATTCTCATCAGATTGATTTTTTTTTATCATCTGACGCAAGACTTGTTCATTATAGAGTAACTTCTCTAACATCTTGTCACTGTCCCAGGGTGTGGGTCACTTCCTTTTGTTCACATGTTCACATGTCTCTTTTTAAAATCTTATACATCTTACTGTTTTACGCTCCATTGTACTGCATGATCCTCCTGCTTTACAGGGAGGCCCCACAGAAGAAGAAAGCAACAGCTACTGACTGTTTAGAATGAGGACAGTGGTGCAGTAAGTACTTACTGTGTTTCAAATGCATAGATACAAGTCTCAGTGGATAAAGCAGTTGAGGAGTCAGGACCCATCAACTTTAGGTTGGGGTGTAGGGAGAAATGCAGAAGATCTTGTCTCCAAAATTAGTTTTAGCTAAAGCTTAGAAAGTTTCAGGGATGCTATTAAGAAGAAACCCATTGCAGATTTTTTTTTTCTTTTCCTTCAAATTTCTTCTTTATGACTAAGGAGAAAAACTAAAATTGTTTACCCTGGATTAGGAGGAGGGAGATGTGAAGGCCATCTGCTTCCCAAGTGTTCTCCTTGTGTGACTGCCCCGTGAAAGCAGAGTGTCTTCCTGCTGACCAGGCACAGTGCTGGGCCCTGAAACAGCTGAACCGTCCAGTTCTGCATCCCAACTTCACTACTTATCCATCAGGTGACCTCAGACCACCTTTCTTCCCCTGATATTCCTTCTTGAAATGGGCACAATACTGCACACCTAGAAGGACTTTTAAAAGGTTTAAATGACATGACACAGTGCATTGTTAAGGCCCATGGTTAGAACTGAATGAACCTAAATGTGCTTATTCTTTTCTCCATCTTAGAGGGGAAACTAAAATGAGTTAGGTTCATACTTGGCAAAAGAGATGGAAAACAGCCCTTTCTTCCTGGTAGAAAGAGGTGCTTTTCACCTCTCTGTACTGAGTTCAACATTAGTGGCCTCCTTCCCCGCCTCTGCCTTGTTGGGTCAGGATTTCCTACTTTGCATTTTCATTTCATTTCATTTCATTTCATTGTACTTTTAAAGAGACCCTTTTTAGTTGAACAAAGGGGGGAAAAAAGAAAAGAGAAAAGAAAGCCTCAACATCTATTCGGTCAGAAAGAGAAACAAAACCCTTTAATTCTAGTTTCCGCCAGAGAGCTGACTCAGCAGCCCACCACCGTCTCACCCCAACTCTACTTTCCCCCTTTATTCCAGGCGCTGTTCTCATTATCCACAACATAGCTCAGTCAGCCACTTTATCCTCTCCTTTTATATAAAGAGCAACCCTTTTAATCCCTTTTACTACTGATGTCTTACTGCCAATTTGAGTAAGTGCCATTGCCCTGATGGACCCTGAGGTGTCAGAGCAGGCCACAACATGGACCAGGAGCTGCCCCTGACCACCTAAGAGTCTACCTTTTCCAGAGTCAGTAACAATCAGCTTCACCCCTGCAGAGCTGCCACATCGTGCAGAGTTAACGGAGTTAAAACTTTGCTGCTCAAGCCATTTGTGGTGTGCTATGGACAAATTATTGGCTTATGCACCCCTGCCCAAAGTGACACAATCTTCCCCATCACAATTCTGGGTCTGTGACCTGCTGCCCTGAACCAGCCTGCTTAGCTGAGCCAGCTCAAGTGAGTCCAAATTCCTCTCTTTCTCACCTGCTAGTGTAACATGCACTTCCTGGGCAAGGTAACATGAACTTCCTGACTTAGTTTTTCCTGTGACAAAATGAAGATAAGATAGCTTCATAACTGATGGTTATAATTGAACTTAATAAAAAAGAAAGAAAGGAAGTGAGAGTGAAGTGAGGGAGAGTACAGGGAAGGTCCTATGACATTTTGGCATCTCATAGCTGCCAAAAAAAAAAAAAAAAGTCTGCAACCTCTATTCCCCATTCCCACATTCCCTCCCCGAGGAAGCTGGACACACTTCTGCTTCCTCACCTGCTGCTGCTCGGGGGAGGCCTCACTTCAACAGAACTCTCTCAAACACACGTACTTTTAGGTCTTATATCTTTGATTTCAATCAAAGTGCTCTGCTCATTTTTAATGCCTGAAATGTACCAGCTGGGTGGTCAGTGTGTCTCAGAGCTGGAGAAATGTTCCTGGACGACCCACCTACATGTACTTCCCTCAAGGACACCTCTGTGAACAAGTAGACTCGGTTCCAAGACCTGTCCTTGAGGCTTTACAGTGCCTGGCACTTAACTCACCACTTCTCTCATTAAACTCTAGTGCAATCTCCTGTTCCCTGCGCTCTTTTCACTCTGACTCCCAAGCCCTAGAAGGAAGCAGGATGCTGGGATTCCTGCCCAGTGTTTGGCATAACTAGCAATAATTAAAAGTGTTTAGTGAGATAAATGAATGGCACAAAAGCAAAAGGGTGGTACTTACCTAGAGTAGTTTGGAAAATGACTGAAGAGTTTAAAAATATAATAGGAATAAATTCAGTCTTCCCAGGAAAGAAAAATAAGATTTATTTAACATCTTCATGGTCTGGGAGCACGGAGTATTTCCCTCATGTTGCCTTGCTCAATTCTGTTAACTTTGATGTGATGTTTCAAACTCCATTTCATAGATGGAGAACTCAGAAACCAAGTCACATATTAAAGGGTGCAGACCTAGATCCAAAATGTAAACCAGCATCCCTCTGACTCCATTCCACACCGTGACTCATAATTAATAAATTTACACCGAAGATACCCTTTTGTCTTAGTCACTTGCTCATCACTGGGACAAAATACTCAAACCTGCAACTTTTTTTCCCTTTATTTTAAATAGAAAAAAAATAATAAAAGCAGTGATGCAGAATTTCTAAACAAGATAATAGGGCATTAACAATGGTTTCTATATTGCTTATTGTTATCTTCACAGTAGTTGCTCAGGTTAAAAGACATAGGCATACAAAATACAATTTTATTTTGGCTCAGTGCTGTTAAAGGTTTTAGTTTATGCTCAGCTGGCTCTGAAGCATGAACAGCATGGTAGCGGGATATAGCTAGCTAAAAGCTCCTCCCGGTAATGGTAGTAAGCAAGCAAAGAGAGAAGGGAGGAGCCAGGGAGGGAGAGGACCCTTTAAGGTCACCCTCCCAGTGACTGATCTCTAAAGACATCCCACTTCCTAGCAGCAAGTCAGCTATAAATGCATCAGAACCCACTGATGCAGGTAGCATCCCCCTGAGCCACTCACCTTCCAAGTACAGGAGATTTGGGGGGAACCCCAGATCTAAACCGTCATAACTCCTCCCCGCTCGTGGAACCCAGACTGAGAAGGAATGAATTTTTTCCAGGACTAAGTGACAACTTTTAAAAGAAAGCTTTTACCTAATGCAAAATGAAAATAGTTCTTATAAAAAACATGCAATCCATATGTGCATTTATATTTCAAAGCCCCCAATTCACCAGGATTTCTCTAGGCTGTTTTTGTCAGGATTTGAAAAATAGCTCACTATGATTTTTTTGATGTGAGTTAATATAGTGATAAGCACCATAAAGTCCCTGGGAATAACACATCATTAATTTAGCTCAGAAAATAAGACTTCAGTGACAAATAAACCTCATAAGGGCTCTGTGGTTAAAGTAGCTTTGTGAGCAATGGCTATTTGAATTGACTGAAATTAAAGGTAAAAAGTGTGCAAGAAATGTAACGAACAATTTTTTTATGCTGCTGAACAACACATAGTATGCTCTATGAAGAGCTTTTGACAGAGTTGAAGGGAGAAATAAATTATTGGAAACACTTCACTTTAATGGGAGGAGACATGTCCTGAGAAGAACATTTGATTCATCGGAGACCTCATTTCAATCTTTACCTGGCCAATAATTAATTGTTTAACCTTGAGAAAGTAACTTTCTCTCTGAAGATCTGGCAACCTAATCTGCAAAATGAGAGAACTGAATTCTAAGAACTCTTTTGGCCCCATATAAACCTAACAGCCTGGAATTTCAAAGACCATGCCACAGTGAAGGAAAACAAGAATGTCTTCTCAAAGGGGAGTGCAGCTTATTAAAATGAAAGTCAGGGGACTCAGACAGCAGTTTTCTTAGGGATTTTCTATGAATTTAAAAGCTGATCTGTCCATGAATACTGTCCCTTCAGTTAGTAATCATCTGATTTTTGGTTAATCGTATTCACCTTCTTACAGCCCTGGGTTTTCATTGATAAACTGATGCAGTATAATACTTCCCTCAGAGTTGTCATAAATGTTAAAAGAAATTAAATATACAAAACCCAAGAAGAGAGGGTGTGAATAGTAGATATGTCATGCAAGAGAGGCTCTATTATAGATTAATGGTATGTCTTAGTGTCCCTGCTGGTGGGCTGAACATTGAGTTTGTGGGAAGTGCTTGGCAGTGAAAAGCTGAACCAGCCACTGGGTAGTAGCAGTGGGGCCATTGGAGGATCTCGTACGGGACTATAAAGTTTGTGCAAGTAATGAAGTCGAAGCAAGCCTGGAGTATATGGGGTGACTCAGGACAGATGTTCATCAGATTGAAGCCAAGTTAGGAATTCTAGGACTATATTAATAAGTTTAGAAATCAGCAGAATATGAATGGTATTTAAGTTTGGAGTGGATGGGATCCCCCAGGCAGTGATTGGTCTCACATGGGAAACATCTACAAAGGTTTTAAGAATCTCTGATGTTTCAATCTTACCTTTAGAGGTTTGGTTTAGCTGATCTCAGGTGCTGCCTGATCATCTGTTTTATTAAAAGAAACAGTGTTTCTAATATTGCACAAGGTTGTGAACCATTGATTTCTGGGGAAAGTATAGATAAAGAAGATGAGCCATGGGCCTCTTCTGATATCCAGAATCTATCACACATGGATCAAACAGCAAAGGAGTTGGAGAAAGAATTGTCTGTGAGGCAGAAGAGAAAACACAGAATTCAAGAGAGGAAATACTGGGCTTCAGTGTGGAAAAACTATTCATTGAATAAAATCAGAGCCCAGAACTGACTAAGGCATACAGTGAGGTGAAAGTCCCTGATAGAGGTCACAAAAGAAGTTTCTATGGAGTAGTAAATTATAACCATATTTATAATTTAGTTTTTCTCTGCATCTGCTGCATAGCACAGGACTGGGCATAAATTTGATTGCAAATTTGTTGAATTGGTTCTTCATTAAACTCATTACTTTTAAAATCCATTTCTGGAAGAGGTCAAATTTTAAAGTAAATTAGATCCATCTTGATCCATATGTTGCTAATTCATTGACTGAAGAGTTCACATGGAAGCTATTTCCCTCTTCTTGTGCTCTAGTTACTGAACTAGAGTTTAGAACTGCTACTTTTCCTTTTGTTCCCTGAACAATGTCAGGTGTCCAATGTTCACAGAGACTGTATTGTAGATGGCATTTCCTGGAATCTTGTTGTGTGAACCTCCACACCTGTACATGACACTGCTGGGTAGATGCTTCCAGAACAATGTGCCTAAGAATGAAAATAAGTTTCATCCAGTGCCAGGGGTATGCTATCACGTTTACATATTCCAACTTCACTTTCTCTAGATATTATGATTTATTATTTGCATTTTATAAAATATTAAAAATGCAGAGAACTCTAACAAGTCCTGAGATACAAAAGTGGTGGAGCTAGTTCCCTTGCCAAATTTTAAGATGACTTAGTTTATTTGGGATGTGGATATATCTATGAAATACACTAGTATCCCAGTACACTTCTAATACAAGATTATGGAAGATAATCAAAATCAAAATTTTAGAAATATTTACTAAGCAACTATTATGTGACTGGCATTGTGCCCGTTATGCAGAATAATATCACTAATAAAAGAAATTTAAAAACCCTGTCTATGAGAAAATCATAACCTATGGGTTGTCACAAATATTTGTTGTTCTGAGTTGCAGCTCTAGTCTTAGCATGTTCCCACTGGCTTGAACCACAGGTAACACATCCATGAATGTCCCACCCAGTGGCTTGAAGCCCCAGTGGTTAGTTGTATAACATCACAAGATGAAATTCAAGCCTGAGCTACCCAATAGTGAGACATATGAATTATGGTTCCATTGTGAACATGTTGAATCCCAATTCTGCTTCATTCTACAACACTGGATGAGTCACTTCATTCTATCTTCTTCACAACACACCTTGTGCAATAATTCCTGGTGTGTTAGGGCTAGGCACCTATAAGAATTCCAGAGAGCAGATAAAAGCAGCAGACAGGACTGAAAATGTATTTTCATTGTTGAAGTCCAACTGAAGTACTGGGTAGAATTCAGCCTACGTTGATTCTACACTGTGCAGGGAGTTGGAAGTCCAGGGCCAGCCTTGCTGTAGCTTTAGACTGATTCTCTCTCTGCCTCTCTGCCTCTCTCTCTCTTTCTCTTGCTTGTATGGCTTTAAAAAAATACTATACTAAGATTGAGAGAGTTGAAAGAAATACACATTTTCAAGATTCTTGTATTTTAGCAGGACATTAAATATCAATAAATTAGATTTCATAAGATTTTTATATAATCCTTAAAGTAGTAAAAATAGGAAAGATATATAAGTGGAAAGCCCATAGAACAACTATAAGAAATACTAAAAAAATTCACTTAATACCAAGAAAAAGCAGAAAAGAGGGACAAAGGAACAAAACAATAGATCACACAATTTAGATTTCCCCGTGCTGCTCTCCTGGAAGCACGTCACAGGAGCAGTTTCCGGCGCCACAGCTGCTACTTGGTTTTGAGAGTAATCAATGCACAGACCAGCAGGCCGTAGCCGCCCTTGTTTGTCCAAATGTGGTTCTGGTGTCCCCTAAGCATGGTGGGTAGGTTGATTCCCCAAACCGCCCGCTTCACGCAGCTCTTTCCCCCTCCTCACGTAAGCAGCCTTAGTTCGGCTCCACAAAGAAAGTGTGAGCAACTGAATCAGGAGAGAGAAATTCCCCTCTGGTCATACCTCGCAGGTTCCAGCAGGCAGCAAGCCCTTTGAACCCTACTCCTTAATACTTCCCGATAATGCGACTCAGGAAGGGCAAGGATCCACTTCCAGACACCATTTCCCTTTGCCTTCATCAAAACAGGCACTTCCTTGTCCTAGAGAGAATTACATCTGCCTCTGCTCCAGTGCCACCCTCACGCATTCACTGGAACACGCAAGCACCCGCTGACTGCTCAGCATTGCGCTGCCGCTAAAGTGATCTCAACGGAAACGTTAATCACACAAGGCCATGTAGAAAACCTTATTTACAAGTGTGAGTTTCCTCTAGCCCTTGTTATCAAAATCCCTTCCTGAAATAGTAGCATTGCCCTGACTTTTGAAATGAATTGTAAGGAGCCGTTGAAGCTGGAGATGGATCACATGTGTGGGGCTAAAGCAAGCAAGCTCAGAAAAAACAGAGACCAAAACAAGCTATGTAAACAAGTTGCTCCAGCATGGAGAAGGCAAGGGCCCAGGCCAGACAAGCAATGGGCTGCTAGGCAGAGGGGCTGAAATTGACATCATCTTTCCCAGTATATAAATAAAGGTGTTACAGTGGTTGAGCAGTTCCTTTCCTCCCATCAGCAGGGTAAGGGCTCCACCTGACACCGCCCCCCCCAAAAAAAGAGGTAGTAAAATGTCACACCAAAGATAATATATTAAATTGTAGGGAAACAAACTAAACACTGCATTCAAAAGAGAATTTTCCAGATGTGAAAAAATAACCCAAGAAGCAAACTATATCATGCTTATAACATACATACTTTAAATATAATGACACAAATAGGCTGGAAGAAAAAGTAGACAAAGATATGTCAGCCGAACAGTGAATACAAGAGTCCATCATGAGTAGTATGCTTATACCAGAAAAAACAGGCCTCACGTTACAGAGTTCACCAGAGAATACTTCACACTAAGAATGGGAGCTTCCATTCTTAGTACTTTGTAATAATAATGGTGTCAATATGCCTTATAAAATAAGTATGAGATATGATTTAAATATACAATAAATGTTCAAATTTTAAGAAACATGGTATTAAAAGATACATTGCCATAAATGACACAAAACACTCCTTCAAGCTCTGAACACGTTTATGTTATTACTCTTGCCACTTTCTGAAGCAGTCTGGGAAGTCCTGTCTTATGTCTTTATAAGATATTAATTTTTAAAAGTATATATAGTGAAATGACCTGCCAAGTGCCATCCAGTGGAAGAGCAGGCTTGTAAAAATATTGCAGTGTGTCTTCACCTACTTTACTCATATATTGCGACATGTGACTTTTACTGTTGCCCCAAAGCCAAAATAACTGTGAAAAGTAAACATTTTGAATCAGTTCAGGATGTCAAGGCAGCCATAACAGCATAACTGAGGCATTCACAAAAGAGAACTTCCAGAACTACTTCAGAAATTAGCATGATCATTGGGATAAGTATGTTTGAAGCTACTGCAAGTATTTATGTGGGGAATTAATCACAATGTGCCCTTAACTGTAACTTAATGTTAACTTTTTAAAAATTTAAACATTGCATGGTATATTTTGATCATATCACACTTAAATGCACATAATACCAGAACCTGAAAAAGTGTACACCCAAATGAATAGGGTGTATAACTAAAAGGGGATCTAAACAAGTCTACAATTGTATTTGGAGTTTTTAAATGTCCCCCTCTCAGTAAGTGATAGAGCAATTAAACTAAATATGTTGATACTTTTTTGGGGGGAGTGGGTATTGGGGATCAAACTCATGACCTCATACTTCCCAGGGAGGCACTTATGCCACTGAGCTAAATCCCCAGCCCTAATGAAACTAAATATGGATAAACCCATTAACCAAACCGGCATTTATAGAACACTTTGCTGACAACTTTAGGAGACGGATGAACCCACTGTGGCAGACGAATTCCATTTATCACTTGCCTCCAATGATGCTCCCACTTTAAGAGGATGTATCTCTTATCATATTTCTTTTGTCTCCAAATCCCAGAAATTGACTTAAGCTCTGTATCTAGAATTTATCAGGTCTGTGAATTCATCTTTATCAATAAAAAGTGACCCAATAAATACCTTTAGTTCCCTTTGAGGAATGACTGGGAAATCACAGTTGCATATATTTGCTGTGGAGCTCAAGGGCCTTCTCTACTCTGAAAAACCTTACCTCTCATTCAGTTGGATGGTGGAGTTTGGGTCCAAGAACAAGAAAACATCTAGAAACTTAGCATTATTGATCTTCTGATTGCTTCTACTAAGCTGTGTGCCTTCTGGTGGCCTCCTATCTTTTCCTGAAGGATGACACCATGTTGCATTGGTGATCTCGCCTTTGCAGGTGATGCTCCTCTGACTATTCTGATCTTTCTTCCTCCCAGGGTAACATACTCACTTCCTTCTGGAAATTAGAACTTGCCAACTGGCCTCTGCAATTCTCTGATTTTATTATCCCAATTTTGTTTGCTTCTTTGTTTGTTACAACACTTGGGATTGAACTCAGGACTTTGTGTGTGAGACTGAGAGACATCCCAGCCATCATTATCCCCATGCTTCTTAAGACATCCCGTTCTGTGATACCATCAGGCCTAGTCTTCACAGCCAGTTCTCGCTGAGCTTATCAAAAAAGCAAAGGCCTCTCCTTCACTTTGGTTCATAGGATCCTGTGGGCTTTTGTGAGCACCATCACTAGGTGGCAGGTTTTCCAGTCTCAGATGGTAAACTCCGAGGGTGCTCACTCCTCTTTGGATCCCTTTCTCACAGTTTACAAGTACTAGAACAAGTATTTCATATACAGCAATGCTCAGCTCTGGGAAGAAGTCACGTGGCCCATTTGTTGTAGAGCCAACCCAGCCTTAACAGAAAGCTCGACCTCTTTGATTGTGTTAAAAATATTCAGTTTCATTTTGTGTCATAGTTTGATTTCTATTTACTTGCATGGTTGGCTGGTTAGTTTGCATTGAGTGAACTGATGTGAGAAGTGCTAGTTTTTATCTCCATAAATTGCCTAACTAGTTGGCATTTTCAGAGTGACAGTGATATGTTTAGAAATAGTCATAGAATAGAAGGAGAAATGAAAAGTTGCTGGCAGAGGTATTGTGTGTGCCATGCTGTGATTGGAAAAATAATATTAAACAACATTGTATATTTGTGCAAAGCTTCAAACAAGCTTTGAAGCTTATACTCTAATTCACACAGATTTCTACTTCTTCAATAAACAGTGATCTCTCTGGCTTGTCTGAGGGAATTGAACTCCATGAGTACTGTATAGAGTTCACCAGTGGATGGTGTTGTCTAGGAATCCACATCCAATTGAAATTTAGAAATAATACTCGTATTTATAAGTATCATACTGTCTCCATAGCATAAAAAATAACAAAAAATAAAAATCTGAAACAGTAATAAGATCCAACATATACAATAGTTATTATAATAATGAAGGGGAAAGAAAGTATTCAACAGGGATAGAATTCAATAGGATAGGAGAAAGGAAAAAAAGGAAGAAATAAAAAGATTATATATATGTTGGTAAACATATATAAACATGCGTATGTATATGTGTGCTAGATAGATAATTATACTACTGATCTGTTCATTGAAAAGAACAGTTTGTGCTATCATTATTTGATTGATCACTTTTGTGCCTAAATTTTATAACCTAAACAACTACTTCTAAGATAATAATATGCAATATATTAACTAGTGTTAATTACCTACTTTAGAAAAAAAGCTGTATCATTTCTATTCTTTTTTTCTGTTTTGCTTTAAAAAAAAAAAAGAGTCACAGTGGGCCTTAGCTTTTCAGTAGCCCTAGAAGTTGCACAAACTGTTCAAGCACAGGAAGATACAAATATTTGTTTCATACTGTCCAAAGAGGATACTATAACATCCACATGTGGGTTCGACTTTCATATAAAGTGTTTTTGTATTACCAAACTTGTGCATTTGCCTGTATCCTGAATCTACTACATGCCTTGGTCTGGAAACTTGTATCCAAATTGTAGCATTATTGCAGACTTCACGATTTTGTCACTATTGAAGTGTTGGTCTAGATAACACTTTGTTACGGGGCTTTTTATTGTGCCTTGCATAGCCATTTCACTAGCCTGACCTCACTGTATGCTATTAGGGTCCTTCATTTATCAATGGTGACAACAAAACAGTATCTACACTATGCTAAATAGCCCCTGTGGAAGAAAGTCATACCTTTTTATTCCATTCCAATTGCTACTGAGAATCAGTGGGCTACTTTAAAAACAACTACAATACAAAATGATCATAGGTTGTGTTGACTATATGTGCACAGTGTGGTCTCAATCTGAAATGTCCCCTGAAGCTTAAGGTTTTGTTGTCATCTGATGGACTTTAGGGGAAGTGATTGGATCACAGTTCTCTAACTTCATCAAGTGCATTAGTCAAGTGATAAGATCATAATTTTATGCTATTATTAGAAAGTGAGACCAAGCTCAAAGGAGTAGAGCATGAAGCATGACTCTGGGGAGCACATTTTCTCCTTTGCCCCTTTCTTTTTAGCTCTTTTTCTTTCTCTCTGCTTCCTGGCTGCTCTGAGGTAATGGGGTCTTCCTTTCCCATACTTTTCCACTACATGTTTCTGCCTTGCCACAGGTCTACAGCAAAGCAACTTGCTCTCCATGGTGGAAATCACTAAAGCCATGATTCAAAATAATTCTTCCCTCTTTGAAGTGTTTATTCCACATATTTAATCACAGCCAAGAAAAACTGTCTAATGTACTGTGTGTGATAGCCTTAAGAAAAGGTATAGTGAGACAGTACACTTATCATGTCAGTTTTTGGGGTATATATAGGTTAATTACAAGTACTATGCTACTTTATGTAAGAGACTTGATTATCAGCAGATTTGGTATCCAAAGAGGATTGTTTAGGAAGCAAACTGGATACACACATATGCACACATGCCTGCCCCTCCCACTCACATAAACAAAGGGAGAGACAATTTAAAGAATACAGTCACCTGATTGCAGAGATTGTGGAAGAATAAATTCAGAATGTGCGGGTCTGGTGGTATTTTGGAGACCCGAGGATGAGGTGCAGTCTGAGCCCAAAAGCAATCCACTGGTGGAATTGCTTGTTGTTTAGGAGACATTAGTCTTTGTTCTATACAGACCTTAGTCTTATTGGATGAGGCCCTTCTATGTTGTGGAGATTCACCTGCTTTATTCAAAGTCCACTGATTTAAATGTTAATCTCATCTAAGAAGCGCTTTCACAGAAGCATCGCAATGTCAAGTTGACAGATACAATTAACTATCCTAGTTCTCAGTTATTGCCAGGTATTATTGTTATCATTAATAGGCAAAGAGGAAAGCGAAGTCTGTTTTTTAATCTTTCGATTGCTATTCTAAATGTTCAAGTGACAGTGTTAGCAGTATCATGTGAGAGAAGAGGTTTTGATCACAGAGATGGGAAGGAGCAAGCATGTGAGAGGCTGGCAAAGGTGGAGGTGACCGATTCATGCCTTGGGAAGAACCCAGGTGTGTTTCCTCCCAGCTCTGACGTTTCCGGTGCTGACCATAGACAAAGTGCTTCAGTGATAGGAGCTGGTTTTTCATCCCAGATGAAATAATGACAAACATCTTTCAGGGTTTTAGGGACTTAAGAAAATGCCATAACTGAGGCATCAGCCACACTATCTGACACAGAGGTCTGGGGTCTTGTGAAAACTGCCTCTCACTCATGTTTTTCTTTGTCTCTTCCATCCTTTCTTCTCTGTTCCTTTCTTTCTCTTTTTATTTTTCCCTCTAGCCTTCCTTCCTTCTTTTCTGCCTCATCCTGCCTATCTTTCCCTAGTTGATGGACATTTTTTTTCTATAGACTAACACTGCTCAAGTACAGCTCAGTGGTAGAATATTTGCCCAGAATGCTTGTGGTGTGGGTTTGAAACCCCAAACCACGCCCAATGAGACAATAACAAAAACTGATGAATAGACACTGTGGCTGGTGACACATAAATACATGTTATGCATAAATACACTTATGTACATAATACACAACTAGAAGAAAACTTGAACTAGATTTTGTAGCCCACAGCCTGGTGGGGGAAACAGAAAGGCAAAGTGACAAGAAGGTAACATTATATGAAGTTTTTGCTGAGGACAAAACATGTGATATAATGATTTAGTAAAGGAAAAAGGCTGCAATCTGAGACAATAAGACTTTCTGAAGCCTCCTGTTTGAAATAAGGAGAGCTGTGCAGGCAGGTGAGAGAGAGTTGTATCCTCCCATGCATGGTCATGGCTCCTCCCTGGGCAGGGTGCCTTCCTCTGGGGTAGAGGAAGGCGGATGAGAAGAGGTGAGCAGGAGGTGAGCAGGTGGGAATGTCAGGTTTGCAGAGCACTTGCTTGTCTCCTGTAGACATCAGGAGTTTTGAGGGATTACAGAACAGGGGAGAATGGACATGACCATCACAGACTCATAGCTTGCTCACCTTACCCAACGCCATAGGTTCAATCCATTGTACCACAAAAAGTAGAAAATTAAAAATAAGAACAAAAAAGATCACTTAGAAGTTTAGAATAATGGAGTAAAGGCTGGAGGTAAAGAGGCTGTCCTTACTCAGAGCCCTCCTTCCTCTTTGACTCTCTCCTCACTTATGGTCTCTGCCTCCCTTCTTTCTTTTTTCTTGTTCCATTCTCCCCTCACACACTCATAATTAATACTTATCTCAAAAAGTCAGTCTAACTGATCTGTTATTAAGTAATTCTGAGTCCCACATCCCAGTGGAAGGCAAAATAGATTACAGGAGTTCCTAAGGTAATTCTAAATTCAGTAGAAGGAAAAAATAAAGGAAGGAAGGAAGGAGAATTAAAGACCATTTTCGTTTTTCAGATTTGCCTTTGTTTCTTAGTTTCCAAGCACATAGTATTTTTCATGCAGTGGAAAAGAAACTGCCTTGTGTTTTATAGTCATGTGCTTGATATGAAAGCTCATTCAAAGGCTCTCAGGGTGAGGCCCAAATTGGGAAATGGATTCCAAATTAACAGGGTAGTCATTAATTAAATATGATAATAATTTTTGGTTGGAAATGACTCCAATTTGAGCCTAGGAGGTTCGTGTGGGACTAGGAATGTGAAAATATTTTGGCCATGAAACAAAACTGACAAATAGAGGCAAAGGTCACAAAAATATCTGTCTGGTCCCAGCTGTCCTTAGAATTTGTGCCATGGCTCTCCAGCCTCCAAGGCCACCAAAAGAAACAATCTGTACAGGTCCCATCAGTTCTGGAAGTCAGGCAGAGTAAAGACAGCAGGTTGTCACAGTATCATAGACAAGACATAGTCTCGAGAGGCAAGCTGGCATCCGTGGGGTCAAATCAGCTCTGACACCATGTGCCAGCACTTCCAAGTCACTTAAGCTCCCCATACGTGTTGTTCAATCTGGAAAATGTAACAAAAGAATCCATTCCGCAATGCACATTTGAGATGAAAGTGAGAAGGCGGACAGAAAACATGTTGCAACTAAACATTAACAAATAAGTATTTCTTGAGTAAGCTAAGTAAGGAAAAATGAATAAGCATTTACATTATTTGATTCCAGTTTCCCAACACATTGTTTCTCCTCTTCCCAGAAGAAGAGACAGAGGGCCGAGGGTGAAGGCACATATCTGCTGAGGGCTTTCACCTGACATGGCCAAGGATCTAAGGATGGGTGGGGTCTCTGACTGTCCCTCAGGTTCACCCTCACTCCCTGCCAAAGGGTTGCACTCAGGAGCCACCTGTCCCTCGCTGTTAGATCTAAGCATGCTCACTTACAACCATGCAGGTGCCTTTCACATATTCAACTTGAAGTAATACTGGAGCACAGCTGGGGAAGGGCCCTTCTCAGGGGAAGTGGAGCAGGGCCAGGAAATGCTTGCATACATGCATACATACATACATATTTTTTTAAAAAGTTGCTATTGAAAATATTCCAAAGACAGTTCTGGATAAAACCATCCACTCCCTATCTCCTGTTAGTTTTCTCTCAATTTTCTCTCTATGACAATTCCAAGTCCCACACACTTTTCTATCCCTATCCCTGATCATCCAATCTCTTATTCTGTATCCCGATTCTGAGTATATGATATCCTCTTACTTCCTAAGAAGAACTAGGAGTATGCACATCTCGTCCCCTCAGGTCCCCTCATCTCCATCTCCAGTTGCTTCAGACCTTTGCCTCATCTCTCCTTCTACCCATCCGTCTGAGAGGAAAATGGTTAAGTGCAGGATGACAGAGACAAAATTCCTATTCTAGCACTCACTGCCCGCCTACGAGCTAGACTCAGTATTTTCACCTGTAAAATGGGAATGTTAAATATTAGCATATTAGTAAGCTTATGTTTCTCAAAAAGCGTATTATACACCATCTCACTGACTAGTAATTATTAATAAAAGCAACCATTCAACAACTGTTGTTCCACAGGTGCAGGCGTATACACACATGAACAGCCACATTCTGTTTATCTGGGTGGGACTTGCCCATGACCTCCAGAATTATCTCTGTTGGGTCTTGCACTAAGCAAAGTCACAAACTTTCTCTTTTTTTCTTTTGTAGGGAGGACAATGCCATTAAAATTTTCATTAAGAATTATCAACACATGTAACATAACTTCTTCCTGCACTCCTGGCACTTTTATTAATGTTTTCTACACATTGTGTTACTTAGAATCTAGTTCAGCTCTACTAAGCATTATTGTTTTTTCCTGCCTCTCAGAGATAAGTACATAAGCTCAGTGGCATTATATGACTTGCTCAGGATTACATTTGCTAAGAGTAGGCTAAACCGGAAACGCAGCTGAAGTCTAGAACCTCAGCAATTGCTTACAGCTACACTGCTTTCCACTACAGATACACCGGCTCCTCCACTCCTGGCCAATATCCATTACCGTTCCTATCCTTACTCACTTACAGGGTTCTTCCATCTCAGATTCATGCACACAGTGAAGGTTGCTGCCTGTGTCACCACAGAGTGGCCAATTCTACAAGTGTTCGCTGAGCCCCGCCATGGTAGACACAATCTCTTGGGTCTGGGCTCAGTTTTCCCATCTTCAATAATAGGCGATGGATCGGATTTAACTGAATATTATGAGGCTCTAAAATACAGAGTATATTTAGAGATGAAGGGAGAAAGATTCAACACAACGATGTAGAAAATTATCCCAAACTCTAACAAAGAACTAAAAATTTGAAAGATGGAAATTACACAAATCTTCAATTCCATAACTAGTTCAACAGGGCCCCCCTTGCCTGTGGGACATCTTTGAATCACAGCACAACTGACAATCTCTGCAGAGGCAGATTAGAAAGGTGACAGAGATGCCATCCTGACCCTGCGAAGGAGTCATATTATACAGATATGTAGAGATCAGACAGTGTCTTCATCTTCACAGAAAAATGTCTGATGTTATCTCTGAATGTCTGACCCATGTCTCTGTTTCTGGCAACTCAAAAGTTCACAACTACACCCTTAATAGGAATTTTTATTTTGTTTTATTTTATTGAGTCAGAATCTCACTATGTAATCCAGACTAGCCTTAAATTTACTATATTATAACCCAGGCTGGCCTCAAATTTGCAATCCTCCTGCCTCAGCTTCTCAAGAGCTGGGATTATAAACATGTGACACCTCTTCTACCTTTCTTGAAAATATTTTTCCTTGAATAGGCCACTTTTAAGTTTTGCTTTGAGGAGAGCAAATGATAAGACATTCTCACTCCAATTAATATATTATCCATAGCATTCATCTGAAAAGTGAGAAGTATTTATTCTTCCATTCAAACAGGAAAAAACAGTATTTACAAAGTTATTATTGAAAAAAATTTTACTGAACTTTGAGTGCCCAGTCTTACTAACTGCCTGCCATCAAGCCTTTTCACAAATTGGAGTACGTAATTATTTTATTCACACTTATTTAGTGAACATTTTGCAATAGCACTCAGGATGCAGGGAAAAAGAAACACCTCATGTTTAGGAAGCACTCCAATGCTTTACTGAGAACACCTCAGGTCTCCCAGACAAATGTTTAAGTGTAAAAACATGGTTGAAAAAGGGAATGGGTGTAAAAAAGAAATTCAATTGAAAAATTTTTCCCTTTTCTGAAAGGTTCAATTGCCTTGGTGTATGGAGGAGGTGATATGTAGATGTTAAGGGTTTTGGAGTAAGTGAGAAGGTTTTTTCTCAAAGCAATAGCATAAAAGATTCCAATCCTCCATCCTTCTGTAAGGATGAGATGGGAGCATTTGCCACTTGCAAAAGTATTTTGGTGAGAATTAATCCACTCTGAGGTAAAAAGTCACATACTAGAAATTCATAAGAAGTGGCTTTATGGATCAAAATCATCACTGACATTATAGGTCTCAGCCTTTGCTTTTGATGTTGTCCAGAAGTACAAAGACCTTTTTCTACCTGCTGGGTACCCTTCCCCTATTTGTCTGAATCTCCCTTGTATAGAAAGAGCTTCCAAAGTTTCCTCATAGGAAGGCTTCACAGGTAAAAATATTTGCAAATCAAAGGAATGGATGATGCATAAGGGTACTTGAGGCTCTTAACTTCTGAAACTGTACCTTAGAAATTCTGACCATTTTATTAAACACATACCGTCCTTTTTGCCAGCTGGGCTCCCTCTTGTCATCAAAGCCCCATCTGGAGAGTCAGCTGAATTCTTAAAATAGAATTAAGATCATCAGAATTTGAGAAATTGTTTTTTGTGTTCTGTAACATTTCCTTTTGCTCTTACCTTGATTTATAAAACTCTTTTATACAAATTTTGAATGGAGCTAACAGTTAGTGAAGTATAAAATATACCAGGAGCACAAATACATTGATCATTACATTTTATTAAGTTCAGAATATGAGAACTTAATAATCATCATTCCCATTCTACTGATGAGAATATTGATACCTGGGAGTGAAGTGACCTGCACAAGCCACCTGTAGAGAAATCAATAGGGATAGAATTCAACCTAGAGCACTTAAGTCCAGACTTTGATCCACAGCCACACTTGCATTATTCTGTTTTGCCTAGGTCTAGAATCCACAGTTGCAGGCAACTCTCCTGAGGTCTGCTCACTGTACCGGTAAACACCCAGCTCAGGGTCTCAGGCTCCCAGAAGTCATTAGCATTCCAGGAACAGAGGGTAGAAAAGCTGGGCCTTCTTTGCACAAGATTAAAAAAAAATTAGATGACCCCACTCTAAATTTAAAGACCTAGTTCAAACATGGACATCTGAAACAAATAGACACTTCTCAGAGGGAAAAAATACAGACAGAAAATAAATATATGAAAATATGTTCAATGTCACTGCTCATATTTGATAAAGGCAAATTACACTTGATCTTAACTAAAATGCAGAGAAGTGATCCATAAATGCAAATTAAAACAATGCTGAAATTCCATCCTACTCCAGAAAGAATAGCAATTATCAAATCAGCCAATAACAAATTATTGCAGGGCTGTGGGGCAAAGGAAACCTTTCTTCGTTGTTGGTGGGAGTGTAGACTGGTACAACCACTGTGTAAATCATTGTGGTGATTCCTTAAAAAACTAAGACTAGAGGTTCCATTTAACCTAGAAATTCCCTTGCTAGGTATCTTCCTGAAGGAATTAAAAATGCCATACCACAACTATATATGTGCACCCATGTATATAGCAGCACATTTTGTAATAGCTAGATTTTTGGAGACAACTCAAATGCCCATCAACTGAGGAATACATTTTTAAAAAGATATGTTTATTTTTATACAAGACTACTCAGTCATAAAGAAGGATACACTTGAGACATTTCTAAATAAATGTGTGCACCTTGAGACAATAGTCTTAAGTGAAATAAATCAGACACACATATACAAATATCATATTGTTTCCTTGGTGTAAGAAACCAAAAGTATAAATAAGGATCAAAGTGTATAATCGGTATTGTGAAATAGGAAGAAATTGTTCAAGAGAAAGAAGACCTAGAGAGGGGCAGGAGTAAAGGAAGGAAAGGAAAAGAAATAAAAAGATAAAATGAAAACAAAGCTTTGTAAATGAGGAGGGGAAGAGGGGTTGAAGGGAGGGGAAGGACTTGAAAGACAAAAAAAAAAAAAGAAGACCCAAGATATATCATGTACTAGTAAATACTCCCTGTGATGAAAGTGATTGTGATCATTACATTTATGTAAATTGTACCAATAAACTTAATAAAAAAAGATTTAGGCCTTACATATTATAGGAGATTTTAAGTAAGCCATTTAGATAAAAATAAAAATTCTTTAAACATACAAATGAAAACAAACTGCTTCATTTTGGCAATCACAGAAACTCGGTAATTATCAGACTGAACTCAAATTGAGGAAGATATTTACATATAGACCCTAAGTTATTGATCAAAATGACAACAGTCATCCACTGTAAAACCTATTTTTTTTTTAGTAAAGAGTCCAACTCATTTACATCTTCAGTATCTTTTAAGTGTCCTAGCAAAGGTGCCTTCCATTTGTGACCTGTGGTATGAACGTTACAAGACCCCTTTACAGATGTGGACACACAGGAGAAGCATAACTCAGAACTTTGCTGGGGTTCCAGAGTCAGCCAGTCTACAGAATTTCCTTTCTGCTTCCCTGCTTGAGCCCTGCCAGCCTCTCATCATCGTGCCTTGACTTCTTTCTGATAAATGTGCGTGGGAATTTAAATTTGTACTGTATACCTGAGACATTAGAACTCTTTTCTTGATTGAATCAAAAAGATGTTATTCTTCTACATTTGGTGCTTTATGCTTGAAATGGTATGAGAAAAAAAATTAGTCAAAATCTCACTGGCTTCTACAGTGTCTCAATGCCTAGAGACAGTTTTGATTGTGGGTGCCGTAGAGGAGAGAGTGTGCACATGACCCCTCACATCTTGCCAGACATTCTACAGGGCCAAGGACAGTCTCCCACAGCGAGGAGTTATCCAGCCCCACGTGGCAATGCCTCTTCAGCTCTTTCTTACACAGAATTGTTATGAGCTTTTCATAGATGTGAACTTGGACTTTTCTTTGGCTTGTCAATATAACTTGAGTCCAAATGCCTTTAATGGTGTCAAAATGAAAGTTGAAAGGCCCAGGTACTATGTATAAAATAAGCAAGCCCTGTTTTCTTAGTTAAGATAGCGTGTCCTGGTCACTGTCCTCTTACCTAAGGTACTGATTTTTTTGTGTGTGTTTGCCTTTGTTTTTATGGGCGATGTATGTTTTCCTGGGATTTAAATCCTAAGGGTCAGGACTAATCCTGCCTGTCCAGTTTTTCTGCAGCACAAAATATGTGACAGCAAAGAAAGGAGAAACTGAGTCAATAGTTGCTCACAGCAAATTAACAGAGATCTGGAATAAGAGACCTTCTTCTTATACCTGAATACAGGAATCACAGCTCTCCTTTCCTGCAAAGCGTGATTAGGACATTGAGAGCCTGCCCTGGATACAGGCCATTGAGCACCATGCATTTGTTCTAGACTTTTATATTCTGAAATTTTCAGGGTAATTTCACAGATCCAAATAGTTTCCTAGTGATTTTCTTATCTTAGGATTCCCATCACTCAAGATTTAGAGTTGAGTACTTCTATTATACGTGCTTCTTGCTTCCATGGGCTGAAAATTTCAGTCAAGTGTCTTGGGGAAGTGAAGTTCCCCTGGAATCAAGAGCAAAAGTAAGATACCTGAAGGTACAGGCAATGCAGCTTCAAGTAGAAGGAGGAGGATGAGAAAGCACACAGCTCTCATGACAGCCCAATCGATCATGGCAAGGACAGAGAGAAAATGTTCAGTCATGCAGTGATAGCTGCCAGGCTTTTCATTGAAGTAAAATTAAGAGCATAACATGAGGTATCAAAAGGAGAGTGGGAACTGAAAGGGCCATGAAGGGGATGTAGGCACCAGGGAGTCAAGAGGGGGAGAGGCCTAAGAATGGATTGAAAATAAGTCTTGTGCTTGAGAGGCACCAAGTATGGTGATGAATCAGGAGCTAGAGAACTGGAAAGAAAGAGCAGGTTCCCTGACCTAGGAGCAGAGGGAGTCAAGTTTGAGTGCCGAAGGAAGACTGAGCATGCTAGGTCCTTCGCATCATCTTAAATAGCAGAGCTACATCTTGTCCTGTAAAGAAAGAAAAATTAGAGTGCTCACCAGTTCACTTACCCTCTCATAGACTGTGAACTCCAAAAGGATAGGAATGGGACCAAGTCAACTGTGTCCATTGCCATATACACAGTACATGGAATATGGTGGATGTGCATAGTAGGGACAATAAAAGGTCTTGTTGGCTGACTTGAGCAAAGTAACCCCCTAATAAGACAGCATTCCAAATCCCATCAGCAGAGTTCAGCTCCTTCTTACACAGAATTGTTGTGAGCTTTTCCTAGTTGTGAACTTGGACTTTTCTTTGGCTTGTCAATGTAATTTGAGTCAAAATGCCTTTAATGAGTCTTGTGGTTAGGGCTCGAAGCAGTAAGACCAAGGCTGCTGATAAGAAGGTCTACTCAGTGCACATCCTTTCAAAGTACTCCCCCAGCAAAGAACCACAGACAAGCCTAGAGAGTGCTCAAGGACTTGGAGACTTGGAACAAGTCCCGACCATTGGCTTCTTGTACAGTGTGGTCGCGGGAACTTTAGTAACTTGACTACCACTGGTGTTTGCTTCAGCCTACTGGCATATAACCCTTCATTTCATCCAAAAGCCCTAAAAATATTTCTAGAAAATCCCAGGCTATACCCCTACTACAGTTTGGATCTTGATTGTCCCCTCAAAGGCCATGGATTAAAGGGTTAGTCCCCAGCTTGATGGTATTGAGAGTTGATGCACTTTAAAAGGTGGAGTCTTGTGGAAATTTTAGGACTCTTGGGAGCTCTTCTTGAAAGAGCTACAGGACCCTGGCCCCTGCGTCTTCTCTTTTTCACCTTCCAGCAAGACCTTGAAGTGAGTGGCTTTGGTTTATACAACCTGTCACCCAAGTGTGCTACCTTGATGATGCCAACTAATCATGAACTGAAATCTCATTCTCTCTCTCTCTCTCTCTCTGGAATTTGGTATTAAACACAAGACTTTTGCACAATGAGCTACCTTCCTAGCTCTTTTTTTATTATTTTGAGACAAGGCCTTGCTAAATTGCCCAACCTGGACTTGATCATGTGATCCTCCTGCCTCAGCATCCCAGAGTGCTGGGATTATAGATATGTGCCACCATATGAGGTTTAAGTCTTTCCTTTTTAAAGGTATTTATCTTGGGTGTTTTGATGCAGTAACAGAAAGCTAATCACCACAACCCCTTTGTGCTGTTTAACAACTATGATCTAACCAACCATTGCTATTTGTTATCGATGAGTATTGCCATTTATACCTAAAATTGTGCAGTTTTTTTCCAGAGTGAGGGAATTTGCCTTTCTCTCTTCCTTTATTCCATTCTTATGCTAGAGATTGAAATGGAGGTGTTTCTTTGCCATCCTAAGAGACTTAAACATTTTTAGTGTGCTCAGAATATAGCTCAGTTGCACAGTGCCTGCCTGGTAAGTGCAAGATCCTGAGTTTGATTCCCAGTATTCCTGTTCACCAAAGAAGAGTTTTAGTGAAATGTACTGTTTTTACTGTAGAGTAGTGGTGCAAAACTATATAGATGTAGTACTGAAACCTCCTAGGGTCATGTACTAGCTTCCTCATATGTTAATTTTGTGACTTGAAATTAATCATTGATTTGTACAATAGGGATAATAATTATTCCAACATTTCACAATGTTGTAGTAAAGACTGAGTGAATTGTATAAAATCCCCAGAATAATGCCTGATGTATAAGAACTACTGTATTCATATTAGCTACTATTAGCATGACTATTAATTAGTGATAAATTGTAATTATAAATAATAGTAGCTAATAAAGTGGTAAACCTGTGCTAGCCAGCAAACTGGACTTTTTTTTTATAGTTAATCATCTCATTAGTGCTTGAGACAGACAGTATTATTAGAGCACTTGACAGCTGAGGAAACTTGGCTTGGAGAAATAAGTGATTGCAAACACACAACAGAAGCATAGGAAGCCAGGCTGGGAAGGCAGGGTAACAGAATCTGTATGTATCTCTGAGATTGGACAGAGAGGGTATGACATATAGCTATTTCCTACACTCACAGCCTCTGTCTCCAATTGAAGAGAACAATCTTAAGTCATTTGCACTGCACTGTGAATCAAGCTCACTCTGCTTAAACAATTTTTGTGCATCAAGGCAGGGCACATCTCAGGTACTTTTTGTTCAGGATGGATTCCCTGCCAATCCAGGCCAGGTGGGTAGGACCCTCCCACAATTCTCCCTTTCATGAGGGGAATGGGCACAGAGGTTCTGATGACCCTATTCTTGTCTTTCTCCCTCACTAGATTTTGCAGGCCTGCCAGGCCAAATCCAGCCCTCACTCACCCTGGCATTTCCAATGCTGACCTCTAAGTCAGACACAGGGAAAGTGATATTCTTTATATGGATGAAGGACTTACTGAATCTTCCCTATAACCCTAGGAGTTAAATTTTATTTGCCCCATTTTGTGAATGGAGACACAGAATCTCAGGAAGATTAACCAACTAGACTAAGTTATCAAAGTTAATAGTCATATTCACTAGTCTTAGGCCCATTCCAAAAAGCATTAAATCTATTGTTCAGCTAAGGTGAAAAAGTGGTAACTTCTATGGTATATATGGTATAGAAAGTAACCATAGTAACCCTATCTCCCCTCTATGATTGAATTATTCTATAACTTTTCTGAGCTTCAAGCACTCAGAAAATGCCTATGAGTCTTATGAGATCAGAGATCACAAAAACAATAAGTGAGAAATGTGATTAATAAAGATGTATTAGTTATTAAAATAATATTTAATGATAAATAAATTCAGAAGTTATTGACAGCAATTTAAATATAAATCTATTTTCAAATTCAAACATCACAAAGTATCCATTATAATAATATGTTCTCACCACCAGGGAATCCTCTAGCTATAAAACCCCAAACATTATCATAGAGAATCAGATTGCAAATAACCAGTAATGGGGCTGTGTTTGCTAATATAGAGTAGCTGGAGAGAGGAAGAGCCAAGACCTCGGTCTTAATGAGCTTTGTGGGTCCCCTTCAGGGTAACAAAGTGCCCAAAACATGTTCTAAATACAGTGAATGTGCATCAATAAAAGCAAGGTTAAGTGACAAGTTCGAGGCAGGGTCAAGGGTGGAACAGGTGTTGTGGGAGTCCTAGATGTTCAAAGGTAACATAAAAGTGCCCCCAGCTCACTCATCTTCAGGGAACTTTTGTGAGAAAGCAGAATATGAGACATTTCAGGAATATTTAAAGTACAAGCACACTCAACAAGTAGAGAAATGCACCTCTACATTTAGGTCGTCACACTATTCCTAAGAGAAGTACGCTATTATTTCCATTTTATAAATAAACCGCATAGCAGAAAAGTTACCCATGGAGCAGAACGTGGCTCTATCCATGACTTGTGTATACCCTCATAGCTCTAAAATAGTAAGTAAATAAACCAATACTATATGAAACTCATAGTCTTCGTATTGGTAATGCTAAATTTCCAGGAGAAATCCAGAGATTTCTAAGAGAAAGGTTTCCCTTACTGAGGAACTTGATTTATCTTATAATACTGGACTTGGTTCATGCTTACCTCTTCCTCTTCATCTTTCTGCCATCCCCCTACCCCACAAGGAAGCTTTTCCAGTGTGCCAAAGATAGCTTCTCAAGTTCTGTAAACGGAAAGAGACTGAATTGGAGTAAGTAAGGCTTGTTAAATGCAAAACTGTTAAACACTGTACAAGCTTTTGAAAATGAGCTATTGATGTTATGTTAATATGTTGTTTCTCATAATGGCTTCATGATGGCACTAATTCAAGTTGCCTTCTGGTAAAAGATCATACTTATCAATCATCTTGAAGGGCCACCATTTCTAAAGTTTGTCAATTTAGCACAGCAGAATGTAAAGTTCCAAGTAAAAAGATTGTTCTAAAAAGACAGACCATCATACAGCATGGGTCTGTTTTTCATTTCTGTCTGGAAGAATTCAAACATTAAAATTGAGAATAAATGAGAGAAAAGATATGAAAAGTATTTGTAAATTTAAAAGTGAAGCAGATTTAATAGAGTGACTTTGTTACAGCCGTCTTGCCTCTATCTGTCCTAGATAGGAAGTAGATCCTTCCTGAGAGCAGGTTCACTTGGAGAGACCTGATTTCTGTTACCACGCTGAGCTGGATTTTACTCTGGTTTCTGTCACCCCAATATTCAGTCATTCCTGAATGTTACCTCAAACCAAATCTGCCTTATAAAAAGCACAGTTGTATTATTACAGCATTAATGATAGGGTCAGGGATTGCCTGATTCAAAGATAGAAATGAACTGTCACACATGTCCAAACACACATTCTTGTACTATTCCAGTGCTCTCGTTAGGATCTGATTGTGTAGGTAGGCTGAGTAGAACTAGATTAACCAAGGGAAAATAGAGAGGGAAAGACAGTAGGTTAAAATTAGAATACATATAGCAAAGTTCTTTTTTATACCGTGGGGAGTGAGGAGCACACTCACTAAGAATAAGATAAAATAACTCCAAAAATAAAACCAAACCACAACAAAACTTTTCTAGATACCTCTTCATCGGAAGATGGGTACTATAGCCCATCTTTGACTCTCACTTATACGCTCATTCCTTCCAATGCATGTGCTGCCTTGGCCGCAAGGTGAGATCATTTTATTTTTCAGTGACACTCTCAATTGGACAACAATGGCATGGTAAAGTTATGTAATTCAAAGTAAAGGTCATAATGTGGTTGTTCAAAATGATCTGGACAGTATCATACAACACAGGACTACTGACAGCCGAGATACTCCCATCCTTGGGCTCAGAGCGAGGCGAGAGAGAAATATCTTGGAACCGGGAAGTAGAAAGTAGTACAGAACTGGCTTCCTTGGAAAATCAATGTTGCTTGCAACTAGGATGAAACCTGTCTGAGGTTACCCTGCAGGAAGGGAGTCTGCCAAAAAGTAACACAAGGTCACTGTTTTCTCCTTTTCCTTCCTTTCTCTTGCTGGTGCATCCACAGGACAAACTGTAGAAACCGTAGTAAAGGGAAAACTATTGAGGTGGTTAACAAAATTCCCCCACCTGGGCAGAGAGCAAAATAGAAAGGGACAGAGTGGCTCTGCAGGGAGCCCCCTTATGCTGGAAACACGAAGGGATGAGGCTGTTCCCATTATAGGAGAAGCTGCAGTGGAGAATTTTTTAAAAAGTAAACCATAGAGTTTATAATCCTAAAACCATTACAAGGACTTTCTTTCCATTAATCTATCTCTCCCTCATGAGACCTTCCCTGAGGTCATCCTCTTTGACAAGCAGACTGGAACCCTGAGGATCCCTAGTGGTAGGGATCTGTAGAAAGAAATCTTTACAGTATGCCATCTCAGAAGCTCATTATCTGTTTGGAGAAAAGACACGTGAGTAGTGAACCACAGTTCCCAAAGCCCCAAACTCTTCCTTTCACCTGGACCTATTTTTTTGAGTATTTAAATGAGTAACTCCTAAGCGCAATTAGATCTATCCACCTTTGCATGTATTTGGATGGTAACTGGTTTGGGCAGCAGCCTCTGTTCATTAGGCTTAGATACTTTCCATGTTAGTTAATTTGATTAATCTTAGAGAAAATTCAACTAGGCTTGTCAACTTTTTGCATACAACATTTAATACTTATTAAAGTGATGTCACCTCCATCAGCCAGGGGCTTATCTTCAGCTCCTTCTGACAATCAATTTGAGAATGCTAAAAATTCAAACAAGGTAAATGAAAAATGTATTCCTACCATTCCCAACCCAGCCTTAGGACCAGTCTAACATAACAACTCGAAAACAGTTTGTATGCTAATTTTCCCCTAACTCTCATTTTCCTAGAGAACCACACTTAAAAGAGGAATATACAAGGTGGAAGGTTAATTGGCCAAATAGTATTAAAAGGGCAGATAAGAAAATAAAAGCTTTATAGGAAGAGAAAATAATTACTTTAGTGGGCTTGTTTGAGAGTTATTCATATACCTGGTTATTGGTTCCAAACCATATCATTGCCAGGTTAAAATGAGGCTGTGTGCTACACACACACACACACATACACACACGCACGCACACACACAGTTATATATAGCAACACATATTACCATAGTTCTTCTAAAAATAATTGCAAAACTCTTTTAGTGGAATCTCTATATGAGAAGCTTGAAAGCTGTGTAAATGAAATTACTACAAGATAATGATTAACACACATGGAAATGTAACTGTGCCATCTCAGGGCAGAAAATAAGTGTAAAGTTTTCCATATTTAATGTTTTTGTTATTTTGGTATTCAACAAAGACCTTTAATTCTTGTGCCTGCTCCATAATGTACATTGTCTATTGAAAAACTCAAATAATTTACTCTTTAAAAAGAGCATCTATCACATTGATTTGAAAGATGTTTTTCAAATTGCACACATTCATATCCTGATGCAGAAGAACAGGGTGGGGTTTGGTAATATACACATAAATAATTGTAATGGGAAATCTCAGATACTAATGTACCAGAGTGGTCCCAAATATTTCATGCTGTTCCATCCTCACAGCACTTTTTCAGGCTCTTTGTTGAATATATTTCTATTGTGTTACCAGACAATAGACTTATACTTTTCTGAACTGACAATTTCTTTGAACCCTCTTCTATCATCTAAAGACAATGAATTATTCTCAAATTCTCAACTCTTATGTGCTTTTAATATTTCTACTGTCATATCACCTTTTGAGTGGTACTTCTTTTTCTAAAAACCAATTTATAAATTTCTCAAAGGCAAGAAGAGTCCTATATTTGTATTCCAAGAGACAGTGTCTAGCTTATAGTAGGTACTCAAGAAATGCTTATGGAACAGAAGCTATAGAATGAATGCTGAATATAATTAGGTCATCTGTTATTTCCTTGGATTTGCTATTCATAATTTACCTCCAGTAAGAATTATTTGGATAACATAAAATTTAGTGGTCCCATGTGATTCAGCTAATTCTGGCAGTAAATTTTGGAATAGAATAAAAAACAGTAAGGGTGCTAACTAAAAGCAAAAACGATTCTAATTTTACTAGTATCTGCAAGATACTAGTATCTGCAAGACTTTAACCAATGTCATTGTTTGCAGACAATCTCATATCTTGCAGCCAGTTTAAACCTTTTTTTCTCTCTCTGTTCTTAGTTTTTCCTAGCACTCTGCCCAAAGAAGTCTTCTCGTTTTCTCTCTCACCTTATAAATTTAAGCAGCTAAGTGTAATACTTGCTTTTGCTATTGTCTTCTTACAAAAATACACAGCATCTCTTGTCCCCCTTCTGTAATTTGCTCTGAACTTTTGAACTAATTAGTAATTCTTCTTTGGCCTATGTTGTCACTCACAGATAGTCCTCTGAGAATTCACATTTGCAGACTTGTTTGTAATTTACTTTTTTTCAAAGGCTAAAAAATAGTATCATAAAACTTGGATTGTATTTTAAATATTTACATTTTATGAAAGCATCTATTTAAGGTCAAAATATAAGTGTGTTCCAAGGATAATTTCACAGTTTACAATAACTCATTCCCTCTGATACGTCCAGTGTGTTCCTGAGTCTGATTTTCTGCCCCATATAGAGAGAACATCACAAAGTGTGGACCCTTTATAAATAAAATGCCTATTAGATTTTTTTTTACCTGGACCCATTTCTTACTACAGCTCATGCAAATTATAGAGTGAAGTAGCATGTGGAAATATCTTGGGAGAAATCTTGGTACAAATCATGGCTCCTTGACTTCCCAGTTTATGATCTTAGGTAAGAACCAAGTTTTCACATAAAAAAATAATGTTGTCTCACTTTGGAAAAGATAGAGTTAGGTTTTCATTCCCTGAAGGGTTACCGTTTCCCACAAAGAGGATATAGATGGAATACTGACAGTAGTGTTTGACTAGCATGAGAAAATAAATAGGAGAAGGTCACACGGAGGTCCCTGGAGCTAAATGAGTTGTTTCCAATGCCAAATGAATTATATCGTGGCTGTCTAACTTCAGACAAGTTACTCAGCCTCTCTGAGACAAAACTGTTTCTCATCCGTTAAGGGAGCAATAAAAAGGATTGCATTTCACAGGTCTGTTACAAGGACTAAGTGGGATATAATACATGAGCATATTAACTCAGTACCTGCATAGATTGAATATTCAAGGGGTGTGTGTGTGTGTGTGTGTGTGTGTATGTGTGTGTGTTACAATGGAGAACATTTGGAAGGAATGAAAGAAAGACCAAATAAAGATTGGGGAAAAGGAGTTAAAAGTTACAACAAACCAACTTTGACAGTGATTAGACAAAATCAGCACACAATTTAGAATATAAGATTCTCAGGAAGGACAATAACAACTTCATCTTTGTATCTTTTGCTTATTCACATAACCCAAGCATTTGAAACAGTACCTAGCATATAGTTTGTGCCCTGTAAATACTTAATAAATTTTCTTATGGTAACCAGCATGCCATCTTCCATATTATAGGTCTTGAATTCTTTGCTGCATCAAAGAATAATAATAGCAATTAAAGCTGATATTTCTTAAGCCTTTATTATAATTCATAACTCTAAATTTTATATGTATAATCTCATTTAGTTTTCATGAAGTAGGCAAGTTTATTATTTCTATTTTGCAGACAAAGAAAATAAAATGCAAGCAAATCACTTACAAGTTCACAGAGCTAAAAACTGGTAAGCTAAGATGTGACCCAAGCCATTGAGACCCAGGAAATACAGTCTTTAGGAATACTGTCCATTCACTTTGCTTCCGATCTGAAGAATCATATCCAGTGGCAAATGCACTGATTTAAAAACGGAAATGAATCTAAGTTTGCTCATCTATATTTTGAAATCATAATACTCATTTTTCCTATCAAAAATAATTATTTTACATATCAATTACACTAATGTGAACTACTATAAAGCATACTACCTTTTACATTCTCTGTAGTATAATATAACCAAAAGAACATTGATTTGGGAGAACACAGATCCAAGCTCAAATGCTGGCCCTTTTTTATTAGTTTAATGGCCCTGGGCAAGTCATTCTGCCTTGCCTTTCTCATCTGTAATATAAGAAAAATTATACTGACTCTTGGGGTTATGATAATCCTAAATGAGATTAAAGTGTGTAATAAGCCAAGAAACATTGCCGAGTACATGTAGTTGGGCAAACACTAAATGCTGTCTCATTATGGAAAGTGGTTTGTATGACAAGTGTAAATAACTAATTAATCAGTGAATGCTTTAATTCCTTATGATACAGGAAAACAGTGATTATGATTTCTTGGTTACCTACTGTATGCTTGTGTCATATAAAAAACTGGATAAATATAGATCCCTTGCACTTGTGCTTTTATGCCTTTTTGAAAATGGCTTTATTGATGTAGGACCGACATATAAAAAGTTAAGCACATTTAATATATATTTGAGGATAAGTCTACCCATGTGAAGCCAACACTACTATCAAGGCTGTAAATATATCCATCACATCCTGGGAGGTTTCCTCCCACCTGTTTTACTGTTTAAAATTTCATTCTTTTTTGTGGTAAGAACGCTTAACATACGATCTATCCCCTTAGCTAATTTTAAGTATGTAACACCGTATTATTAGACACAGTGAAGAGGACCAAGGGAGGGAGAGAGGGAGGGAGAAAAGAGAGAAGGGAAGAAGTTGAAAAGAGAATTAAGATGTACTATGCACATTTATATCTCCTCAAGGTGAATGTAATTGTTATGCCCTGAAAACACATACTAATAAAACATATAAAGAAAAGAGCTTTGTTTAGTTTACAGTGTTGAAGGCTGGAAATACAAATAAGACAAATCTCTTTCTTCCTCATAGCAAAGGCCTCCATGGATGGTTGGAATGTGTGTGGGATGAAGAGATCACATGAGAAAAATGGGAACTAGCCTGTAATCCCAGAACTCAGGGAGCTGAGGCAGGAGGGTCGTTGCAAATTCAAGCCCAGCATAGACTACAAAGTAAGCTCAAGGCCAGCCTGAACTGCATAGTGAGACACTGTCTCAAAAAGATCCCCCCAAAAAGGAACTAGAGAAACACCAGGATCCTAAACAAAGGCTCACCCCTACTTTACTTAAAGACCTTTCTCCAAGATCCATCACCTCCTCACCACCATACTGACATATCTTCAACACATAAAACTTTGGTGGATTCACTCCAGCCATGGTCAAACCACAGTAGGTGCTGAGTGTGTAACAGATGTTTAGAACTTGTTGATTTTGCATAAATGAAACCATATTGTTTAAAATATGACTCTCCATCTTTCCCCTTCCCAAACTATTGGTAAGCACCATTTTAATAACTATTTCCATGAGTTTGGTTATTTTAGATTCAATATGACATCACACAACAGCTATCTTTCCTGACTGACTTATCTTGTTTTATATAATGCCCTCCAGATTCTAAGTTGTTAAAAATGGCAGCACTTCCTTCTTTTTAAGATTGAACATTCTATTGTGTGCATAGCCATAACCCTTGTTATTCATTCATCCATTGATGGATACTTCAATTATTTCCTTATCTTGCATCTAGGGAGTAATGATGCAATAAACATGGTAGCACAGGTCTTACTTTTAATTTATTTGCATATAATCTCAATGTGAAATTGCTTAATCACTGATAGTCTTGACAATCTATGCTTAATTTTTTTGGATGCCTCATATCATTTTCTGTATTGGTTACACCAATTTATATTGCCATCATCTGTGTCAATATTTTCGTTTGTTCAATCTCCTCACCAACACGACATATTTTTTTAAATAATAGTCATTATAAGAGGTTCAAGGTGATGTTATGGCTTTGATTTGTAGATCCCCTAATGCCTGATGAATGTTAAGTATCTCTGATATACTTTTTGATATCTTGAGTATCTTCTTTTAGGAAGTCTCCAGTCATAGCCTTTTTTGCTTGGACTTTTTTTTTTTTCTGTTCAGTTGAATGAGTTCCTTCAATTAAATCCTTCAATTAAATCCTTGGAAACATAGATAGGAAAAGATCTTGACATTGATCCTGGAAATGAATTTTCTTTTTGTATATGATACCAAAAGTACAAGGAACAACAACAAAAAAAAGATAAACAAGTGGAATTTCATCAAAATACAAACAACAAGGAAAACAATGATTGAAATGAAATGGCAATCTCCAGAATGGGAGGAAATATTTGTACACTGTACATCTGATAAGTGGTAAGTATGTACTCTCACAAAGTATTTCAGAAGATCCATCTCCACTCCTTCCCCATTATAGTGACTACCTGTAATCCAATCTGAGCATCTCCCTGGTTACTTTCTGCTTCATCATCTGTAAAAGTAAAAGTACTGCCAGACTTGTGTTTTAATGCTTATTTATGGTATAATTTACACTAGTGTGAGGTGCGCAGTGGCTCCTTTCTGCATTGTTAAAAGATCTGGAATTTGGGTGCAGGAGGACAGTATTCATGTTGACTTTTCCTGGTTGCCGTTTAAGTGGATGAGCACTGAAAAGCTGAGCAGAGTAGGACTCCAGGGCCTGATTCGCACAGCACAGAAACCTCTTTATGAAGGCTCTCATTTGTGCCTTTCATTTTCTCGTTTTGTTCTGAGAAAGTGCTGATCCCATCTGACTTAAATACTAACTTTAGAACATTTTAGCAACTCATTAAATTTCTTTTTCTCACTTCACTTGCAGGTGGAGTTCATTATCATCAAACTGGTGGGAGTTATGTAATAAACACACACACTCACGCTCTTCTTGCAAGAGGCATGAGACTGAATTTGTATTCCATGTGAAGAAAAGTCATTCTCATGGCAGGGCAATGTCTCCCGCCCCAGGTGTATTTGGCAATGTCTGCAAGTGTGCAGTCACACTAGACTGTGGGGATTCTAGTGGCTCACAATGAGGAAAGGCAATTAATGATGCTAAATACCCACCATGTACAAGAATGCGTCCCTGTAACAAACACACGTCCAGTGAGAGCTAAGAAACTCCGGTGTGAAGAGAAGGTGTCTCAGCAATAATGATGCTTCTGAAGCTATGTATGGGCCTCCCTAAACAAAATTAGTGTCAAGACTTCCACCTTCTTATTTTCTGTCTTCAAGGAGGCCAAGAAAAAGATCAAATATTTTTCAATACTTGCAAACCTAAGTTTGAATGAGAGTGGAGCTGTATTTTACCTATGTGTCCTTACACAATTTACTTCACTTTTTTGACTCTCAGTTTTTCTACTTGCAAAATGACTTTATATATTTTTAAAATATTCAGATATCCTTGGTAATCAGTTATACATATTAAACAAAATAATGTTCTTATAGTCCTAAAAGTGTGTGACAAACAGCAATCACCTGCAAATTTCATTGTATATTTTTCATATTTAAATGCACTGAAGAGATCACCAAAGATTCTTAGTATAATTGTCCCATTCATTCCATGTCATAAGCTTCTACTTTGCCTCAGGATACATCCCCTTTTTTCATATAAATTTTTTTCTATAAGAAAACATAAAAAGAGGTAAACACAGTGTGATCATCCCAAAGGATCATGTAGCCTTTCCCAGAGTACAAGAAGGATATGCTCAAGAAGCAGGTGACTTAAGTTTAAATTTTTATTATTATAAGTGGGTTTTCTAAAACAGACTCAAAAATATCCGTTCACTTATTCCACTTTCCCACTGACCTCAGTCATTAATGTCATCAACAAACTATTGATATTCATATCATCAACAGTTGCATCGATGGTTTGATTAAAATTTGAATATTTCATCCAACTGTAGCCACCTGCTGTCTTTTAGATCCACTCACATTTCAAAAGCACAAAATGTTTCACTTAAATAAAAAAGATTCTGACCATATCTACTGTGGTTGGAACAAAAAGTCCAGAAACCTGTGATAATAGAGATTTTGTAAATTTTCATTGATTTGCTTTCATGCTACATTCATGACTCATATATACCCCAAAATTGTAGATCCAGAAAGATGTCCTTAAAGGCAACAATTACAAAGAAATATCTAGTTAAAAGAATTTATTGCTTATGGTGTGAGGTCAATTTTATCGTTAATTCTGAATGCTTTTGTAAAAAGTTCCTTTTAAGAACAGAGTATGTATGTATATCAATGATTCTCAGCCTTCACTTTCCCATTCTTTACAAAAATCAGTAATCTTACATTGTAGTAGACAGTTATTTTATGTGATCATTTAATAATGATATTTGTGACATGCAGCTATTATAGAAAGTTATATGAAGAGCTGAGATTTCAACTTGCTTCAGAATGCAGTAGTATTTGGTGAAAGTTTGGGAATGACTCTGAAGTTTCTACCTGAGTTTTCAGGTATTGCTACTGGGCCTTCCTTGATTTGTGTTAGATAAATTGATGTGTGGAAGGTCTCTATTCATTGTTTATATGAATAGAGACCTTCATGTTTCAACAAAAACAACCCAGGGCCAGGGAAAAGAAGACAGTGAGAGAAATTGAAAGAATAGGCAAATGATTCTCTTTGAGAATATCTGTTCTTTTTTTCCCCACTTCTTCCTTGAATAGTTATCTATAAGGGTTCTCTTGGCTTCATATCTTGCCCTCATCATTCAGATCTCTGATCAAATTCTACCTGTTCCAAGAGGCTTTTCCCACAGTATACCATCTAAATTACAGTAATCTAGTTAATCTCTAAGTCTCTCCTGTTCGTTTCCTATTAACGTTTAACCATTATCCCACCTGGCATTATATGTTTCTTTGCTTACTCTCTGTTTGCCTCATTGACATGTAACCTCCTGTAATAGAGACCTTTTTGTCTGCTACTGGAGAAGAGTATGTGGTACGCAGAAGTTGCTCAGTTGTGGGCTGAATGAGTGAGTGGATAGAAGGAGGCTCAAGTATACCGCACAAGGGAAAAGGAAGGTGATTCAAGCAGTAGGCAGAGAGCATGTTATGTTGATGTATAAATTGTGGCATGATGTTTGGATTTTATGTCATAGGTCAGTAGAAAAGTCTTTGAAGGGTTTTATGTAGCACAGTGATAAGATATAAATTATGCTATTGAAGTAATAGCTACTTTGTAATGAAGTAAAATAAATCAGCCACTGGTTCATAGTATGTGAAAGGACAGTCAGACCAGAAGTGTGGGAATGGGGAAACAAGTTTAAAAGTTCTTAAAGAAATATAGGCAACAGAGTAAGGGCAGCATGGGCAGAAATATTTGCCATAGCAGATAAGGAGTATTAGCTAGTTTCAAATGTATTTCAGAGACATCAGAACCTAATGTGCACTGAGTTTGGGGGAGAAATGGGGAAAGAGGCAGGAATGAAGGTAAGGATTGATCATCATTACTTTGCTTCACCAACCTAGCAAATTAAAATGTTGTTTATCACGCAAGATAAAAAGTAAATTAAAATGTTGTTTTTCAGGCAAAGTAAAAAAATGTTTTAATATCTTAGGTTTTAGGTATCTACTAGCTAGTGAATATGGCTAGAAATCCTTGTATATATAATCCAGGAAAAGGAAACTTTATTAAGTCCTTCTATATTTGTGACCCATATCTCCTACCCCAATAATAGTACTTAAAGTCATGGGAAAAATAATATTTGGGGAGAGCAGTAAATACAAAAGAAGACCTAGCCTCCTCCTCACCTGGAGTCATATAGAGTAATTACTCTGGCAACCATTCCAGTACGTAATATAAGAATATGTTAAAGAAAACCTAGCAAGCAGTCCAAACTACAAAGGCTCACAATAGAAACTGAGAAGGCTCTATGCTATCAAGTGAGAAAGTCAGATCTGTTTAGGAAGGGACATAAGAAGGGTGTTGAATAGGTTAGAAATATTATGAGTCAAAAAATCGGAGGGCTCAGTAAGGCCCAAGAATTGTGAGAGTGATAATATTTAAGAATGTGAACTAGATGTGTGGATGGTCAGAGAATGTGATGATAAACACTTCTACACCATGATGTTGTCTTATGTGTTGGCTGTTGGCTCTTGCTCTATTTTGCTGTGATACTCAGATTTGCTTCAATCATCTTTATTAATTATTGTCTATGAAGGTTTATTTCTGTAAGATTCTCCCTGCGCCTAATACAGATTGCTCATAACAACCATAAGTCTCTTCGGTATCTTTGGTTGCCTGCCATGGTAATCCACCCCCAAGCATGTTTTGATATAAATACTCTGTGCCTATTGTCACATATCCAAGTTCTTCAGACTACATTTGCTTTCCTAAGAAGTAAGCATAGAACACATTTCTTTCTTGAGATCCTAATTGTAAAATGGTTTCCACTTTGGAGTACCATATTACTTCCAGTGCAATGTCATTTACTACTATTCGTGCTTCAGTGTCTTCAGGAGAACCTCTTTTAATCACTTTAGTCTGCACTAATACCTGACACAGAATCAACTGAATGGGTGCTAAATAAATACTTGTTAAGTCACAATGGACATACTTTAGATACACTTCTATCTCTACATCTTGCACCTCCATCACATAACCACAAGAGAGCACAAATACAAAAACACTTATCTCCTTGACAATGGAGAACATCTTGAGCAAAAATATTGTAGACATTATTTTCTGCTTTTTTTGTTCTTATATTATCTAAAAGACAGAAATATTTATAATACATAAACTTTCTGCATGTTAATATTTGCCCTTACAAAATAAAAGTCTTTAAATTTAAGCTTTAGATCTACTACTATGTTGCTATATCATTATTTAGGAACATTTGGTAAAAGTTTTTAAATGGAAACCATAAACATCTGTGTGTATTTATGGATTATCTTTGTTTGGTAATTGCTTCTGGTAGAAAATTCAGAATGCTGATGTGTGGGGTAGAAAGTAGGGTGGCTTAGGAGGTCAGATTTCTAAGGGACTGCTATGTCTTGGATGAGTGTCCCCCAAGGCCATGTGTTAAGTCTTTAGTCACCAGCTAATGGTGCTGTGTAAAGGTGGTGAGTCCTGTAAAGGGCGAGCCCTAGTAGAAGGAAGTTAGGTCATCAAAGGCTGGCTCGAAGGGAAAATCCGGGCCCAGTCCATCATGTTGCTCTTCGCTTCTTGGCTGCTGAGGTGAGCGGCTTCCTTTTCTATGTTACCTATGTGCTTCCTCTTCACTGGATCAAACGTGACATGGCCAATGGACCATGGACCAAAACCTCCAAACTGTCAGTTAAAATCAACCTTTCCTATTCTAACACTGATTATCTCAGATACTTTGTTATAGTATAGGAACCAAGGCTAAGCTTACCTCTATCCCAGGCCCTATAACTGTACTCCAAGAGTACTTTACCAATAGCAGCCGTAAATAAGTTGTAAATAAATGAATGGAGAGAGCCCCACCATGGCTACAGAACTTAACAGTAGTGAGAGAAATGAGAGGTGACATTTGTGTATTTATGTATGTATATGTGTGACAAGAGGGTGATATCAAATCAAAGAGATTGTGAGGTGCTATCAGAACTGAATACAGAATAAGAAAGTAGACTGATTTTTACATTTAGCTATTGTGAATAATTACTGCAGTTAATATGGAGTGCATACATCACTTTAGAATACTGATTTCATTTTCTTTGTTTATTTTTGGATATATATCCAGAAGTGACACATGGATTGTATGGTAATTCTACTTCTCAATTTTTTTTCCTTTCTTTCTTTTCTTTCTTTCTTTCTTTCTTTCTTTCTTTCTTTCTTTCTTATCTTTATTTATTTTTTAAGGAGCCTCCATATATATGTTTCTTCATAATGACTGTACTAATTTACATTTTCATCGATAACATACCAATATTCTCTTTTCTCTACCATTGCTAATACTTGTTCTCTTTCAATGTTTTGATAGTAGCTATTTTTAGAGTCTGAAGTGCTATTTCATAGAGGTTTACATTTATATTTCCCTGATGATTGGTGATGTTGACCATTTTTCAATAAGAGTGTTGGACATTTTTATATCTTCTTTTGAGAAAATTCTATTCATGCCCACTGCCCTTTTTAAAATTAGCCTATTTTTTATTGAGTTTATGAAATCATTATTTATTGTATATATTAATTTCTTATCAGTTATATAGTGTTTGAAAATATTTTCTCTCCATCAGAGGGTTGGCTATTCATTATATATTTTTGCTGTGTAGAATCTTTATTTTGATACAACTCTACTTGTCTTATTGCTGTTGTACTTTTGAGTTTATAATCAAGAAATAAATTACCTGGACAAAAGACTTGTACTATTTTTTATATTCTTTTCTAGTAGTTTTATAGTTTCAGATCTTATATTTGACTCTCATTTGTTTTGAGTTGATTTTTTATATAAGGATCCAATTATGTTCTTCTTCATGTAGAAAATCCAGTTTCCTCAATACAATTTATTAAAGACTATCCTTTCCCCATTGTATGTTCTTGGTATCTTTGAAAATGCCCAACTGATCATCAATATGTGGATTTATCTCTCTATTATATTGTATATGTCCAATTTTATGCCAGTAACATGTTTTAATTGTCATAGCTTTGTGTTTAAAAATCAGGTAGTAGGGCTGGGGATTTAGCTCAGCGGCATGAGCACCTGCCTGGCAAGTGTGAGGTTGTGAGTTTGATCCCCGGTACCAAAAAAACAAATAAATAAAGTAAAATAAAATAAAATCAGATAGTACAATACCTGTTTACACTAGCTTTGTTATTTCTGAGATTACATTGGCTACTTGGAGTATTTTGTGGCCCCATATATATTTGTTTTATCTATAATAGATGTTTTATCTATTTCTCAAAAAAGTCATCAAAATTAGATATTTCAGTGAATGTGCAAATTTTTGGTAGAATGGGAATTTTAACAAAATTAATTTTTTCATTCCATAACTGTGGTATTTTCTTCCATTTATTTGTGTCTTCAATTTCTTTAATTAATGATACACAGTTTACACTGTATGTTTTTTAACCTTCTTGATTAAATTTTCTAAATATTTTATGATATTGTAAACAAGAAAGATTATTTTTATTTCTTTTTCTAAGGGTTCATTGTTAGCGTATAGAAATATTACTGAGTTTAATATGGCACTTTGGTATCCTGTAACTCTTCTAAATATGTTTATTTTATCAAATGTTTTGGTAAGGACATTTTGTACATCACACACACATCGTCATGTCATCTACAAATGAATATGATGTTGCTTCTTTCCCTCTAATGTGCATAGATTTATTTATCTATTTTCCTGCCTAATTATTCTGGCCAGGACTTTTAGTACTATATTGAAGAGAAATTTCTATAACTTTATTAGTATATAAACAAAGTATGATATATAGACACTGTATAATATCTCATCTTTTGGCTATACTGTTCAATGTTTAAAACCAAAGAAATCCTGTAGTTTAAAAACTCATACATGAATTTAGAGGATGCTATGCCTCAAAAATAAGTATGGAAAGACAAATTTTTCAATCTCTCACTTGAATGTGGAATCTAAAACAGTTGAACTCACAGAAGTGGGGAGCACAGTATTGTTTGCGAGGGGCTTAGGGAAAAGGACACTGGGAGGAGGTTGGTCAAAGGGTAAAAACTTCTGCTCAGACAAGAGGAATAAATTCTAGATATCCACTGTCCCACATGGTGATTACTGTTAACAATAATGGATTGTATGCTTAAAAGTTGCTAAGACAACAGGCCTCACATATTCTCATGACAAGCATGTATGGTGATGGGTATGTTAATATTGGGTAGTTTACTCGTTTCAAACCGAGTATACATTTCACCGCATGAGTTTTTACACGGAAAAGCATACTTTAAAAAAAATGTGCATTAAAGTTAAGGAGAGGAAAAAAGCACTAGGGTAAAGAATACGAAGGCTGTAAGCTAACAGTCTAGAGTGAGGAGCCCTGGAGAAGTGGGCAGTTTTCTCTGAGAAGTCAGGGCTGCACCCCATTTCCACCATTTGCTTGTGCTATCTTCTGGGAGGAGCTCCTGGTGCGTAAAGGGCCAGAAAAAGAGAAATATTCATATGTAGCCATGGCACTTGGGAACACTAATACCTGACTTTGAATTAGTCATAGAAGTGCATGCATAAAGCCTAGATAAGAGGAACCATCTAGAGCTTCGTCACTGAGAGAGACATCTCTAGTTAGTGGGATAATTTTTTTGTTACTGAATGAGAATTATACCAGGTAATAATTTTGTTGAGTTTATTAGACCAGTGAAAATAGATGGAAAAGTTAATAAGTTAATAGTATTTGTCCAACAGCAATACTTACTTAGTACCTGCTTTGAGTCTGGCATTAGTCTTGGTACAGTCTTGGTACAGTATATGAAAAATTTAAGTCTTCTGTCTTCATGAAGTTTCTTTTTCTAGCAAGGTGTTGATTTGACTAACATATGAAATTCTCCATCTACCCAAGTTACGTATGAACAAAAATAAGCACATAAATACATATGCACACAAAAGTCTTCCAAAACTTTGACATTTCTTTTTAGTATTGAAAATATTTTCTGTTGACAAAGTCTGCAGTTCTGGGTGGCATAGAAGTATAAAGATTTAAACATCAAAATGACTTATGTCCTCGAAGACCTAAATGGTGAAAGTTCAAGCGGAAAGCCAACATGTACTAGGCATTTGATTAAAGTCAGTCCATCGATATCTTTTCTTATCTATTGTTGCATGTTTCATTTTTTCCTTTAAAGATATGAGAACTAATACTTTTTTAAAAACTGAAACAATGGCATCCAAATACAAGCACTGTGAGAAGTAAGTTTCAAAATACACGTTAATATGAGTTACTTTGTTCAAGTGGATAATCTACTTCTACTCTACTACAAAGAAAGGCAAAAGAGAAGAGCTCCCCTTCAGGCGTGATTAACTGTCAATCATTTTTCTGTTATTGGCTGAAGGGCAAAGGGAAGTACAGGAGTTTTGATCCTGCTGATTAAATCAAGAGCATAGAGGTTTGAAGGGCAAGAATTGGAGATTAGGTTAAATCACAGAAATTCAAGCAGAGGAAATCATAATTAAGTGGATCAGCCTATCTCCTGCCAAAGAAGGGGAACATTTTTAGAGTACTACCCTGTCATCAGTGCAGTGTTAAAAATCCAATTCTGTGAGTCCAGTTTGATTGATTTATTCAGCAGATATTTAAGTGTCTACTATATGGCAGAAACACTTCTAACCACCAGAAATACAGACGTGATCACTCAGTTAAAGTTTCTATCTTGGTGAAACTTATAATGTAGACCAGAGGAAAGACATTAAACAAACAGATATATAAAATGTCTGTAATAATAAGTGTAAGGAAAATTAAAACTTTGTCTTGGAAGCCCCACAAATTATTCGTATCACATTCTATTGTCAAGCAAATTATTAAGTCCAAAAAAGACTAAAGTGGAGGAGAAATAGAACTCTACATTTTAAGAAGAAGAGTAGCAAAAATGTAGGGTTCTCTTTTTAAACAGGTACCTTCAGAGGATATGAGCAGAAAAGTGACATGGTCTGATCATCATTTTTGAAGGGTCACTGTGACTACAACACACATATCAACCAGGAAGGCCAGGTTACAGCTGCAAAACAGCAAGAGCAATTGCCCACATTTTTTCTAAATTTCCTTCTGATTGTTTTTAAGTTCGACTTTCATTACCAGAATTATAGGGGAAAATTTTAACATGATAGATATTAGTACATGGCTTCAGATCACTCATGATTTTAAATATGGGAAAATATATGTGATGTAATTTCATTCACTCATTATTTCAAGCACTTACCATGGACCAGCACTGGGGGAACTGACAAGCACCCGCATCCCCTATCTTCAAAGAACTTACCACATATTTTTATAAATAAAATATAAATTTTAGCATATACTCTGACATATAGTGTTAATCAAATTTTCAATTTCTTAATGTTTATTATAAAACATCAATCTTATCAGTTAAGTTGAAGCACAGAATTTCAAATGGAGGACTTAATAATTAAGTGTATGTGCCTATCTCTTGCCAGGGAAGGCAACATTTTCAATAGATAGGCATTCAGTTTAAACTAGAGTATTTACAAGAGGGTTTTATTGGTTTATATTACCAAAAGAAGTGCAGGGATACAAGGCCCATTCTAATGTGACAGGAATCAGGGCTTGGAACCGACTGAGTTCCTCTTTCTACCTATCATCTACTTTCCTCTGACACTTGCCTTCATCTCTCAGACCAACTGAAAGATAAGCATCAAAGGGAGGGGGCTTATATCCTCCCAAGTTAGAGTAGCATGAAGAAAGAGGCTTATTTTTCTCATTTCCATCTGATAATTCTTGCAGAATCCTGGTGCAACCTGGATCACATGCTTACCCTACATCAAGGGGACAGAGTCTTGAATTCACTGTTTCCACTAGGACCATAAGGTTTGGGTAGGTAGAAGGAACATTTCTGCCTGTAAGTAGGATTTTATTATCAGAAGAAAGATGTCTACGTGAGACAGATGTAGACATAGATATCCATGCAGATAATTTCCTTCTAAATAGTACACAGCTACATACGTTTATAAGACTTGCTTGCAAAAGACCCAAAAAGAATGAAGTTAAAATGCAGACTTACTGACAATGCCTGTCCAAGCCACTGAATACCAGTGTTAGAATATAACATAAGCCTTCTTTTCAAAAGGTGAGCGTTTAGCAAGAACTCTTGAATATATATGGAAAGACAAGCAGTAGAATTTTCATTATCCAGATTATAGCACAAGGGCTTCCATAGAAGGGAAGAACAGTTCCACAAAGTAACAGTGATCCGATCTTGTTTTAAAAATATTTCAGATTGCAGTATATTCACAGCTAACTTCTTCTCTGATTGTAAAGAAATTACTGAATATAATAAGAGAGAGGGATAAGCATGAGGGCGAACTGCTGTCCAGAAATCTCTCGTCTTTCACAGGACCTGGCAGGCTAATGGCTGGTGCAAGACAGAACTACAGGGCCCAGTAATCTGCTTTCCATGGAGAATCATTCCAGTCTTCATACCAAAACATTCACTTCTTTGGTAGATTTGATCATCTCTGAGAAGAAAATGGTTTACATCTAAAATCAACCCACATCAGAAAACTCCCTCCCCTGAAAAACTCATCCCGGTGTCCATGACTAAAAGAAACACTGGTGGATGACATTCTTTCTGAACAGAACTGACACCAGTACAGCTCACAGGCCAACTCCTCAGCAAACTATCCTTTCATGACTGTGCAGTACATTGTAATTCCCTTGTGATAGCGCGGTGTATAGCTACATGTTTGTGTTTACACACATTAGGCAGATTTTCTTCAAATTTGAGTTCTTCATTTTTTATGTGTCCAGTGTCCTGCGGGTTCTCCGAATATGACAAGCCCATGCATTTGTTTTAAGAACAAACACTGAAATAGGCAAAGAAGTGAGAGTAGATAAAAAGAGGATGTTGACTTTTTAAATTTTTATGTAGAACTACCAGGCCCCCCCAAATTCAAAGACCCCATGCACAAAATAGGCATCTGAGATGAATATGCACTTCTCAGAGGAAGAATTACAAATGGCAAATGAATACATGAAAAAATGTTCAACATTTGAGAAATAAAAATTAAAACAAATCAAAGTCCATCTCACTCAAGAATGACTATCATCAAGAAATCAACCAATGGTTGGAACTTGGGGAGCTGGGAAAACAGGCAGCCAGCATGCTGTTCTGCTAAGTGACTGTGGCCTCCTGAGCCACAGCCGCCCCAGGGCAAGAACCATATCAGCTTTTCCTGAGATCCATGCCATGTTAGAACTTGGGGTGCTGGGAAAACAGGCAGCCAGCTCACTGCTCTGGTAAGTGGCTACGGCATACCACTGCACCACCCAGGGGAAGAACCATTTAAGCGTTTCTTGAGATCCATGCCATGTTGGAACTTGGGGCACTGGGAAAACAGGCAGCCAGCTCACTGCTCTGGTGGGTATCTGTGAGCCTACCAGCATGCAGGCTAAGAATCAAACATCCATCTCATCCTCCCTCCCCACCGCTAGCAGATGAGAGCCAGAGATCTGAGCATCTCTTGCGAGTTTGACTATATGCAATATAGTAAATAAGGGGGATTTTCTTCTGCCATCGGTTTGAAGGCAAATATTTTTATCTCTATTTTGCTCTGTTCTGATCATTGATATTGCTCTATTCAATATTCTGTTTTTATAATTTTGGTATTTCCTTTGATATTGCTCTACCTGACTGAAGGAACAACTGTTGTGAAGAAAACCAGATATACTATTGTACCTATTGCTGTTATCCTGGTAACCTGCTGTGAGGTTCTGTGCCAATTTCACTGCACTGCCTCAATTGGCTTTGTCCTGTCTTGTTCTGCTGTATTTTACTACCTTCAAAATAAATAAATAAATAAAATAAAAAATAATAATAAATAAGAAAAAACAAAAAAAGTAAATAACAACAACAAAACAGATCAGTAAGGTACTGAGCAAGTTGAAACATGCTAAAACTAAACAGATAATGGACTTACAAAGCAAAAGGAAGAAAAGAAAATGCTTTCAAGGATATAACTGCATGTATATTTAAGTGTCTAGGATTGATAACCATGTTGCTAAGTTTTTGTTGGATTGGTGAACAGAACTGTCTGCAGTCTCACTGTTTGAATGTCCACTTTGTATTCTTTAATTTTGTAACTTGAACAACTATATCCAAGAAGACAATATGTAATGTATCCACTAGTGATTTCTTATTGCTTTTTTTAAATTCTGTATTGTTTCTACCTTTTTTTCTGTTTTGCTTTTTTTCCACTCTCTTTAAATAAAAATTTTTTTAAATGAAAAAAAAAAAGAAAGAAATCAACCAATGACAAATACTGGCTGGTGCATGGGGGAAAAGGTACATTTCTCCACTGTTGCTGGGAGTGTAGACTGGTGAAACCAACGTGGAAATCTGTGTGGAAACTCCACAGAAATTAGGTTTAGAGGTCTCATTCAATCCAGTTATTCCTATACTGGGTATTTTCCCAAAAGAATTATAAACATCATACCACAACAATATATATGTACCCATGTTTATAGCAGCACAATTTGTAACAGCTAAATCTTTTTTTTTATTTACAGAAAAAAAGCAAAACAGAAATAATACAGAATTTCAAAAAAGTAAGAAATCAATAGTTGATAAATTACATATTGTTATGTTAGAAGTAGTTGCTCAACTCACAAAATCAAAGCATAAAAAGTGAACAATCAAACAATGACAGTACAAACCATTCTGTTTGATGAGCTAACAAAAACTTAGTAGTATGGTTATCTATATTGCACACTTAGACATACATACAGTTATATCCTTTAGAGCACTTTCTTTCCCTTTCATTATCTCAATAATATTATACATATGGATCTTATTACTCTTTCAGTTTTTTATTATTTTTTATACTAGAGAGACAATGTGATATTTATAAATATGACTCTGATTTATTTCACTTATGAGGAGAGTCTCAAGTTGCCTCCATTTACCTATAAAAGCCTCAAGATCATCCTGTTTTATTGCTGAGTAATACTTCATTGTATAAAATTACTATGTCTTTTTCATCCATTCTATAGTTGATGGGCATTTTGGTTGCTTCCAAGATTTAGCTATTACAAGTTGCACTGCTGTAAACGCATGAATGCACATATATCACTGAGACATGTCTTTTTTGGTGTTTCTAGGAAAATATCCAGGAGGGGAATAACTGGACTGAATGGAATTTCCAATCCTAGTTTTTGTTGTTTCTTTGTTTTTGTTTTTTGCTTTTTTGTTACCAGGGATCGAACTCATGACCGTGTGCTTGCAAGGTATGCGCTTATGACGCTGAGCTAAATCTCCAGCCCTCAATCCTAGATTTAAAGGAATCTCCATACTGATTTCCACAGTGTTTGCACCAGTCTACACTCATCACTAACAGTGGAGCAGTGTTCCTTTTCCCCACATCCTTGCCAACATTTGTTATTGGTTGATTTCTTGATGGCAGGCATTCTTTTCTGAGTGAAATGAAATCTCAATGCTGTTTTAATTTGCATTTCTTGAATGACAGTGATAGTGAACATTTTTTCATGTATCTATTTGCCATTTGTATGTCTTCATCTGAGAAATGTGTGTTCATCTAAGATGCCCATTTCTGGAGAGGGCCTTTGAATTTGGGGGGCTTGGTGTTTTTCAGTTCTTTGTATGTTCTGGATATAAGTCCTTTGTCTGAGGGAATGCTGTCTAAAATTATTTCCCATTCTGTAACAGCTAAATCTTGAAACAACGCAAATGCTATCAGCAGTAGAATGGTAAGAAAGATGTGGTATTTTTATACAACAGAGTACTATTCAGATATAAAGAAGGATAAATTCAAGGCTTTTGTTGGTAAGAGGATGCAACTTGAGACCATGCTTGTAAGTGAAATGAATCAGACTCACTTGGGTAAATATTGTGTAAAAAACTGTGACAGATCATTATACCAATTGTCACTATTAGTTCATCAAAGAGAACAATTTGTGCTTTCATTGTTTGATCTTTTTTTCATGTCTGTATCTTGTCATGTGAGCAACTAGTTTGAACACAACAATACACAATGTAACCATTGTTAATCTCCTATTATTTTGTCTTGAAATTCTGTGTCATTGTTTTTTTCCTTTCATTCATTTTTTAAAAAAGAAAAATGAGGAAAGAAGAAAGATTACTAGCAATAAAATGTGTATCTATTTCTTGACACTTGGGTAGGCATTTTACATATTTGCCTCACTGTCTCATCTCCAAATCATCTCTATTTCCAGACTGCTTTCTGTACTAAGGTGAGCTATTCAAATGCAACCATTAAGCATTATCTCTACTTTGCAGATCAGGAAACTGAGGGTCTCAGAAATTAAGGGAATAATCTAAGTTTTTAGTAATGTATATGGCTTGTTCTCTGTATCAGTCTCCAGGGGATAGGAGATAATTCACAAGACTGAAAAAAGTGACAGATATCTTGATCAAAGATTGTGCAGGAAGGTGATGAGCTTTGAATTAGAATCAAGCCTGGATCCTGGGTCTCGTCCTATCAGATTCTGAAGGAGTTCTCTTTATCAGGCACCCCACTTTGTTCTTAGGGCAGTGAGAATAACTGGGTTCCACAGTGTTCTAAGTGTGATGACAGAATGGAAGAAAGAGAAAAGGTTGTCAAAATAATGTAAAGTTAGCCACGTGTTTTTCACATGTATTTTCAAACCAGTAGCATCAATACTTATTTGAGTGTTTGCCTATTTGAAAGTTCCTCTGCTTCAAGTTCTGAAACTCCCGTAACTCTCTTTTAGCTCTCTTCTCTTCTGTCTGCCTCCGACACTCTCGTATATATTTTCTCATCCTAGTAGTTAATGGCTCTATATCAAATTCTAAATTTACTCCTCAGATTAATGCCAGAGAACTCTGAAATTTTTCTGAAAAGCTGGTTTTCTTCATCCTATATTACTTCATAAGATCTGTTTCTGACACTTCATTGAGATAGATTGTGGGTGGTTGCCTCATATATAACAATCTCATCCACTTATTTTTACACACATTTCCACGTGCCTTTCATTTCATGGAATACGGTGAGTGTTGTGGGAAAGATGATAGTACTAGTGATCATAACAAGTAAAAATATGAGCATTATTGAACATTTACTCTGTGTCAGACACTGTACTAGATGATTTTTAATAATTTGTCACTCAATTCTCCAGAAATCTTATAAAGTGGTAATTGTCATTCTCATTTTTCTGGTAGAATCTGAGTTCTGAAAGTAAAAGCACTTACTCATGCTGATTTTGGATTAAAGGAGAGGAGATTAAAATTCATGTGATCTAATTCTAGGTGTTAAATTTTTTCAGAGACCCCACAGTCATCCCTTGTCTCCTGAGTCCATGAAAACTTCCAGTTTAAACAACCTAAAAATATAGAAAATTTTGACTTCTTCCTGTTGCTCATATGAGTAGGGCAACTGGAAAACTATGATGAATTTTACTGATATCAGGAGCAAGTCTTGGTACTAAGCATTAACATGGTGATAAAGCATATGATGGAGAGCAAAAAATCTACATCACAGTTCTTATTCTCTACTTGGGGAAATGTATTCATTCAATGATTTGTGCAAAATCCAGTTTGCAGGAATACAGACTAGAAGAGATGATTTGTGATACAGAAAGACTAGGAGAAGTAAGTGTTCAAATGTAGGGAATGACATACATGGTGAGCATTTGGTGGTTGTAAGAACAAGCAGACCAGAGTAGTCACAGTTCAGCAAGCACATGATGAGTATCTGAGTATCAGAAAGGGGATAAGCAGAGGCCAGCTTATGTAAGTTCCCAGAGTGCAGTCTCAATCCCATGGTCACTGAATAGTCATCCGGAATTATGTGGAAGACCAAAGTGGAAGCAGGGGAAAAGGTTTGAGGGGTGCAATTTCAAGGTGATGGATGGAGGGCTCTATCATGTGACGGTAAGACAGGTGGGCAGACTCGGCCTTGCTTACCCTGTGTTCTCAGCTGTTAGTATGACTACATGTGCAGTAAATGTCTGACAAATGAGTTCATAAGTGACTGATAATTTGGAGTTTCGATAAGCTGGTTAGGTCTCATCTCCCAGTGTGTCTTTTTAATTAAGTTGAAAGATCGTATCGTGTCCACTCTCCTTGTTACTACTATTAATACTACAATAACAATTGAACATTTGCTAAGAGCTTATATCATGAAAGGTGCTGCATGGAAAACCTTGTGTTTTAAGACATTTAAATGTGAACTGCTCCCTACTTTGTAGATGAGGAAAACATATCTGAGGATAGGATAGGAACAAAAATTTACACAGTCAAATGTATTCTTCAGAAAACTAGTGCAAATTTTAATTTAAATATTTTAAAGGTATATCTTTATATATTTATAAAATTTAGATATAGTGTTCAAATCAAGGGGAGGAGGAGAGCTCTTATATTCTAGTTTTGAGTTACTGAAGGGAGAAATGATTACTGAAGCCTGTAATAAGATACACACCTGTATCACTCTCCTAGGGAAAAAATTAAGTTGACAAAAGATGAGGGTGGATATGGAGAGGCAAATAGAAGACATCCGGCATGCATGACAGTATTGTGGAAAATGTACCATCTAGAAATGTGCCAAGTCATAATGATACTAAAATTGTCCCAAGTCTCCATCCTGAAGTTCACTGTTTTGTGCTGTAATAACTAGTATAAGAGATGCATTTTGAGCAGACTTTTAATCAAGTCATGGCAGGGCATCAGCTAGAAAATGAAAATTGGGGAAGATTACTCATGTTAACTCTGTGAAACATACAGTTAACACCACAAATAGCCCAAGTACTCTCAGTCTTTTCTCCCCTGAACCCTTAGCATCCTTCACAGATGATGTGCACAGTCTTTGCTGCCATTTATGGGACTGATGACTTTCATGTGGAGATGCAAACACCTGCATATAAGCAAAGATCTTACCCATTTATCTGGATGTTCACAAGATTTTTTTGTATCTCCAGCAATGTAAGCACAAGATGTGTGTCTTAAAGTATGATGAAACAGATACTAAATTATTTCAGTAGCAGCAAGTTCAAATTCTAGCCAATAACATTCCCCAGATCTGCAATCATGGAAAAGTCAGTGAACAAGGGAATTAAAATACTTCCTGTTCCTATTTCATCAAAGCTTTCACAGGACTTGGGAAGTATGCTGAAAATCCTAGAGGTCCTGACATACAGGAAGATATAAATTAGTGTTGAAGTTTTCTGTTTGGCTTAAAATTCCTAAAAGTGTGTAATTTTCATTTCTCTATTCCTTTCATTTAGCCATAAAACCACATGGTGCCGAAACATTGATTACATGATTTTTAATATCCAAGGTTTAACTGTAATTAGAAATCTTAAAGTGATTCTGTTGAAACATTCTGGAAATGACACTTTTAAAGGTCCCTTATCTTAAACATGTTTGCTTAATTAACCTGTAATTAGTCATTGACATATGGATGATTTCTAGGAAAAATATTCATATTTATACATGAATACATATAAATATATGAAGAATATCATTCAACACCATAGTGAGGAAATGTAGCCTAAGAGGAAACGCTAAGTTCTAGAGACAGCAGACAAAGGTTGGAGCCCAGTGTCTGGAGTTAGAAGCCACCTTCTCTTAGGTGGGCCACCCACTTTTTAAAGCAGAGAGATCCATTTACTGGCCAAGCCTGAACACCAGTAAACCCTGGACTTCAGAGTTACTCCTTGCTAACTTTATTTCCAGTTTCCTACCTCCAGGGGCCATCTCTTTGTAATTAACTCCAGACTAACAGGCAGGGATTGGCTGTCATGATGGTGTTACTCAAAACTGTCATCACGTTCTTGGGGTTAGGCCATAGCTGATCTTCTTGCTGTTTTGTTTCATGCATTTAGCCCTGTCCTCATGGTTTAAGTTTCATATTTCCATTGTGGCCCTGATCCCTTCAACTTCATTCCCACTATGTGATAAGGATAGGACACTGTGTAACTGAGGCATGTCCCTACACCTCAGTAAATTCTTTTCATCTCTACCACTCATCTTGTTTATGGCCGTGGTCATTTTCCCTAGTATGTGGAGAAAAGAAGCTGGCACTGGTCTCAACTGACAAGAATAATACCCACCTTGTGCAGTGTTTGTATTGTCACAGAATGAAACTCCATTTCTGACTCAGTAACCAAAATACACCATCTGTAACTGTGCCAAACTAATGCTTATTAGTTTATCTCATTTGAACAAAATACTTGTTTGCTTTAAAGCCAGGAGGCAAAATGCAGGTAATAAAAAAGCTCCAACTACTGCTGGTTTACATTTTTTACTATATCCTCTGCCTGCAAAGTCAAAAGTGCATTAAAAAGTAATATTATGCTGAGCTCAGACATATGCAAATGTCTCTAGATATCTTGTCTCAATAAAGTTTATAGAATGCATTCCCAAAGGTCTGACAACAAAACAGAATAGATCGCAAGGCTCATAAAAATATAATGCTTTTTTTTGGGGCTTACATAAACACAAGCAGATGCAACAAGAGGGGAGTGTCTTGGCTTAAGAGGTAGCACTTTCTCACAATAATTTGTTATCATTAACTGCAAAACAGAAATAATTAGTGTTGAACAACCCACAAACACACAAACATAAGGAAGGAGAGAGGATGTGACTACCCTGTGAATGGGGTGGATCTTCTACCCATTCTTGGCTTCATTCATTAAGTTACATGGTCAATTCCTCACTAAAATTTACAGTCAAGTTTTACTGACAACCAACTGCATGCCAGTTAGGGTGTTAAGACACTCTGAAAATGGAAGAAAATTACAGTCGATTTTTGAAAAATTCAATCTTGCAACAATTAACTATATGAAAGAAACTGACCACAATTAGGTGCTATAATATGAGTGCATTTGATTCACTTTATATGTTTACATATAATGCATAGTCATACAATAGATGGTGTAATACAATAAAATACATTTTAACATATCAGTTAGATGTTCATATTTGAGTTAACTCAAAAATAATAATGCCCAATTTGGTAAGCCCATATTTATTATTGCATGTAAAGGTAGCAACAAGTAGTGTGTGGCTTTTTTATTATTATTATTATTTTTTTTTGGTTTTTGAGGACTTACACTATGACAATTTCTGTTCAAAGCACTTTGCAGTGTTGACTTAGCAAAACTCTTGAAGACCACTGTTGCTTTTTCCAAATCTACAGACAAGCAAACTGAAGCTGAAGTTTTTGTTTCATGGTCTTTAAGTTGCAGACCTAATAATTGATATTGACAGTTTTGGTTTAGAAACTATATTTTTTAGCTACTGTGCATCACTGCTTCTGATTCACATGCTAAGGAATACTCCAAATCTGTAGATAATGTTTTCTTGTCTTGGCAGTCTCTTGACTGATACGTGTTTGAGCCAGGATTTGTAGGACTATTTTAGTTGTTGAGAACCTTCACACCCTTTGTACTGCATATTGTGGACTATTCTCTGAGAATAGGATAAAACCTATTCAATCACCTACCTTCATCTTTTTCCTTAGCAGGTTGGATGCAGGACAGCACTCACTCTGAGGAAGAAATATCATGTAATATTATTAAGTTAGTAATTTCACATCATGTTCCATTAGGATCTCCCTGTTTTCATATCGCTTCTCTCTGAAAGATCACATTACCACTGTTCTCCATCAAACCCCACTCTGACTTTCCTATAAATGCAGATTCTGGGCTGGGCCCCGTCATGCGTAAGTATGGTAGCCTCCTGCATGAAAGAGAGGACATGCGGGAAGCCCAGTCTCTACTTCCCACAGGATGGATTCCCCTTACAGGATTATAGACACTTCTAAAATGCAACTAAAATAATAAGAGTGATAAAAGAGCATTTGTCATTATGTCTATGCAGTGAAAGGGAATTAGTGTGCACTGGTGACTAAAGGGATCACATGTGAGCACTTTACTTGCATTGTGGTATTCAATACTGAGAGTAACTTCAAAGGAACATCAGACATAGCCATTTAACAAATAAGTGTGTAAAACACATACTATCAAGAAAAGTGGAGAGACTTTCCCAATTCCACACAGCTCCTGAAAAACAGAAGTAGAGTCTTTATCACTGAGATCAAATTTAACCTGAGTCAAGTCCAATTTCCTTACATAAACTCAAGAATTTAAGGCCTGAAATAACCATAAACTGGTCAACCTGTTCTCCAGGCTAAAACCTAATGTCCCACTGTGATAGCCAAGGAGCAGTGGCTGCAAAGAGTGATTTTCTTATATTGCTTAGTATGGGAAAGCAATGATGTGTTAGAAGATAGGTTTTGATTTTCCCCTCAAAAAACACCTTACTCTGACAAAAGGTCTGAGTATAGAAGCCTAATGCTCTCAGTGTGTAATTCTGTCCACATTCCTCATCCTTCTGTGGACTTCTAAGGGAGCTCTGCAAGAGCAGGAGCATGATGCATGCTGGGAGAATCAAAACCAATACCTCAAAGCCCTCACCAGATGTAATCCCAGCTCCTGGGAAACCTCTGATAACCCAGTAAATGACACCTTTCCTTGGGAATGATTATCATTTCTTTGTACCCTTTTGTTGATTTCATGTGTCAAGCAGACATAAATAAGTAAAAGAAGAGTTAACGCCATCACAATCATGTGAATTCTTCAGACTCTCAAATAAATATACAATGTCTACCAGCTTCATATAGGAAGAGATGGGGAAAAGAAATGAATAGCACTTACTGTGTCTAATTTAGACTCCATCCCATTTCAGGCTAGAAGCCACATTTGTACAGCTGCTGGAAGTTTGACTGGAGTTCACAGACATACAACTGCCATTAGCAGTAATGAAATCATTACAAAGGTGGGCAGTGTGATCGTTTTCATTAAAGTTTTAATTTCCACATACTATGTGATTCCCAGGCTCCTGAAGGCAATTAATTTTGAATTATAATGTATTTTTGAAAGTCTTAACAGGCTGGTTGGATAGTGTTAACAACCCTGTGTCTGATAAGATACTTTGGCATGATTTAGGATTTAGGGTTCCTATCACTTGTTTTAGAAAGGCAAATGCACACATGACTTGACACATTACAGATGCTCCAGTGAATATTCCTATACAGAGAGCCAGCACCAGATGAATCACCATTGGAAAGCAGTTTCACTAGAGGGAGAAGGCAAAAATAAAGATGGGGGAAATTTAAGCTTGTTCCACTCCTACTCTGTATCATACAATATGGAATAATAGAACGGGACAGATACGGACTTTGGCATCAACCAGGCCCAGATCCACATACTCAGGGCCAACTAGAAGCGACTTCTTCTTATCTTTTTCCTCACTTTGCTTGCCTTCCTCTCCTAGTGTCTGTTCTGCTCTCCTCTCCTATCTTTTTCCATTCTTTTAAAGTTATAAAAAAAAATGACATTTGCTGTTCTTGGGTTTCTGGTGCTAGTCAGTCTTGTGTCTTTCTACCTTCCATTCTTTTAGTAGCATTAGCAAGATTTTGCAGCTCCCAACATTTCAGGCCACCATGATTTTAACCCCAATAAATCATCACCACCTCTCCCTTGCTAGATTTTGCAGGAACTTATAGAAAAATGTCTAAAATACAAGAATATTTCCATCTAAGTCTTCATATCTACAGAAATTATGAAAGGGATCCACAGTGAGGTTGACACAAACATGGTACAGTCCCTAGAGTAGAATACAGCTCTGTATATCTCTACCCAGTAGATATCCAGCCTCAGTTTCCTTTCCTGAGCTCCAGAAACTGGGTGTCTTGATGGTTCTGCAGCAGCCACTGTAAAGGAAGAAGTTAGAAGACCGAAGTCAGCCAAGCAATATTTAGGAATTTACCTTTGCATAAGGAGCAGAATGAGCCTATTCTGAAAAGAGTAATTTTAATAAAAGTACAATATATTTGTATTTGTTTAAGTAAGACTGGATAGAATTTTTGCTTTAAGTTTTGACAAATCCATAGGGAAAACATGCAGTTCACTTCATCTAGACAATAGGCAATACATCTAATAGTTTGACTAGGACCTTATCCTTTGGGACTAGGCCAATTAGAAGAGATGTAGGCATTTAGCAAAGCTCATCTGTAAGCCACTGACAAGTACAATCTTTGGGTATGTTCTGCTTTCTCCTACTCTTGAGCAGTGAATACTTATGCTCACCTAAAACACTAACCAGATTATAAATAGTAGCAGATATAATCATGAAAAATAAGACATACAAAGAGATAACCTTTTATATAGACTCTTATTAGTTGTATTGGACCACTTTCCAGTTTAGGGGACAAAATACACGACGCTGAATTTGAAAGACAAGAGATTTAATTTAGCTTATTTGTTGCAGAGGTATCTGTCCATAGCGAGCTGTCTTTAAGGCAGAAGCATCATGAGAGAAGGGCATGGTGGAACAAGGGTATTTGCTTCATAAAAGCCTGAAAGAGGATCACAGGGAAAAAGCACTAGGGAGGATCAGGCCAGGAACCTGATATATTCCCCAAGATCCTATCCTCAGTGACCCACCCAGATGCACCTTTCGAAAGTGTGCTTTACTAATTTACTAGGCATCTCTTAATGGGGTTATATTAACAATCGCAAGCATAGAATTAGTTGAAAAAGTAAAATACATATGATTTTCTTTTCATGGAGGAACCAATGAAATATTAACACATAGAGATTTTTGTTCCTGCTGAAATTATGTGGAATTATTCATTTGAGTAGTAATATATCAATGTATTTAAAAAATATTGTACTGCATAATTGTTTGCTATTTCCCTAAATAAACCAAAGCAAGATGCAAATAATATTCATCACAGTTAAAGAAGATGGCTTATCTCTACAAATAGGTTGAATAAGATATTTTAAAGTATGTCTCAGAATGCAGTTCCTAAGATACTCAGTAACAAACCTCCATTTTTGGCCTTTGCATCTACAGAACTTGGTTGTAACTGACTTTATAATTTTTTCTCTTTATCCTCTTTAATCCACATTGCTTTCACCTTGTTAAAGGATTTTGATGGGATTTGTGTAAGAGCAAAAAGGAGGATTTTGTGGGAAAAAGAAGAGTGTCTAATTTCAGAGTAAAAGGCTTTTCAAGTTGTTAGAAAGTGATAATGGAGGAGCCAATGATAGTAGCTGCCATAATCCGCATTCTAATCCACAGGACTAAGAAAGCAACTCCTGAATTAATGCTCTAAGATAAGGACAAGAGCTGCAGCACAGGCAGCCCCAGCCGCGTCCAGGCTCTTCACTGATGTACTCACAGGTGCATTCTGGGAGCTCAGGGACACTTATCAGCGCATGGAAGATTGTGTGCACAAAGATGGCTCAACAAGGCCGGTACACAGGCCCTGCTGGCTGGTCTTCTCTGGCCTGCTTTCTGGGTCCACAGCAAATGAATTTGATCTAACATACCTTAACACATTTCCCAATGTCTACACGACTTTGGTGATTAGCAAGGGCACAATTCTTTTGAGAAGAGGCCAATACATTGAAGTGACCTCATTCCCAGGCCCAGATACCCTTTGAGCTACAAGTCTTTTCTGCATCCTAATAGCAACTAATTCCAGTTTTCATTTATTTGGTGTGTATTAATTTTCAGCTTCTTTTGAAGATGGCATAGTTATTTGGAAATAGTTTCCTGGTCTTTTTCTCTAACATTTTTCCTTAAATGGTATAGTTCATGTATTATAGAGATGCTTGATTTTTTTGTGTTTTGAATATATTTATTCAATATACTTATTTCATTGAAAGACAACTGACTGATCTCAAAGTCAAAATTTTGGCTTTCTTGGAAATATAAAAACTGAAATCCATTTTCTTCTATTACATATTTGGGATGGTTGTATATATACCCTATGCTTTCAGGATTCAAAGGTCAGTCAGAGATTTGGGAATGGGTTATGTGTAGGACTTAACATCCTTTCCTATAAGCTTTCTTCTTTTTGGGGGAATCTTACTCTTTCACTTTTTTGTTTACCAATAAACAATAACCTCTCATCACTGGTTCTTTTTAAACCATTAAGATAGGATGTTTTTCTGGGGATGCAGTTCAGTGGTAGAGTTCTTGCCTGGAAGTGTGAGGACTGAATTCAACCCTACCACTATGGAATAAGTGAACGAATGAATGAGTGAATGAATGTTTTTTCCAGGTGAGCTTTACCCAACTATTACTGTGTCAATAGAATTGTCTTTAGATAAAAATTCATAAAAGTTGGCTCACTAATAAAATAACTCCCTCTCCAATCACTTGGGATATTTTCATGTACCTCTAGGATTTCATACCAGAGTTAATACTTATCATCTAATAAAATTGTTCTAGGAAGAACTTCTCTTTGATTGTCACCACTGAGTGTGCCCTGCCAGTAACTGAATGTACAGGCTTATTCCTAGAGGCATCCTTTTCTGATTAGCATCTTGGCACATTTCAAAGTAGAACAGATATTTTAAAGAATGGAAATAAAATTTTGAGTAGGCAGAGTGCAAAAGTTTAAGGCAAGATGAATGTAATTTCATGGTAATGGATCACAATAGCAAGATGGGAAGTCCAGGTATACACAGGCAACAAAAACGACACAGTTATGGGGGGGGAAGTGCAGAAATTCCCGTGGTCCTGAATGACCAGAGGATGATGATGTATCATGAGATATTTGGGGGATGATATTCATTGTATAGGCAGGGTTCCAGACCGGGCAGAGAATTTACACTTCTCATGAGTTGTACTTAAGTTCACAGTCTCATTGATGAGTATAAAACTGAGAAGTAATATTTCTCTGAGCATTTTAACTGAAAAAAAATTGGAAATGATCCTTGATAAAGAGAATATATTCAAACTGGAATTGAATTATATGGTGTTGTGGATTGAATTCTGTCTTCCAAAAATTCATAGATTGAAACTCTAGTGCTAAGGTAATGGAGACAGGACACTTAAGGTGGTAAATAAAGTTAATGAGACCAAAAGGATGAGGAACTAATTCAACATGTGTAGTATCTTTACAAGAGAAAAATACTAGGATGTGCACACACAGATAAGGGCTATATGATGACATAATGACAAGGTATCCCCTTGAAAGCCAAAAAGAGTGACCGCAGGGAAAAAACTACCTCAGCACTTTCACTTTACATTTCCAGCCTCTGGAACTGAAAATACAGATTTCCTGTTGTTTAAGCCACTTAGTCTCTGGCATTTCATCATGATATTGGAGCAGACACATAGGCTAGTCTTAGTTTTTAGCTGTCTATCCATGCATAAATTCTGCCATTACTTAAAAAATCTATACTGAAGATTAATTATTTGCCAGTAACTGTTACATGCTGAGGCACATAAATGAATAAGACAAAGTAGCTACCATACAAATAAACTTGTTTCCCTCCCCCTGTTCTCCTTTTGCTTTACCCTTGTCACACTATCAGCAATGATAGTGGTGTTTGTGCCATCCCTGTGGTGATGGTGATCATTAGCCCTGGTCAGGATCACCATCCATGTAGAGAAAATCCAGTTTAATTACCCCCAACCTATAGTTCCCAGTAGATGCCTCAATCTGTATAGCTCTGATAACTGTTAGGAAAATGATCAAAGCTAACTATTGAAATAACAGCTCATAGGAAGATAATACAATGTCAAAGCATTATTACTATGTTTCTCTTATTAGAAAAGATATGCACTGAGGATATTTAGGTGCATAGTAACCACCAACTGTTCCTACCATGGTCATTGCCCGAAGTCTTAACTCAATGACTCCAGAAAGAAATTAACTAACCAATGATAACATTTCTTTGTTGTAGACTCTAGCTATCTTATCAGCTAGGGTATTTTCAAGGATGATGTATTTTTATTGATGTTACTTAAATATGTTGGAGAATTTTGGTATGCACTCTTTGGCCTTACAGTGAACTTAGATAGAGAATTAGATCATCCAGAAAGAAATTCTTTGATAAACAATCTGTTTCGGGGAGGCAACCTATTGCAATGCTCAAAGAATACATATTCTAATTGAGTAAATCTGTGTTAAGTACATACTGGTCTTACATATTCAGAACCAAGTTCTGTCTTTCGAGGAGTAAAGTACATAAAACATTTCTCAGTAAATGGTAGTTTCCTCTAGAATTGAAGATTAATGGTGCAATGTTCATAAAGCACAATGCATAGCACACGGTAGGTGATTTAAATTTATTAGTCTTCTTCTTCTTGCTTACCTATGAGCCATGTCAGTAGGTTCCTGGAATATCACATGCTTGAGTCTGTTTGAATTGACAAAATTGCTTAAGGAGAATTTCTTACCAGTCTGATCAGCAAAAGACCCTAGGGGTCATGGTTGGTTCCACTCAGCAACATGTGTCTTGTTCCTTATAAAGGAACCAACCCCTGGAAGGCACCTCGAACCTCATTCTGTTCTCTCCCAGAGAATTTGATATTCATGCTGCTACATCAAAAGGTTGGGGCAGCTATTATGTATTAAAATGTGTCATTTTAAATTGCTTTTCTTGCTAGCACTAGCAATATAGATATTGAAATTTCCTCAGAAAATGCTTATCTCATCAAGACTAAAATTATAGTATATGAAATACTAATTACAGTATTATGAAGAAGGTTGAACTTTTCTGTGACATTCTGTCTATTAGGAGAATACTAATTTTCTCTCCTTCTTAAGGCAGAGAGAGCCACCCATTATAAGAAATGTGATTCACCATCTTTTTTTCCATCCCTCAGTGCCTCAGTGTATTCAGGGAAGCCAGGATAAGGTCTCAAATTCCTAGTCTTGGTGTCACCTGCACCTCTCTTTGTGTACATAGCACTAGAACAATGTACAGCACAGTAGCAGGCAGTCCGTATTGATTAAACAAATGAATGCCTAAATAAAACTGTGTTTCCAGGATCCTAATTCAAGCTGTATCTCCTTAAATAGTCATTTTCACAGAGGCCAGATGAAGTGCACTAATTCCTAGGCTTGTCCTGTCATCTGTACTGTTTCACCTGTTCCCAGTGGAGTCCCATAAATTGCAGCCAAGTATACCTCAGATTGGGTTCTAGTGCAGGGGGAAATACAAAGGCCAAGGAACTCGAAGCATTGCCATAGTATCTCAAATGTATGAAAATTTGCAAGGAACTAATCATTGGTCTTAGTATCTTAAATGTAATACTGTCTGGCACATAGGAGATGATCACACGTTATAGTATCATTGTAGCTATAATTTTTCAGATCCTCATAATTACCTAAGGCACATCTTTTATATTCATTTACCAATGTAAATGGCTTATCTGCAATCAGACAGCTAGCAATTTAAGGAAGTATAGCTTGAATTAGGATCCTGGAAACACAGTTTTTATTGAGGCATTCATTTGTTTAATCAATTTGGAATGCCTGCTATTGTACTGTACACGGTCCTAATGCTATGTACACAAAGATAAATGACTTGTTACTTCTTATGGGGACACTTACCTAACAAGGAGGACTGACAGGCAGTCACCGACAATGATGCCATCTGATGAGAGTCATACCGAGTCAGACCACGGCACAACTACAGAACCTCTGTTCTCTTGCCTCCTATGCTAGGTGAGGACTCCCTGATATAGGAATCCTTTCCTTTCTAGGTTAGGTCACCTCATTGACTGGATCTATGTCATTGTCTGGAAAACAAAGATGTTGAAATAACTGATACAAAAGACCTTCCTTTAATAGAAATTTACTATTACAATAAAGATATATGCACTCAGTACAATGCTTTTCCATAGTGTTTCTGAAAAATTTAAACAACAGATAGCTTGAAAATCAAAGTATAAGGAGCTGATTTACTGTTGCTTTTTCATATAATGATGCACATAGATAGTGATGACACTTGTGAATACTTGAGTAAAGGCACAAGACTTCACCTCCTTACTGAGGCATCAGTAGCCCATCCAAGGTAAGCCACTATATAGGTCTTGGATCCTCATGGGAGAGTCCTGAGTAAATGGGTGATGAGATGAAAGAAAGTAGTCCTGGAAGACAGATACCCAGGGTGACTGAGAGTACATTGATCCTATGTCACACAGATGTGTGCACCAATAGCAGCTCTGGTGTTTACTGCTGGGAGACTTAGGTAGATTACTAACCTCACTGGTACTCAATATTTTCATCTTTAAAAGGAATATGGTAATTTATCTCACAAGGCTTTCATGGGAACAGAATGAGTTACTTTAGTAAGTAAAGTACATAAAATATTTCTCAGTAAATAGTAGTTTCCTCTAACATTTTTCTCTATCAAATATGAATATGATCTAGCATTTTTTCACACCGTTTCCAAGCTGTGACTTTATTTTGATGTATAGCAATATTATTATTCTTGAATATTTAATTTTATCAGACTTTCTAAAGATGAAAAAATATAAACTATCCTAACATATACCCAGGATGAACAATAATTAAAACTTTCAAGTGTTTCGATTCAGTAACTTTTACCAACTTCCCCCTTGTACACATATTCCAATTGAAGAAGATTTATTTAAACCTGCAAATCCTCAATAGCTGATTCAACCATTGCTTCTGTGCACATAATCTATGGCTCATGGAGTGTGAACAGGCTGAAAGAAACCCTGGTTTAATGATTGCTTCTTATAGCAATATATTTCTTACTTCTCAAATGTGGAACATTTTTATTTTAATTTTTCTGAATTCATTTTTATTAACATAAAATTGCCACATGAACATGATTTAAGAAGTTAAACAGTACTGAAAGGATGAAAAATGAAAGAAATAAATCTATACTCTGCTTCGCCTCTCCTGTAACTTTTGGACTTGCATGTGTGGGAACCATTCATTTGCTAGCATCTTTTCACTGGGATTGATCTCTGTATAGCCTAATAAATTGCTTTGGTTACTATTTCTTCTTTGTGAATTGCAGATTTTTTTCTTTACTTCTTATCTCCTTTGGTGAAGGAAAGCAAACTGAACAAGTATGGCAATTTATTTTATTTGTACTACAATGTGAAAGAGCTCCCCAGGCCCAGGGGCCAGGGGATCTAGACAGGGTGTTTCTGCCATACACTTTTTTAAGGGAACAAGTTACAGTGAGCCCATTTACAACTGGGAGTATTTCTGTAACCAGCAGAAGTTTCATTCTTTCAGCTGAACCAGCAATGTGTTCAGGTCATGTTAGTGAAACAAATCTGTAGTCTCAGTTAAACATCTAGTTTTTGAAAGTTAGATCCAACAGTCATATTCCTAGTTTATATGATAACTTCTCAAATTTGCCTTTTAGTTCAACTTCGGGAAGAATTTTTGGAATCCCATCTTTAAACTTTAAATTCATCAGTATATTTTAATTGAAGTAATCATAATTTTAATTTTCTGAAACTTTTTCCCTCCAGCTATATCCTTTTATAATATACCGTGCTTATTTCAAGAATTCAATCTTATGTTCCATTTTTCTGTGCATGTTAGCTATACTTTTATTCAGAATGCTCTCCAGCTTCTTCATCCTTGGTGTTCTATTCTCTTTCACTCACCTTTTCCTTTCTCCTTGTTGTGAATTAAAAACTGGTGGTCAACTTAATGCTGTCAGCTGAATTAAATCAGCATGATGCTGAGTGTAGATGTTCCACCTGAGGAAAGTTGCCAGCATAAACAGAGATGTGGAGAAGACAAGTGAGGCATTGTGGGTTCTCTAAGTGTTGCAGTTTTGGGCCTTTGGTTCTCTTGGTGGAGCCTGTCATGACTAGCTTCCCCAGTGTGAGTTCTACCATTGTCATTGGAGCAGCTCTGGACCTTGTTGGTGCAAGTGGCTGTGGTTCACTTTGGGGGAGCTCTGATCCTTACATCAAGCATCACTTCCCGGCTCTGGAAGGGAAGATGTGTGCTGTTTAATCTCCAGGAGAAACTTGTCATGCCAGCTTCCTGGCATGTATTCCACTGTTCTTACCATTGGAGGAGGATCTTGGGACCACTGTGTTGCTAAGGATGGCTGTGGCGCTTTGCAGTACAGCCCTGATCTTTATGATGAGTGTGACTTCTCGGCTCCAGTGTAGAACTCTCAACCTACTAGCACAGCTTCTTCACCCCGCAGGCATAGACTTTCCACCACTGACCTTTGGGCCTTTCTAGTGCAGAACCGTAAAACAGACTGGCATGAGTCCTTTTTGGAGGCTCTAGACCTTCAGTTGAACTCGTGGGAGCCACTGTCATGGGGTCTAGGTTTTCATACAGACTCATGCAGGACATTGCTGTGGGATTCAGGCCCTTGGCTGAATATTCTGTGTCTTTAGTATTGTGGACAGATTTCCTGCACTTTCTTGTGTTAAACTCTGTTTGACCATCATAAAATAGTTATACAAATTCTATGTCCTGATTCTAATTGTTCTCTTTACAACCCCTGACCACAACACTCCTCAAACTAATGACTTTCTTTCCTTAGATGGTTACATTCAAATAAGAGCCACTGAAAGAGTGGATTGGGAATTCTCTAAGATGGAAAAATGGAAGCAGCAAAAATATGGTTTTGACTCCTGGGCTTTATGTTAAGGAAATGAGATGAGGAACCAGTTTTTTTTTTAATAACACAGTTATTTTTTAATTTGTTTTGCTTTTTGTTTATTTTTGTTTCTTTATTTAGCCTATCATAACTGCCCATGTCCACCTTTTCTCTGTCAAAGAACTTCCATTATCTATGAGGCTTTCTTCTCCATTTTTTCCACAGTGAAATTCTTCAAACTTTGGTTTTAGAGATACAGACCTCACCCTGGCATTTAGGAGCAGCTACAGAAAAGAAGCTTGGAAGCTGTAAGAGCTCTGTATATTTTTAGCCCTGCCCCACATCTATTCTCCCATGTACCTGATATATACACATCCAAGGTTCTGGACATGGAACAGAAGAATGGAGGGAGAAAGTTCAAGATGAGAAAATAGCCCAAGACCACAAGAGCTCAAAAGACAAAGTAGGCTTTGCCCAGAAGTTTTATAAAACCCTCATAACCCTATTTTTATTCATTGCCACCTTCCTGAGTGCTTCTAGCTAAAGGACTCTCTGATTCCAGAGAGACACTCTGGTTTTCTGGTTTCTTCTCAGTATTTCCTTCTCTAGGTTCAGCGGGTTGAGATGACCTCCTACTCTGCTGTTCTACTTACTTCTTTATGGCTTCCAAATTTCATAAAGTCCATTAAAATTCTCCATCGGTTCTTGTCTCTTCTGTATTCTCTTTGTAATGTTGCATTTTGAACTAGTAAAATTCCTTTAATTTTATTTTAATAGAGTTTTTAGAGAAATGGAAAAAATGAATATGTATAGTCATTCTATTCTTTTATAACTGAACTCAAATATGACATTTACTACCTACTTATTTTTGCCTTTTCATTAAGTCACATTTAATAGACATTGAGTGACTACTGAAATAATAAAATTTTAAGAATAACATTAATAAGTTTCATTCTTGAAGAAATGTGATATTTTAGAATTTTAAAAGCTCTTGAGCATTTTATCTGCCACTTGGAGTGAATGTTTTTATCCCCCATATTACATAAGGTAATTGAGGTTAATACAATTCAAATAATGTGTCTGTGGCCACATATTTAATTGTTAAAAGGCTGAAACTGGAATTCAGAATTTCTGACCTTACTCTAATACTATTTTCATACCATCAAAAAAGTATTTTTTTAAATACCTGATTGAACTGTAAATATGAAAAAGACCCATTTTTTCCCCTCAAGGAGATTTCAATCTAAGAAGGAGAAAAATATACTTAGTTTTATTATAAATAAAGAATAAAGCAAGTTTTTAAAACATATATAGGTTTTCAAGGTGCTTAAAAATGAGAGAAAAATCTGAGACAAAATATCATAAAAGAGTTTAAAATAAGTCATTATGATTTTCTTTGATTTGATTTGAAAAGCACAAATTCAGTTAGACTGAAAGAGTGCTCTGCTGAGACAATATGGACTTTTGCTTTTGGAACAAGAAATGAGTATATTCAGGTTAGATTCTCTCGGCAATAGGAACAGGATTGAGGCAACTCCAGCAAATGGAAATTGACACCAATCCAAGTGATGGTAAATTTAGTAAGCCCATTGAAATGTCCATTGGAAGCAAATCGGCCACTGTCATACTCATTTCTCAAACTTTGCAGGATATTTTTAGATTCCAGAAAATTATTCCCCAGCACCTAGCATGGCAGCTGCATGATAATGTGCCACAGTTCAATACAGCACTGTTCCTCTGTATGGACCATTTATACCAGTTTGAGATTTTACTGTATCCAAAAGAAGACTGATTCTAACGAGGAAGATTTAAGAATGGAAGCATTCGAGCTCAGACCCTGGAGAAAGCCACAGTCTTTATAAGTAGATAAAGGATAGAGTTTTCCTAGCTGGAAGAAAAGAATCAAAAGAATGGAGAGAATCCTTAGCATGTTACCAGGGCAGCAAACATCTGCTGCAGGGTGGCGCTTGGGTGCATCATGGAAGTGGCAATGCCTAGCCAATGAATTTAGAAGGGCTTGATTACATAAAAAGAAACTACCTGGTTGTAAATGAAAATATACTTGCTTCTACTCCTGTAAAAAATAATTCTGCACTTCCTAAATGTAAATTTGATCATATTAAGAAATAACTGGAGGTCTTGCCTCCAAAGTTGCCTTCTTAGAGGTATGAAAAATGTGAAGGGTTTGAGAAGTAGGGGTAAAGAGGCTTTCCGCATTCCCTCACATGCACAGCACTCATGAATAAGAGAACTGAACCCCAGAATATTGGACATCGTCATTATTTTCATATTTATTACAATACATACTTATTACTTTTATCCATGAAACAACATATTTTCATAATGTAATATATTCTCTAATTTCAAAACACTGGGAGTAGGATATTGAAAAATGCCACAGATGGATTGATGATTTCTAAAAATTTAAGATATGAAAATAATATCTTATGGAAAGGGGATCAGAAGTAAATCCTCTAAAAGCCTTTATTTTTAATGTTACTGAAAATAAAGCAGTGGTAACAGTACACTTAATATACAAAGCACTAATGATCTTTTATGCAGCCTAAACTTAGCCTAAATAATGACTTCTGTGCAATTCATTGTCCTTTACTGTTTCTTGAAAGTATTTGGGATCTTATTCTCTCATGATTTCTATGAGCAGTGAACACCATTGGCTTTTGTATTCCCTTTGTCTAAATGTTAATACCTTTACTGTTTGAATTACTTCCTGTGAATGCCCCAAGTATAGTATCCTTAGAATTACGGATCCTTGAAATAGAAAAAAATGCCAGGTGCCTGATATTTACTGTACATACTTTAGTAAACCAAGACTGTGTTCTGAGCTCAGCGATCGACAAGTCCATATCCAAGCTTTGATTCTCAGCCTCTCGCCTTTCTTCCAGGACACGGAGCTTCTGCTGCCCTTATCTTTCTCAAGACTTCAAAAGAAAAAACAAGAGAACATAAAGTAAAACACACCCTTGTGATCTTGCTCCATGTTGACTTCCTTCAGTATGTCCAAACCTTATTTTACTTTGACTTAACTCCTAGAGTAGTTTCTCTAAAGTTTGAAGTAGCTAACTAAATCTCTTGTGTTTATTGTAAATGTTTTTGAAAGCAAATTCTTTACAGAATATCTTCATGTGGAGACTATTGTCATTGGTAAAATATTCCAATCTCAAATTCCCACATGCAACTCAAATTCTTCAGGGAAGGGGAACAAGATTCCTAATGCTATATTTCCTGAAAAACATTTACTCCACACCTAATGGTAGGCTGAAATCAGGCTGGGGAACTCTTTCCTTAATCATTTGTGAGGAACTGATTCAGCCTGTTGAAGCTGAAGACATGCATGATATAGAAGAGATGAAAGATTCCAAAGAAAGTGGCCATGCAACACACCACAGTAAGATTGAGATCCGGGAACTATCAGAAACCATGCTAGATCTCTAATACTCAAACAAAAATTGAGCTCCATGTCTCCAGAATCCCTAGAGAAAATAACATATTGCTAGCACCCAGTAAATATGCACAGAGGAGTAAGTAGAGCACCTCCAGCCAGCTGACTCTAAGAGAAAAAGAAGTACTTAACAAGGGCATTCTTTGCCAGGCATTAGCTGAGAAATACGAACCCAGGGGAAACTGGCAGCAAGAAACTTAAGAGATAACCCAGGAGCATATTTCACTTGACTTCACATATGCTTCCCCAACACATCATTTGAATCAAAAAATAATAGTGATAATTTGAACACAGATCATCAGATCATTTGGAAGTTTCTTCAAATCTATGGTCTCACTCAACTAAACCACAGTTTGACTAAAGTAGAGAAAATATTACTGTTCCCTTTATGTAGCTAGTGAAAGTGGGGCTCAAAGAAGGAGTGGAACACACAGAGTTGAATATATACAATCCAGCCACACACACATGTATTCATGTAAGCATGCATGTCCACAATGGACTCATTGTTCTGCTATCTTGACAATAAAGTATTATCATGGCATAAGACATTCGGCCACTTCAGAAAAAGCAACAGACTGATATTTCATTATCGTAAAGTAACTTCACAAAGTATCAAACAGAAAGTCTAAATACAGTACAAACAAAGGTCTTGAGAAATAAGAAAGCATTTTTTCCATTTAATTTATCTTCCATTTTAAAATTATTTGCATTTTTATTGAGGTGTAATTTACACAGAGTGAAATGTACAGAATTTAAATGCATAGTCCCATCATTTCTGACAAATGCATATATAGAAGTAACCTCCAGCCCTATCAGGATGTAGGGCATGTCCACACAGAACAGTGTTTCTTTGCCTCTTCCCACTTGACTGGTGGCTTTTCTTTGAATGACTCCACACTTCCTCAGGGCCAGGATAACAGTTTCCATGACTGAATTGAGCAGGAAGTCAACTCCAAAAACTTACCAATTGTTTCTGAAAGTAATCTGTAAATTGTACCTCAATATTTTTTCTTTAAACAATTTCCCAGAATGCATTTATTATAAAGATATTAATATGCTACCACCAAATTATTTATTTATACAGCTAGATAAAACGCTTGGATGGAAAATATATACTATGCTTTCATAGGAAAGACATCCTATGCACACACTTATTAAATAAATATTTATCTTAAGCACTGTCTTATCCACCCTTATATTTTGTGTTTAAAAACCACATTTGTGCTTTCAAATTATTATTTCTTTGATTTAGAATTAACCATTAATTATTCTAAACCCATTTTCTCAATAACATCTTCAGAAGCCTGTTGGCAGAAACAGAGGATCAAAGATAGGCTGTGATCAAAGAAAGGCTACCACCTTGAGATAGGTTTTCTTGACAGGAAAAGACTCCTTGAACATTAGAACTGACATATATTTTTATTGAAAATATTTTCTTATGCATTACCTATGAGCAGTATTTGTTGAGATGGATGTCTAGATTTTGAAATGTATTTGATCAGAAAATCAGATCTAGATCCTAGAACATACAAGTCCATTTCCTGTCTCGTTTTCATCTGTGTGTGTGTGTGTGTGTGTGTGAGAGAGAGAGAGAGAGAGAGAGAGAGAGAGAGAGAGAGAGAGAATGAAAAACTGTGTGATGGTAAATAAAGCTCCCTGACTTCTACCAAATATGAAAGGGTTTATGTCTATAGTCAAAAGATCAAGTCACTAATATCCAAAGCAAATAAGCCCCACTGAACTGTAAGCCCCTCCAATAATTATAACAACCTTGTTCAGCATTTTGCTTTGAGCACCTAATTCAGTGCCTGACCCAGAGAAGGTGCTCAAAATACATTGAAGAAATAAACAACCAGGAACAAAAACTAGTCCCTGTTTTAGTCTACCTGGAGTAGTATAAGGGAAATACCAGTGACTGGGTGGCTTACGTGAAAAATGAATGAATGAATGAATGAATGAATAAAAATAAATAAATAAATAAATAAATAACATGTCTTTACCACAGGCTGGGGACTACCAAATGAAGGTAACAAAAAAGATCCATTGTCTGATGAGAGCGCTCTTTCTGGTTATGAATCATCTTCTGTGTCTTCAGGTGATGGAAAAGATAAGGGAATTCTCTAGGGTATCTTTTATAAGTTTTAATCTCATTTCAGAGAGCTACACTATCATGATCTAATCATTGTCCAAAGGTTTTGGCTTCTTATACCATCACATTGAATATTAAGATTTAAACAAAATTTGGAAGAATACAAACTTAAGGTTCTTCCTAACACTGTACATCAGTATACCCCGGATATCTTAACACAGTACCTGCCTATAAATGCTAGTCAATCACTTACCGAATAGAATTGTCTGTGCCTAAATAGATGAGGGTTAAGAAGCCACAGAAAATGCATCTGGAGCTCTATCTCAGTGATTACCTCAAAGCACTAACAGCAGTTTCAGACCAATGAAAAGAGTCAGTTACATTTTGATGCTTATTCCACAACCTTTTACACATAAAAGCAGAAAACAACTCTTTAGCTTCTTGGAGACTCCTATAGTGTCACCTATAAAATGGAATTAAATACTGCCCCAAAATAAGAAAATTAAAATGAGACTTTTCACAGGAAAGTTCTTGTGTCATATAAGCAGAGAGTGGTTAGAACACTCTCTTTTATTTCATCTGCAGCTGTTGCTTTTGGCAAAATGTAAAATACTTATGAGATTATGAAAAATAAAAAGAAGAAGGCCAAAGATAGTTCCATTGGCCTTGACATGGTCTTCTGAGCCTGAGTCTTCTAGCTTCTTTGGCTGGCAGATGAATGGAGTTACCATTCCTATTTGGTCAGCTGAACATTTCCACCATGCTCAAGTGAGATGTTTTTCCTCTGACTGTGCTCTTAGGAGCTTTGTTAGTCAAGTTCATCCTGGACTCACTCCTTAATTTTAAACTGTAGACTTTCTGATTATGGAAACTCTCAAGCATAACTTTAATATAAAGCCCTATACTGAAGTTCTAAATGTGCCAGGATACGATTTGGAAGAACCATCATGGAAGTGAAAGATTGGATTAAGTTGGTGTGTATGTATACCACCTAAAGTACCAACCAAGAAAAGGATTTATCTAATTTTAAAAACAGATTCTTTTACAATCAGTAAAGAGACCTTAAACCCGTCAACTCTAAAAATATCCTTTAGGTACTAACAAACTATAGATAATATATCTGAGCTGTGATCATGAGAGAGTAGAAGGGTACAAGTTGGAGACGATGCTGATATTTGAAGACTAGTGAATTCCATTGGCCGCTTGTGGTTGAACTTATTCCAGGATGGCATGAATTTTTCTTCTGCTAGTATTCACAGGACACTTCAAATAAACCAGCATTTTGAACTTTGCAATCTGAGTCTTTCTGGCTTACTTTAGCCCAGGATTCCCTCCCATCACATTCCTCCAGGAGCCTCACTTGCCAGGCACACTGACAAACACTTTTGGCCACACATCCAAGTTCATCAAATAGGCCCTTTGCTGGAACATACCCTTTCTCATTGGCCCCACTTTACATGCATGAGTCAGTGATCTGGAGTATTCTTGCCATCTGCTCTTCTTAGGAATATGACCTTTAAGGTTCTTGGCTCTTCCTCCTACTTCTCATAAGATATGTCTTCATAATATCTTCTTAGCATGTTCTGTTTTTTGATATGGGGATTTTTTGCTTGTTTGTTTATTTTGCTTTGTTTTGTTTTTGAATGTACAGTGGCCAAATGTCCAAATGTATAGTGGCCAAAGAAATGAATAATAATAGTTATTCAACAAATATTTGTGAAATAATTGGGAATTTTTAAAATTAAATTCCAATCCAAAGCATAAATAAAAAATTGGCATGTAATAAAAAGGTAAAGAATAAAATGGTTACAGAGGATTTTAAATGATAATACTATATACCTGGAAAAATAGTCTTTTGTGAGGTTTTAATAAATGATAAAAATAGGAATCAATGCTGACATTATTCTAAACATCATCTGTCAAGTGCTTACTAAGTACTTACATTGTTAAGCAGTTTAATCTCATTCTAAGCCCCCAGTTAAATTGCAAATAACTATATGCATTTACCTAGTGTTTTATGATTTCCTAAGTCTCTCTATATTTATAATCATAGGAGATAGTATTATGTAGTGGCTAACTGCATAAATTTCATTATTTGTTTGGATTCTAATCCTAATTGTACCATTTGTTGATTTTTAACCTTACACAATTCTATTAATTTCTCTGGCATTCTGTTACCTTGACCAAAGAAATGTAGACCTACATCCTTTGAAGGGACATTGTGATTATTAATGGATCTCTAATACATATATTGCATTTATTTGTGTTTGACAAGAAACATTCAAAATTTTAACAATAATGAGGATAATGATCTTCTCTGAATTTTATATACAGCATAAGCTCATGAAACGAGAGATTTTATCATTCTGTATTTTACAGAGAAAAATACAGAAAAATTGGGATTGAGATCATTAAATTTCTAGAGATGAGGTAACTTTTCCAATGACCCTGCTACCACGGTAAAGTAGGAATTTGATCATAGGTTGACAGATTTTGAATTCAGCTTCTCCTACTGTAATAGATTCCCTACAAGCTAAAGTAATGTCTCACAGTCCTTCCTTTGGTTTTCTTGTCTTTGTAGCATCACAGTTAGCTCACACAAATGAAAAGCAAGTATGGAGGAAGGAAAGGATTTGTGATTTGTGTGTACATGAAACACAGTTATGAAGAAATTGAATTTAACCGTTCATCCCTACTGAGAAAACTTGAAGGGAAGCAATTTTCCTATTCTCTGAAAACCATTGCCATGTGCCATGCAGAGTCAGTGGGGAAAAGAAAACACATTGATTCCATGACTTTATTAAACATCTTTTGAAAGACTATCAAAAGATCTTCATTTATAAAATCTTGTAAAGATGTGAAAACATTACCAACTACAAAGATAGATGGTTGAAGTCAAATAGAACTGATCTTTTTGACAAGAATTTCTAGTCTGATAACCCTGCTTGTTTTTCTCTTAAATGTAGCTTCTGAGAATTTAGTGTTGAGCAAACTACATTTTAAATAGTCTGGTACATTAAGGAAGGCACATTTGTCCTCAGAGATAGTGTTGAATCTTTTTTATTCTTTATCAAGGCACATTTTAATTGACTAGCAAATTAAGAAATACATTTCCTGTGTATAATATGAAGGCATAAATGAAACAAATTGTAGTTCATACCAAAGTGATACAATTTTACCTAGCTAGAGTTTTACAAGTTAACTCTTTTTGAGAACACATCAACTTTACCATAGTTTATATTGAGCTTTAGCAATCATGTATCATAACAAAGAAGGTAGCAGAGTTTTATATACAAATAAATGTATAAATTCTATAGTACTTATCCTATACTATGCATAAAGTATAACTATATTTTTATCCAGAAAATTAGGTTGGGTCTATATATTGAAATATGATATGATAGCTTGAATCTGTCAATATCCTCAACCTGTTAGCTCTTTTGATCTCAGAGAGATGATGGCAGGAAAGAAATCATTCTTTATTCTGAGACTTTCAATGAACCAACTCCATATTCAGAGCATGGTATAATATACATCGTATTGTTATAAAAGTGAAATATGATCAAAATAAAAATTCTTCTAGGCCTTAGGGATCAGAAATTCTGATTAGTTATTTTCAGAATTGATACATAAAAATAATTGCATAAAAAATTTACATTTTTATAGGGCTTTTACTATTTTCAAAGTGTATTTATAGCCATTGTTCTAAGACAGTCACACACTAACACTGTTAAGTAGAAATTAACACTACTTGCTAGAACTTGATTAAATAAGCATATATTATTATTAGTTCCATGTTCCATGTAAAATTTTAAAAGGAGTTTTGAAATGTTAAGTGACTTGTCTAAACATACACTCTTAAATGTTACAATTTGAACCTGAATCCATTATTTTAAACCGTTAGACAGTAAGCCTTAAATTCCACTGATCTCATCAGCAAGAAAAGTCTGAAAGTCAGGAAAATTCATTTCCTTTGTGAGTCTACTTGGCATAGTAAGATCCCAATCATTTTCAAACCTTGAATGCTAGTCTATGCTACCGTAGTACATCATTTACCTACCACATAGCACCCAGAAGAGAGTGCCATGAAATACACTTAACTATTTATCTATTTCCTTGAGTCTTTACTTTTTATAAGGCGAGAGAAAAGCAGATTATTATTGCACTTCTATTACAGGCACTCTATAATACCTTCTGATTTTTTCCCCAGCCCAAATCATATAGTTCCTCTATCTTCAGTGGGCAGATTCAAACACGTTCTTCCAGGCATTAGACCTTGTTCTGACCTGCTTCTCAACTCATACTCAAAGTTGTGAGTTAAATTCTAAGTTTCAAATTTTTCAGACTTTCTTTGAGCTTTCATACTTTTCAGCGGGTACAGGGAAACCTTTGTCTGCCTCATTATTGGCTGCTTTAGGTGTTTACTGCCCCTATTATTTTAAACATTTCAGGAATGAACATTTTAGCATTGTTCATTTTACCCCTGAAATTATACACACTGCTGCTGGAAGTTTACTCATAGCAGGCAGCTTTAACATGCCATTCTAAGAAATACTAAACTCAGGTCTGTTATTCAAAGGGTAAGCTCAGAGGTGGTATCTTCTATCACGGTCTTTAACCATCCAAACTGTAACCATTTATGATACCTGACAATTGGGTATCCATTCCTTATCCACATTGTTCTCTTTGTTTCTCATTTGATGAGAAGATGGCTTTTTTCTTTTGTTCTTATACCTCTGCCTAATCACTAAAGTTGTTTCCTCATAGACCACTGACATCATCAACTCATATCCAAAGTAATTTATTTTTACTTTTCATTCTTGAGCTCTATTGATTTCCTTATCCCTTTCTTTAACATTCAAAATTGCAAAATAATTTGTCATTTTAAAACTTGAAACTATATTTTTGAGAAAATTTAAGTTCACAGTGAAATTGAGCAGACAATACAAAGATTTCCTATGTATCCTCTGTTTCCTGCACCCCCACAAGTTCCCTTCACACACAATCTCCACATCTCAGTTACTTCTTATCCTTGAGCCACAAAAGAACTCACAGTTGTAGAGGTTTCAGTTCATAGTTGACTGGCTACGTGGCAGGCTAGCATGGCAGAGGGGCATGGAAGAGGAGCCTTATTCATGTCATGGCAGGCAATAAACAGAGTGATTGTGAGAAGAGAAGGGAGATACACTCTTCCAGGCCATGTCCTCAGAAACTCCCTCTTCCAAATAAGCTTCACCTCCTGATATCAAATTTAGCTATTAAACTCAGGGGTCAACTAATTCATTGATAAGTATCATGCAGTCATGATCCAATCACACTCCCAAACCCCCACCTATGACTGCATGATATTTTGGGAGGATATCTTACAACACAGTGGTGTATTTGTTAAAATCCGTGAACCTACAATGCCATATCAGAATCACCCAAAGTCCACAGTTTACATCAGGATTCACTTAGATTTGTACATTCAATAGGTTTTGACAAGTATATGATGACATTTGTCCACTGTTGCATTATTGACATAATTCCTCTGCATCTTAGTTCATTCATATTTTCACCTGAACTCTGCCAGATCTTGTCATTGCTTCCACAGTTTTGCCTCTTCCAATTTACTCTATAGGAATCCTATAGTATATAATTTTCTCAGATGCACTAATTTCACTTAAGTGTATATAAATCCCTCCATGTTTTTTCACTACTTAATTTTTTTTTTTTTTTTTTTTTGGTACTGGGGAATCAAACTCACTACTGCGCACTTGGAAGGTGGGTGCTTATGCCACTGAGCTAAATCCCCAGCTAATACTTATTTTTTTTACCATTAAAAAATATCCCATTTTCTGGATGTCCTAAAATATATGTGTCAATTAATTTACTAAAGGGCATCTTGGGTCCTGGGAGGAGTAACAAGAAAAACATGAAGCCAATTTGCCCTTCCCATAAGCCAGCACAAGCCATGTAGGGACTGGGAGGAGAAACAAGCCTATTTGCCTTTCCCATGAGATGGCGAAAGCCATGCTGGGCCTTGGAGGAGTTGCAAGAAGCCAATTTGCCCTTCCTATGAGTCAGTGGATGCCATGCTGGGCCTAGGAGGAGAAATAAGCAGCAAATTCGCCCCTCCTATGAGCCAACTGGTGTGCAGGCTGTGGAGACAGACACCCCACACACACCCCCATAAGCAACCAGCTGATTCAGAGGACAGGCTGAACTGATAGCATTTAAGATACCAAAACAACTTAATACTTGTATTATTTAACTGACTTTACAGGCCAAAGGCCAGTAGTCTGAGCATCTATTGTGAGGATAACAATATGCAATATAGCAAATATGAGAAATTTCCTTCTGTCTTGCTTTTGACATTCAATATTGTTCTCACTGTTTTGTTTTGTTCCATTGTATTGTTTTGTTTCATTCAAAGTTCTGTTTTGATTGGTTTCATTCTGTTCTGTTTTGTTTGATTTTATTATGTCTGATGGTATGAGCAGCAGTTTTGAAGATAACAAGAGGCATTATGGTAGCCACTGTTATTTCCTATTATCCTGTTTTAAAATCCAGTATCACTTTCACTGTTTTGTTTTTGTTGGCTTTATTCTGTTTTATTTTGTTTGGTTTTCTTCTCTCTAAAATATGCTTTCATTCTATTGTTTTGATTGGCTTTATTGTTTTGTTTGTTTGATTTTATTATATCTGATGGTATGGACAGCTATTTTGAAGAAAATAAGAGACATTATGGTAGCCATTGCTGATTTCCTATTATCTTGTTTGAAGTCCTGTGTCTCTTTCTTTGTTCTGTTCTGATTAGCTTTATTCTGTTTTGTTTTACTTGATTTGATTCTATTTAAAATAAAAATAAAATACAAAGGGCATCTTGACTGTATCTGACTGGAAAAAATCAATTCAATCTTTTTTAAAACTTTGGTAAAAACCTGACACTCTTCTTGCACTTTTACATAAACTATCTTAATGATTCTTCAAGCTACTCGATATGGTACCTGGAAAATCTAAATCTCAAACAAGTCAAATAACTTGTTTCCAGTCATCAAGGAGCCAAATACAATTATCAGGGCTCAAATCGCATATATTTTAACATGAAAACTATACCTCCACCTACTTTCCAGCAGGAGCATTCATTCCTCCACCATATTCTCTTGATCAGGGCAGATACTACTCAATTACAATTTGTACAAGAATAGGACTAGTTGATATCCTTGCCATGAGAGACTGTCATATATTTTCCAAGAACATAACTATTCAACCTCGAGTCATATTTTGACTGACATGAATGAAGTATAGATTTTATTATTAGTAATAGCTTAATTCAGGAAGAAGCTATATATCTTAGTAGTCACTTTGATAACCTTCTGACCTACTCATAATAAACTTAATTCTGTTAAGTTGAAATTTAGTCTTTGAGATTCAGACTTTACCAATTTTATTCCCTTCCACTTCTATGCTTAGCAATAGAGAAAATTTTCTGATATGTGTCCTTTGTCTCTGGATAAATGCTTCCCAACACATGTAAAAAAAAGTTGAGTTTCAATTACCAATAAAAGTTCCTCCCATTTCACCACCAGGCAGACCTCAGAGAGAACATGCAATCTGTGTGATTTTGTGCTAGACACTTCATACTTTTCCACCTTATATTTTGGTTCTCAATAAAGCAATAACACATAATTATGTGACTGCAATAAATGTCACAAGGGAAGATTACAGTTTTATTGTCTTAATTTATTAAAATCCTGGGTATTTATGCTGTGGATCCATTTCTTCTATGTTGCATAAAAATCTCTCACAAATCTAGCAGGTTAAAACTATATATCTATTATCATCTGGTTTTTGTGGGTTGAGACTCCATGTGCACTTTGTTTTCTCTGCTCAGACTCCCCAGGTCAAAATCAAGCAGTTAGGCTGGCTTTATTGTTACCTAGAGCCCAGAATTAGGAAGAATTGGCTTCACATTCACTTACTTCTTGGCAGAAAAACAAGTTATCTTTGATAAGAGAGTGTTATATGCTATAACAATTAAAATAGTGATATTTTCTAACTTGTTCCCTATTTAAAATTTCATTTTAGTCAAGGGAAAGGGACTAAAAGGTATGACTATCAAAATGGAAAACCTTGGGGCCATATTATTCTATTCACTTGAGGCAACCAGTATACTAGATAAAAAAAGAGAGAGAGAGAACTGGTGAAAATTCAGAAGACCTAGGACCACATACTAAGTGATATTGGGGATAGGGAACAATTCAAGTTGTGGGAACTTATTTTATTCATCTGCCTGTGAAATTTCTCCAACAAATTTTGTTGATCTCTCTGGAAATTTAAAGAATGACAATTGTCTTCACAATTTTACAAGGGATGAAGTTGCAGTAAATTTTATTTGTTCAAAATATTTGTTACTTATGATATTGTGGTTGATGTATATAACTTTTTTCTTACAATGAATTTCCCTTTCCTTGGAACCACTTCTTTTTTATTCTAATCCCAATAATTATAGAACAAGTAGTATACTGTTTGGAATAAATTTAACTTGATATTTTGAAAGAGAAAAAGGAGTAGCCGAAGTATTCTGTCTGATCAGAAAGTACTTGATGACACCACAGAAGAGAAAGTAAAGATTAGTGAGGATTTAGTCCTAGGATTTTCACTGTTTTGGTGTAAATCTCTCATTTACTCTGGGTTTCAGTTGCTTTGTTTGCAAGATAATATAACAATTTTCAAAGGTTCCTCCTAGCCTTGTGTCTGTGATGGAGTAATCTTATTCTTGTTGGGCTCTGGCCTGCCATAATTTAGACCATGTATGTCTCCCAAACTTCCATATGTCACAGGGTATTTAGAGGTAGCAGAATGTCCCCCACAAGTCCAAGGATTGTAGCACTGCTAAGAGGCAGTAGAGTGTTTAGGACGTAAGACCAATGGAAGGGAGTTAGGTAACCACAGATGTTCCTTCAAAGAGAATATTGGGAATGTAGCTTCCCTTCTTCATTCTTTTAGCTCCCTGGTTCACCATGAAGCAAGCAGCTTTGCTCCAGCACATGCACCACAAGTGATGTTCTCCTTGCCCTAAGGCCACAGCGATAGAGCCAAATGATCAGGAACTGACACCCCTGAAACTGAGCCAAAGCAAATCTTTGCTCTTTGTAAGTTGTTTATATTGGGTGTTGTCACAGAAACAGAAAGCTGATTGACATCTGGCTCAGTGTTACAATTTAATTGCATAAAAGTAGAAGTAGGAAAACGGGTCCACAGCAAACACATTTGTCTTCTGATATCAGAGCAAGGCCCAGAACTCCTGCTGCCATGCTTATATTTTAAATGAATTTTCATTGATATTTAATATTCTTATGACTGAAAAGAGTACCCTCATTCAGAGCTTCTACACATGCATGAATCGTCTTCTTTCCTGAAAATATCAAGAAGTTCTAGGACCAAGGTGAGAATGATCTTCCTTTTCAGGTTTCATTCTTACCTCATCCACTGCTTCTATCTCTGATGATCACTGATAGGCTGTCTCTGAAAGCCTAAGTCCATTCTAGAGTCATAGCCAATACTAATTATAACCAGATGGATTTTGACAAGGTATATGCGCGACTTTGTGGATGCTTACCTGTGGCTAGCCACCATCTAGAGGAGAATGTAAAGGCAAGTAAATTCTTCTGTCAGAATAACATCATCTAGATGTAAAAATAAATGAGTAAACATAATAAATGGCCTAGCAGAACATGATGTACACTGAGACATAAGTAGGTAAAAATGGTAAGAAGCAGAGAAGGGGCCATACAATGAGACTGAGGTGATCATAATGAATATCCTCCTGGAAAAGATAATGTTGACTATACAGTAACAGAAATAACTTCTCTAGAGAAGGAATGTGTGTGTGTGTGGGTGTGTGTGTGTGTGCGTGTTATTTTGAACAGGAAAATACAACTAGGTCCAGAAAGAATAATGTAAGATGGACAAATGTCTGAAGTAGCTTCAAGTCTTTGGTGGAAACTACAATTAATATACCTAAAATAAAAGTGCTTTGAGGAGTGAAGGAAAGTATTGAAAGCTTGGAAAGGAATAGTCATGGTAAAAAAGAAAAAAAAGCCATAAAATTCAGTTTGGATTTTATCTTCAGGGAAGTGGAAAATTCTTAAAACATTTAACCAGGTAAGTGTGTATTGCATACATTCAATATCTGAGAGGATGTTGATTTTTTTTCTCCAAAAAATTACCTAAGGGAAATAATGTGTCTCAAGTACACAAAGTAAATGCAAAAATATTTGTTCTGATATTATTCATGAAGCAATACAAAGTTGTAATCAACCACATAGGAAGATTTTTAAATAAATTATAGTACATCCTCTGGATGATTTCCTACATAGAATTTCACAGCTCTTGTGTTGACCAGGAGAAATATCCATAATATATCATTAAATAAATAAAAGAGGTTACACTATGTTATGAAGCATGCAAGTTCATCAGTGTAGCCATGCACAATTTTATATGTAACAAATATGGAATGATAAATTCCAAATCATTTGACATCCTCAGGATTTATGTTTTTAATACATTTCTATTCAGTTTGAAGTTTTTGCATTAAGCAAATATGACAGACATTTTTTTAAAAAGAATATATTAGATCACTGTAGCATATTCTAGAGATTTTGATAAAGAATTTATTAGTTTGAATAAAAACTGAGGTGCATTATCACAAAAATACCTAAATGACAGTGTTTCAGAAAAAGTATAAATTGACTCTCCCCTCATACAGCAACCTAAGTGGAATAATCAGGCTCTGTATCTGTAAAACTGCTAGGGATCCAAGCTATTAGGACAAGTATTTTCTCCCTAAACTTAGCATCTGAGGTTTTCCACCTCTTTCTGATTTTTTCCAGAAAATAGGAAAGAAAAGTAGAGCAAGGGTCAATGACAGTTTTTCTTTGATGACTTGAAAGCTGCACACATCACTTCCTCTTCCATCCTATGGGCGAGGGTTCACTGATAGAATTAAGTGTGGCTTACAGAATATACCTCTTTTCAGTCGAGAGCTGACAATAAAGAGCAAAGAACTCTAGTTGGGGGAATTTTTTGGAAGGCTAATATGATCATCAAGCTAAGAGATGAGTTTTTGCTTTTGTTGTTATTGTTTGTTTTTGAATAAGCATATGGTACTTAGAATTGGATAATTATAGTCCTTGATTCACAATATGTACTCTCATGATTACTTCATAGAAGGTCTTCTTTTGTGTTTGTTCATTTATTATAAAATAAATCACTGCCCTACACTGAAATAAAATTGGTTGGTTTTTGTCACATAATTACAAAAAATTTAGTGGTTTAAAATAAAACTATTTTATTCATTTTTACCCAAAGTTCTGTGGGCCAGAAATTTCCTTCTACTTACTTGGAGTGATTTCTGTAGTCTTCACAGTTTTAGTTGACAGATCCAAAACAGCCTTACTCACAGTCACTTGGACATTAGTCTTGTCAGTTCGTTAGCATGGTTGTCAACTGGGGTGACAGAAGTAATTAGATCACATACTCTACTAGAGAAATTGTAGTGTATTTATATGTATTTCCAAGAGAAGCAAGAGATGATAAGCTAAATGGGGAAACATATTCCAAGTCAACATGTATAAAACATGGTTTTATCTCACTGGACAAAGCAAAACATTCACTAGTTTAGGGTACAGATATTGGAAGGCATGAACGCATTAAGGTCATTGCTATAGCAACCTACCTTGGCAGCAAAGTCCTATGGTCTTCCTCCACCCTACCCATTTGTCTCCTGCTACCCAAGATAACACAGTCCTGAAACTTTTGTTAATCAAAATTTTTATAATATTCTTTATATAGTTTTTTAATATCAATTTTCCTCGATTTTAATTTATAAAAATGGAATCAAACAGTAGAGTTGGAAATCACTTTTTGAACATTATGTTGCTGAAATATTGCATTACTTATAACTATGTTATCCTCATGGCTAATAATATTCCTTCTCTGAATATACATTCGAGCACTGACTAACAATGGTGAATACATTCTGAAAAATTCATTATTGGGAAATTTGATTATTATGAAAATACTGTAGAGTTTATTTCACAAACTAGTACAGCTGTGCTGCTACTAGATGATGTTTTCTTAGGAGACCATTGTTTCATATGCAATGAATTGTTCTCTAAAGTGTTATGTAATGCATGACTACACCATGTTTTATCTATCCTTTCACAAGAGGATAGTTGGATTGTGTTGGAACTTTGCTACAACAAACAATACTATTATGAGTTTTCTTGAAAATTTCTTCCATTACACATAACCAAGTGTTTCTCTGGGATATACTTGGGAAAGTGACTGTGAATATTCAATGCTGAAAAATAATGGCAAATTATTGGCCAAAGTTGTTGTATTAATTTACATTCTTAGCAGCAGAGTACAAAGGTTTCCCTTTATCTATAATGACTTTACAACCTAGCATAATACTAAAAAGCTTCTTGATTTTTACGATTAAATGAGTATAAAGTTGTATCTCACTGTGGCTTTGATGACATCAATTTCATGACCTGGTCTAAGTTCTGAGCATTGATCTAAATTCTGGTCTTGCTTAATTCACCTTTCCCACCTTTTTGCCAGCTCAGCTGCAACTTCCTATTTTCTGACAGTTGCTATGATTAAAGACCTCATGATTACTTCCAATATTGTTGCCATGAAGTTCTTTCTACAGTTAAGATTTTGCCTTTTGATTTCTTTGCTTTCTAAAGCTTTCCTTTTCTAGAAGCCCACAGGAGGGAAAAAAAACATGGAGTTGGAACTGTGTAAACTTGCTAAGAATTTCAACCATAGATAATTAACTACTGTGCAACCTTAAGCAAGTTACTCAACAGTTTTATGCCCCAGTATTCTCACATGTAAAATAAATATAGTAATTCTCATTCTGTTGCAAGACTTGTAAATGGTGACAATGCAAGGGACCGTGGAGCACTAAGTCTATAGTGGGTGCTCAAATTTGGAATTATTGCTGTTGACTCAGCAAACATTCTAATTGGATTCCGCGTGGAAGGACCTGCTTTGTATCATGTCAAGACTAGATGGACCAGCCTTGCCTGAGCTTAAGTATCTATTTCAGGATTCATTCATGTCAAATGAAATAATGATTTTACTGTGACTCATGAAACCATACTCATATGTGACAATTCAGTCAGCTAATTTTTAGGCAAAGTCTCAATGATTACACTGTAGATCTTCAGTCATTATTCCACCAGCATGTGAAATACGGCAGATGCTGTCAGGCATTTTCACAACTAGCATAAACAACAAGGAAAATAAGACAATTAAGGTCCCTTGATGTGATAATGCCCCATGGGAGAGTGTTGGAGAGGGAAATGGCATGAGGGGATGTGACAAGCAGAGTGCCACCCTGAGTGTCAGGAGATTTGTCTTATAAGTCTGGCTCTTCTAGGCACATATTGGGTGACTGTGAAAATAACCTGATTTGTCTGTGGGTCAGTGTCCTGGGAGAAGTCAGGAATACATATTTGATTGTTTGTTGAGTTGAAATGTAACGGACCTGAAAAATGGCATGGCGACAAAGTCATTCCTCACATTCCTGGTGAATCTTACTCTTATTGTTTAGATCTAACATGTCCACTCAGTTCTCATGCATTTGCAAGGTGATTGGATCATGGGGCACTGCACCCATCAGTGAATTCAGTCATTAATGAATTCAGTAGCTGTAGGTATAGTTAGGAGACGGAGGCTGGGTGGAGGTGTGTCAGTGGTGATGTGACCTGGGAAACAAGTATACACTTGTTGCTGGCTCTTCCCTCCTCTGTTTCCTAGCTTCAATGCATTTGACAGCTTTTCTCTGCTGTGCCCATCTACCCAAAAATAAGCCAAAATAAATCTGTCCTCCTTTAATGTTGGGTATTTTGCTCCCCACCATGAGAAAGTAGCTGAGACGCCTACACATTCATCACATCTTACACGGCTCCTCCTGCATAGTCTTTTCTAACAGACTACTACATGCCCTTCACAAGTTCAAAGCCTCCTGTTGAAGAGCTTTTCAAAGAACTCTGGACCATAAATTGGTTCAGTTCTTCTTAGTATGGTTAAAAAGTGGCTACTTTTCCCCAAGAGTCCACACTGGTATTAATAGTGTCCTTTAGAAGCTGAAAATCTAGAAATGGCCTGGTTCTCGTTGCTAGGCTCATAGCACCTAAAGTATAATTTTCTTTGCTGCATTGCACAGCTCCCTTCCTGGTGTTCCATGGGGCTAGTGTCATGGGTGAGTAGCATTTCTGTCATCCTCTTATGTCTAAAGCTAAACTACGTGTTACTGATAAAAAAATGATTTGCATTTGTAGATCAAAGAAATTGTGATATAATTTTGAAAATTCAACTCCAAGAGACTCAGACATGATATGAAAAAGACACTAAAGCAACCATATATATATATCCTCGGTGCAATACATGGCAGTAAAGGTCTAAATCTATTCAAAAACTAAGTTCCTATGCTCATCTCCTCTACTGATCAGCTGTATGCCTTTAGCAAATCCCGTCTTCTCTGGGCCTCAATTCATCATTTATAAATCAGAGCTAATAATATCTGTTCTGACTCCTTCATGAAACCACTGGAGGTTGAAAGGAGATAATATATGTAGTGTTGTATCTGAAGCTGTTATACCATCTCCATCTGTTTCTGCATTGGTCGTTCTCCCTAGCTACCAAGAACACTCACTAATCTTTAGCTGATGGGACATTGTCATAACCATCATTTGGATACTTTATGTTTACATAACACTCAGAGGAGCTGAAAGCAATGGGGCTTTGCTTCTATACCATCCCTGGGGGGATTCTCGTTGTGTAAGAGCTCAGAGCTCAGACATAGTTGCAGTATAATCAGTTCAAAATCTCTTCTGGTTGGTTTCAGCCCATTTCCCTTTGCTGTGTTCCCTGGGACCAAACTTCTGTCTTCAGCAATGTCCTCAGGAATAGTGCCAAATTATCCAGTTATAGACACTGGGAAGACTACCGCTGCTACCCATGGTGAAAATACATTTTGATCAAAGTCCTGATACTGGTTTCTGGGACATTGCTTTGCATTAGTAAAATGCTGTCTTTTCTCCACTGTACAGCACCTAACTTTATAGTCCTTTGCAGTGAAACATGAGAGATCTGGCTATGATGTAAAGGCCACTTTTGTCCCTTTGCAGACATGTACAATAGTAAAAGAATATATTTTTGATTCTAAGGAATCTGAGTTTAAAATCTATCTCAGCTCTTTATTAGTTGCATGACCTTTCCTACATCACTAAATTCAGTTTCCTTATATGTAAAATAGTGTAATAATACATACTCTCCAAGGGTGGTGGTGAGCATTAAGTGACCTAGCTTATTCAAAATGTTCAATATAGTGTTTTTCACATAGTAAGATCTCAATATTAACCAGGTGCAATTACTACTACATTATGATGTAATTTGTGTGATCTCATTCTGAACTGATGTTTCATTTGTGTTCAAATAGTTTACTTTGTCAATTAAGTGGATGATCACATTTGCCTTTTGGACAGGATATTTTATTTATATCACCCTTTGAGTTTCTTCTGTGATGTCACATATCTACCCAATGAATAGTCCAGGAACTCTGGGGTGCAAAAAAACCAAGAAAGAGAACCCGAATCTGATCAGTCTCCACTTGTCTTGCTTTCTACCACCACATGGAATCATAGTTGAAGACTGTTCTGTGGACCTTGAGATTTTCGTCTGATGCCATAAAGATGAATGTCTTTGAGAGTCTAGTTGGGGTTTGTTTGCCTTCAGGAACATTCTTATCCTTCCCCCTCCTCTACTGTGAACTATATGCTGGAGGGACTGACTCTAGCAGGTGGGAATCTTTAGTCCTGGCACAAAAGTAAACTTCTAATTGGTTTCAAGCACAAAGAGGACCTGACAGGACATTAGGGGATGGAGAAAGGAAAAAGTCAGGTTTTTATTTCCCCATCTCCATCTCCTGGGTCCACAATAACTCTTACTCCTTTCCTCACTTTTCCTATTTCTCTTCTGTGGATCATCTCATAGTCCTCCACCTCGCTCTTTCGCATTACCATCACCTGCGTACCAAATACTCCACATTAATTTCTCCCTGCCATAAAGCCTGGAAATGGCTTCTGTTTCCCTGGTTGGGCCCTGACTGTTACGATTTACTGGATCCCAGGTAGCATGGCAGAAAGGTCTCTTTCATTAACTTCAAGACTGTACTGTTCAGTCCTGCATGTTGCTTCTTATCAATTACTTACACAAACAAGCCTCTGATTCCAGGTTACTGAGTCCTGAGGATCATCCAGTCTTCTAATTGCATATCTAAGGGAGGACAGCGGCAAGAGCCCTTCTAACAGACCTGCCTTCTGTACCAGATTCTGGGAATGAAACTACAGCTAAGCTAGTGCCTCCTTTCCGTAGCCCAGGCCATGTTTAATCAAAGGCAACTTGGCAATAAACACTGCTCTGTGCTGTCACAGTGCCTGTGCATGCTTCTATCACAGCACCAGAAAAGTGGACTGTTGTGTGTATATGTGGGTTTGTGTCCTACTCCCCATTGGAATCTGAACTTCTTGAGGACTTGGATTATGTCTGCATCCCGCCTGTCCTTTGCAGTGCCTGCCCCCTTGGAGGCCTTCATTATCTGTTTAACAAATGAAGAAAAGAATAAATTAATAACTGAGTGATACACTGATTAATTAATTATTAGAGTAATGAGGCAACTGATATGCAAATGAATGAAATTCAAGGAAGGAAATGAGAAAGGAAAATAGAGAGGGAAAACATAATATTTGGAAAGTTAACAGCACAGAGGTTTCAAATCTGAGACTTGGCACATGCTTTAAAATCTCAGAAGCACACAGCACTGTTTATTTGAAAGAATAATGCAAAAAAAAATGGAGCCTCTTTTCAAAAGTTATGAAAACTTTCCTAAATTTTAAGACTGCAACTCAAGTCCTGTACTCTGCTTTTGACTTTCCTGACAGCTGTGTCCCACTAGGCACCCAGGAGAAGGCAGAGGGCTGGAGCAGGCAGAGGGTTGATACCGAAGGATAATGGTTAGGTTAGATTTTCAACTTGACTGGCTGTAGGATCCACCCCAGGGCTTGGTGGAACAGAGTTCCAGGTATGTCTGGTGGGTCAGGAAGGAGCAGCCTCGGGATCTATGTCTGGTCCCTCATTCCTGCCCTTCTGGAACTCTGCTTCCTAACTATCCTCAACTAAACATCTTTGTTCTACCATTTCCTTCCTCCATAACATTTGCTTTGGAGCAAGCCAGTCATGTCCTGAAAACCATAAGCTGAATTAAACTTCCTACCTTTAAATCTTGTGTGTCAGCCATTATCTCCAGCAACCCAAAAGCTAATACAGCTACTCAGACATTAGTCCTCCTAGCACTGATGGCAGTGAATGTTCTTCTTCCTACTTTATAGATAAAGAGACATTAAGAAAGCTTGTCCAAATTCACAGTTAGAAATTGGTCTAATTTGGATTTGTACTCAGATCTCTGTGATGCTGAGTGACTTATCTCTATTCCCAGCTCTCAGATGCCTTTGCTGCAATACACAGAGATGTTTTTGATCTCTGCAGCTAAGGGAGGAAAACAGCTGCCTGCCTAGATTTTACCAGCTTTGGAAAATACTATTCTACATGAAATGGCAAGCAGAAAAATATGTATACCAAAAATTTCTTCCAGTAAGTCCCTGAAAGTCTCGACAGCAGAATTCTACAGGCACAAACTCTTTTGAGAGTTTAATCCTCTTTTTAGGTCAATTGATTTGATTTTTTCCCCTGAGAAGCTGCCTGAGTAACATCTGTTGCTGGCTGGATTCTATGGCAGGTCCACAAAAGCCATATCAGAAAGATGTCCATGTGCCTGTCATTTCCCAAGTTTGCCTGAGGTCACAGAGTGCTGGTCAGTGAACCAATGCCCACCACACTATTAATGCTCTGCTTCCATGTCTTCACCCACACCCTCACTTATTCACCCCCCTACTCATTTGCCTACTGTTTGATGTGGTAACAGACTGCTGGGATAGACAAATCAGTCACTCATGCCAGGGTCCCCTCAATCATTCACTTCTTGCATTAAATCTTCCTGAGCTGTGGAGTTTCATGAAGCCAGGGGAGCAGGCAAATGTGTCCATTACAATACTACTTTTCAAGATTGTTCACAAAAGTAAACATAATGGGATATGGAGCCTTTGAGAGAGAACAGATAGTGCTGTCCAGCAGAGAGGAGGAAGTTGTGACTAAGAAAGAGCTTCGGGGCTCAGTCTCAGGAAGCAAATGAAGGATGCCTTTGTGCAAACGGAGAGAGGGATGCACATGGGTTAGGGATGCTGCAGCTGGGGCTCTTTCTACTTAACCTCCCAGGGGTGAAACTGAAATAGGTCCTCACGAAAACAACTCAGTGCTAAAGCAAGAAGACTGAACTCATGGGACCTATTGGGGACAGCCACTTCCTTGCCCTATTTCACTCTATTTGCTCTGAAACTCCTCTTCCTTATCAGTCAGTCCTAGAGACTCCACCTTGAAAAGCAGCCAGCCAGGGCAAGATTCCCAGCCTCATCCTTATAGCTATGGCATTTACATTAAGCTCAGAAGCCCAAACACCTATTTGTTTCCAATACAGTAAAGACAGAAGAAGAATAAAAAATCTAACTTGGGTCTTCACCCTAGCTGTCATATCATGAGAACTTTCTGTCTTCAATCTCAATTACTCTAAGCAAGATCTTCTCACTTGCAGTTTTTGACCAAATGACTTCAGGTACATATAAGAAGCTTCCTAAGTAGCTTTAAATATGAGATTGTGCCCTTCTTTACACCCTCAGGATATGTTATACTGTGGAAGTCACTTCTGCCTTGAGATGTAACTGTATGTAATAGGGAAGCTGAATTTCACCTAGATTTCAAACTCCAGGGACCAGAGTCACCAGCTCTATATTTCCTGGACCTGGCAAGCATCTGGCTTCCCAGTAGCTGCATATTGAGAGTGCACTGACTTGAGCTCACACTCGGAATCATCAAGGATGGATTCAAACACTGAGCTTATTCCTCCCTAAGTGTCCCTAAACCTCTCTGATTCTTAAGCAACACCAGCAGGGCAGAGTCACGAAATAAAGCTCCTAGCCCAGGCACCAGGACATGTCCACAAATGACATCTAATTACAAATGCCCTTGCTTTTCCTCTTTGGCCCTTGCAACAAGGAAGTTTTTATTGTTCAGCTACACAGAATGATTGTAGGCCAGAAACCAAAAATATGTAAATAAACTGGATTACAGAACTCTAGCAGTCCTCCTTCATCCCCATGAAAAATGACCACAGGGAACAAAAATACATAATCAAGGGGAGAGATAAATGTCATGCAAAATTGACATCTCAAAATAAAAGCGAACCGCACCGCATTCTTCCTAATAATCACATCGCGGAGGACTGCTACTTCACACTGAATCTGGAGTATATTATGAACCCCTGCAGACACAGAAATTTTGTGAGCTGTAGGTTTCAGAAACCCACAGAGCTGGGAAAGCAAAGGTTTAATGGTATTTTAAATGTTTTGACTATACTGAAGGTAGAATATGCAGTCTAATCATTTTCAGAATACTTGATGTGCTGTAAGCAACCATAGGACCTGTGTGCTCTCCAGCCATCTGCGCCCACGGCGGGCCATGTCAGCAGGGAAAGAAGAGTGTGTGAGGAGCCCACAGGTACCTGGGAGTTTCTCTGGGTCATGCTGTGGGACCGCCCCTCAGCCCTGGGAACGGGGTATTCCGAGCTATTGCTCTGGGCCTGCAAAGGAGCTATTGTTCTTCATCCTTTCTCCTGGTCCATGCTTTTTTGCTTGAAAGAGACAGGATTGTGCAGAGTACCTGAATTCTCTTATTCCCCACTCAGAGAGTACATTAGAATATGAATGTCTAAGAGCTAGATTATGATAAAAAGAATCCTAAATCTCCCTTATGTATTTAAATTAAATTACTCCATACACCTATGTTCATAGCAATATCACTCAGAATAGCCAAAGGGTGGAAATAACATCAGTGTCCATGATGAATGAATGGATAAGCAAAACATGCATATGTACATATAATGAGATACATGTAGCCTTAGAAAAGCCTTAACATTCTGATGTATGCTACCATATATGTGAGCTTTGTGGGTACTATAGTAAGTGAAATAGGCCAGTAACAAATGGACCAATACTGTTGAGATTCTACTTATGTGAGGTACCTAAAGTAGTCAAATTCATACAGAAAACTGAATGATGGTGGCCCTGGGCTAGAAGGAAAGGGAAGCAGGAGTTGATTTTGTAAAATAAAAAAGTTCTGGAGATTGGGAGCATAACAATATGTGTATACTTAATACTAGTCAACCTTACCCTTAGAAATGATTGAGAAGATAGTGCAGGTTATGTGTGTATACCACTATTTGAAATAATAATATCATTCAAAGGTTTGGTATTGTATCATGTTGAGATCACTTCGTGAGATAACATCAATGTTTTGTGTCCCCTTGAAGGAGAAAAATAGACATAAAGAATGAAGAATGAATGTGATTGTCTCCATGTGGTTCTGTGCCCAGTCTCAGCAAGAGGACAAAATATTTTGTTCCCTTGTCCCAGAGTGGGCATGACTTTCCTGGCTTTCATGAAAGCCATTTCTGTAAGCTGTTTATACTTATGATTTAGATAGGGACAGGGAAAGGATAGAGTTGTTTTAGAGTCATTAGCAAAGTTAGAGTGGCAGAGACAGAAGATTCTGAAAGGTCAGCAAGGAGGGACCTAGCAGTCTGGGTTGGCCAGTCCTAAGTATCATGGGAAATTCCCTGCCTTTCACTTAGGATTCTCTAGGCCCAAAGGTGGCAGAAGTTTCACCTAGGCTGAAAGACTAAGAAGACTGGACTTTGAATATCAGCACTTCTGTCCTTAAAAACAGCCGTGATGCCTAAAATGACATGAGAAGCAGAATGTCATGACAACCCGCTATCTTCTTTTTTAAATTTTTTTTTATTTAAAGAGAAACAAAAGCATGTAAAGGGTAGAGATAATACAGAATTTCAAAAAAAAGATAATAAGAAATCACTAGTTGACAAATCACATATTGTCCTCTTAGAAATAGTTGTTCAAGTTACAAAATTAAAGCATACAAAGTAGATATTCAAACAGTGAGAGTATAAACAGCTACACATGAATGAATCTCTACATGTATTTCTATCCTTTCTATATTAGAGGGAAAAACAAAACTTAGCAAGACAAACAAAACAAATTCCTATAAAAACATGAAACCAAAAAGTTGTATAAAACCGCAGTACAAGGTGATCTACAATGATTACTGTGTTGTTTCTTATTATCTTCAATAGAATTGTCTATATCATCAGGCATAATTGAATATAGTAGTATAATTGAATATAGAAGTACATAACTATTAGTAAAAATAAAACATTGTAGACAGCATAAAACTTCAAAGGCAGAGTGGATATTCTAGTGAATCTTGTCATCTTAAATGCAGTTGCCTATAGTCTCAGACTTGATACTATCAATCATAACAGCTTTGAATAAAATCTATCAATACAAAACAGGGATCTAACAGACCAGATTTGATTATGATCAATCATGGTAAAACAGTGTAGGATATACAGAGCTTTAGATTAAGGTAATAGGAAATTAAGGATGATTACCATCCTATATCCTGTTATTTTTGGGATTACTGTCTGTGCCCTCAAATCTAGTATAGGTAGAATGACTAGAACAGAATATAATATATCTAAGCAGAGTAGTGTGAGTAATGTGGTTTTTAAATCCTGGTGCACTATTAACAATATAGTGTATCAAGGCCATCTATGTTAGAGATTCTAGTTATCCTCCTCTGCCTTATTTCTGCTATGCTATTTTTCTGCCTGCTTGTCTATTTTTCTCCTTCATTCTACTGCCTTCCCCACTCATTGAGGCCTTTCTGCCACTGTTCCTAAAATGCTGGTATTTTTTTCTCTCTCTCTCTGGAATGTCCTTCAGTATTCTCTATAGGGTTGGATTGGTGGTCACAAACTCTCCCAGTTCCTCTTTGTCATGGAAGCATCTTGTTTCTCCATTAATTTCTTTCTGTGAAAGTTTTGCAGGATACATCAATCTGGGCTGGAGATTATTTTCTTTTAGGGCCTGGAATGCTTTGCTCCAAGCTCTTCTCAATCTGATGGTCTGTGTCGAGAAGTCAGCCATGATCCTGATGGGCTTACCTTTATAGGTAATGTTTCTTTTCTCTGATGGCTTTTATTGAATTTCTAGTATCTTGATTACTATATGTCTGGGTGTAGCTCTGTTTTGATTGTAGGTTGCTGGAATTCTCTATGCCTCACATAACTGAATGTCATTTTCTTTTCCCATGTTTGGGAAGTTTTCCTCATTTATTTCTGTGAATAGCCTTTGTAATTCACCTGTATGTATTCCTGCTTCTTCATTCACATTTCTTATTCTTAAATTGTAGATTCTCTTGTCATCTTCTAGCCTTTGTATTGTTACTGCCTGTTTCCTTGTTATTTTTAAGAGATCTTTCCTTTCATCATCACACATTGCAAACTTGTCTTCAAGTTATGATAGTCTATCCTTAGTTTCTTTTAAGGTGTTTTGCCAGCTTTCAATGGAGTTTTTAATTTCCTGGTAGTGTCTTTGAATCTGCTTCATGTATTCCATATTTTCTTTATATTCTTTATCAAATGTTTTTCTCCTTTTTTTGTATTCCTCCTTTCTTCTGTCTGTATCTTCTGAGAGATGCTTCCTGAGAACATTTCTTTTATTACTCTACTCATATCTTGCTTTATCTGATTTAATATTTCAGTTTTGAGCTACTCTACAAGGTCCCAAAGATATCTCTTAATGTCCATTGAAGTCACGTCTGATGTTGCATGTTTGCTGCCCTCAGTCTCTCTTGATTTTCCCTCTCCTGGATCAGGGCTCTCAGGGTTCTGGGCTGGGGGCCTCCTCCTGCCTCTCTCTCCTGTCATGGCCCTGGCTTCCTCCACACAGGTTACAGTGCAGGTCCCAGCCTCCTTCCCTGTTGGCCACATTTCCTCCAAAACACACTGGCAAGGGAACTCCACCCTCTCCTGCCTGCTCTTGTCACTGAGATGTAAGCCAGGGCTGCATATGCCTGCCCCTCCCCACCAGGCCAGCCAAACTTTAGGGGCCTAAAGTTCCTGCGTGCTAGGAACAGGGAATCAATTTGGGACAGCTCATTGGGTCCCGGCCAGGGGTATGGCCCAGTCCAAGCAAATCCCACGAACATGCTCTGGGGAGGGAGCAACCAACTGAAGTCACTGCCACTCCCAGTTCAGGCTCCTCCTGCTTGATTCCAACATGTCACTCATTTGGACATGCCCTTCCTGTGGTGGTGGGGTCTCATTCCCAGCACTGACTATGGATTAATAAAGGTCCCTTTGCCGGCTCCACTCTCTGTTGGGCTCACCAATCCCCGACTTCAGCAGTGCTATGCTTCCTGTGAGTGGTGGCAGGAACGAGTTTGGGCAGCTCTGCCTGGCGAGGATTTAAACTGGCACAAATTCAGGCCAGCACAAACTTGGTGGGTTGCCGTGAAAATGCTGTGTCCCATAATTTTAAGCTGTTTCAGTTGTAGTCCTGAAGTATTTGACAAGCTTTTTTATGTTTTAAGTTCTTCCTGTATCAAAAGGATCCATCTCCCTCTGTCTGGGTCTCTCCAGGGTGTTTTATTCTGGTATATGAATTGTTTCTCCCAGGAGGCTTTGTATTTTGTTGCTCACTGGTCGGCCATTTTGACTGCTCTCTGGCAACTATCTTAACACTTGGCCAACTTAATTAAAATTCCCAGAACCCTCTGTGAAAACTGTGCTCTGAAAAAAAACCTTAGGGTGACACATTCCAATATTTGCTGAAATTGAATTTCCTATCAGTTCCATGAGATCAGCACCTAAAGCTGTGCTGAATTTGACTTTTAAAAATGAGCTGAGACAGATGCACACAATGGTGTAGACCTGTAATCCCAGTACCAAGGAAGCTGAGGCAGGAAGATCAGAAGTTAGAGATCATCTTGGACCATGTGATGAAATCCTGTTTAAATAATTAAAAATTAAGCAATATGACACTCTTTGTGAATTTGAGTTTGTGGCTGTACATTCGTATATAATAAATTTTGTTTAAATTTAAATTAATTTAATTTTTAAATTAAAACTTTTTAAATTTTTTATTAGTACATGTTTGAGGTATATAAGATTACATTCATTGTGATTAGTTGTTACACATACATAACACATCTTAATTCTTTTTATGCCCCGTTACTTTCTCCCCTCTTCACTTCTCCCTCCATCTCTTGATCCTCTTCTCACTTACAAAAAAGTGACAAAAATTTGGCTGCATTTATGGATGTAATGTGATGTTTTGCTCTGGGTATACATTTTGGAATGATTATAGCAAACTAGCATCTATAACTTTACATATTTATGAATTTTTGCAATGCAAATGTTTAAAACCTAATCAAGATTTTGAAATATGCAATAAATTATTACTATTGACTATGATGACCTTATTGTGCAATTGATCTTGAAGACTTATTCTTAACTGGAACCTTGTACATTTTGATAAATTTTTCTTCACTCCTAACTCCTTTATTGGCTTCTAATAACCACTATTCCACTGTCTACTTCTGTAAGTTTAGCTTTATTTTAGAATCCACGTATAAGTGAAATACTTTGGTATTTGTCTTTCAGTACCTGGTATATTTTCATTTTGTATAATATCCTCCAAGCTCATTTTTGTCACAAATCATAGGATTTGCTTCTTTTTATATTCAAAAGTATTCCACTCTGTATGCCTTACTGTTCACTCTGCTATGAGTTTCTTCCTTCTTTCCCTCTCTATTATCTCATATAAAGAGTTCTTGGTCTAGGCTAGATGCCAGATTTCCCTGAAGACCCCAAGTCATTTTTTGTATCTTGAATATCATCAATTTGATCAACTCTAGCTTTCACCTTTTTTACCCTCATTTACCCTAACAGGACCCAGAAAAGAAATGCCAACTAGGTTGTCCAAAGTCACCTACAAACAGTAGGAGAGCCAGGAAAATAAATCAGGTCCGTCTGGTTCTAAAATTTATATGGGAAGGTTCTTCTAAATCCACTGCTTTATACAGTTTTACAATTAATGTTCATTAAATGCTTTTTTAATTCTTAGAATACAATAATAGAGTGAAGAAAAATTGTAGTAACTTTTCATGAGTGATGAATGAGCAAAGGAGTTATGTTCCTTTCTTGTTTCTGGGAAAGATAGATTGGGAGGCAGGGTATAAACCCTTGGTCTGTTACTTACTGGCAGGGTGAACTTGACCCAGCCTCTCTGATTCTCAGTGATCTCATCTGTAAAGTGAATATTTGTAACTAAGTGATGGTGAACATTCCTAATTTATTACTTTTGTAGTCTCAGTCCTAGCCAGTCTCCAATACACCAAGAACAGCTCTCTGGCCAACAAAGGTGCTATCTTGTAGCACTGTGCCCAGCGTTCTTTGCTATGAATAGAGTCTCCTCACAACAGTGTTATTCCTGCAGAAAGGGACAGTCTGTGTCATGCCGCCACACAGAACACCTTCCATCTCTTGACTGCCACAAGCAGAACCAATCAGTCTGTCTTAAAAATATGCATTTCTTTCTTTCTACACATACATAGATGTCGCACAGCTATAATTTTGAGCTCTTTCACTCCTTGCTACAGTCCAGAGGAGACTGAGTGTTATTAGCTGAGCATCAGTTAAAGCCATGTCTCATAAGCTATAGTTTAAACCCATTTCATTCCTCTCTTCTTTTTCTGCGCTTCCTTTTTTCTTGCCTGATTTTTCTTTTCTTCTCCCTCTCTTCCACTCATTTATTCTCAAGCATTTGCCGGGGTAGTGACAGAGACCTTGTAGTTGTTTCCTTCTAGGATCTCTGAGCCCAGTGTAGGAGAAGAGATCCTAGTGTAGGAGAAGGAGCAGGAGCAGGAGGAAATGCCCAGTGACCAGAGGGGCTCATGTAGAGGGCAGCACTACTTTTGTGACTGGAATTTGAGGAGGCCAGACCTGAGTAGACTTCAAGGACAGCTGTAGTATTACCATGGTTATGAATGATGGGGAGGGATCTTCCAGATTTATGTGAGGTGCACTGCTGGGAAGTGGTTTCCAGGGGGGGTTCAGCCTGATCAAAGGCACAGAGCACAGCAAGACAGAGAGATGGCAGAGAGCTGGGTTCAATCAACATTTTCATCCTTAATAGGAGGACTATTGTTCATAAGGTCAATAGCCTAATTGTGCTCGATACATGGCCAAAATGAAGAAAATGAGGAGGGAAAAAAGGAGGAGAGAGAGGGAGGAAAAAGATGGAGGGATTGAGGGAAGGGTGGAAGAGGAGGAGAGAGCATTGTGAGATTATGTTCTATGAAAACAATTTAAAAGTGGTGCCCCCAATTAAATATTTTAACTAATTAACAATGATTAAGATATGATAATAATTACAATAATAATAATACACAGATAGGAAATAACATTTGCTGAATGGGTACTAAACCTTAGCTTTTCTGCTAAGACTATATTAATCCTCATCACTATTCTATGTTACAAGTGGCACAGACTGGTAGATGAAGAGACTGTAGCTTAGAGAAGGGAAATAAGTTTGCCCACTGAAGCACAACTCAGAAATGGTGAAGCAAAGATTTACACTGAGATTTGATTATAGAACCCGAATGTAAAATTCGGTTTACAGGCTGAATCTGTAAACTGACAGCACTGCTGATTTATGTAACCCCTCTTCTCTTCAATTCCATCTTCCATAATAGAAATTACAAACATTTTCCTTTGCAGAATTTTATGACAAACATGCTGTTGGATAAGAGAGTGTTTAACTACAAGATACTTTATGGAGTTTGGGCACTAGAACTATTGATAACATTAAATATATGAGTGTTTTTGAGAATACATATATTGTGCATAAAATGTAGTACCTATGTTTATGTGGCTCTCTCATGTTACTGAGAGAAGGATAAATGACTGAAAAATATATTCCTGCATGATTGCTGTCTTGCTTTGTGCCTGCTACCATATGTAGAATATTACTTACCAAACTTTTTTACCTCATAACATTTTTGTAATCCTTCCCTCACACACCCTAGAGAGGCAATTTTTCTTTCCGTGATTATGGCTATCCACAGTCAACCTTAGGTTCTAAAATATTGGATGCAAGGTATTAGAAGCAAATGATTCATAAAATTTTAATTACACATCATTTTGATGAGTGTGCTGAAATCTGCACTACCCACCTAGGACATGAATCAACCCTTTTCCAGCATATCCATGCTCTGTATGTTATCCACCTGTGAGTCACTTAATAGCCCTCTGAGTTACCAGATTGACAGCCACAGTGAGAGTGTCACAGTGTTTAGGGTCAGGTAAGCCCTATCATACTTATAATGGCTCGAAGTCAAGAGTCACTACCACTCTTGCACTTTTGGCCATATATGCCAAAGAGATGCAAAGTGCCCTTTAAAGTGAGGGAAAAAAGCTCTCAAAGAAAGAAAAAATTGCAAGCAAAGGTTGTTAATTTATAGGGTAAGAATGAGTATTGTATCTCTGAAATAGTGAGAAAGAAAAAATTTATATACTGTCATGTCTCAATTGCTAAGTTATGGCCATGCAGATAGCAGAGGACTATTGTATTATTATTTTAAAGCTGTTAAAATTGTTATGCCAATCCTAAAGTTATCCTGTGCGGAGAGCAAGAAACTTGTTCAAGGCCCCAGCATGAGGGTGAGAGAGAAAAAACTTCAAAGCAGAGATGCCCCAGACCTTACTCTTAATTACCTCACAGCCCTGCCTCTCTAATCAGCCGAACAACAATTAAGCCGTTAAGATGTGCGACAGAGTGTACTAGAAGAGAGTGCTGTTTATCCTTTTTGATGCAATTCACCTGACACACTTAGACAACAACACTGGATGAACCAATTTAACCTGACAAAAGAAGAAGAGTAATTAGTTAATGACAGTTGACTGGGGCCCTCTCCGTCATCATCGGAGGGCTGCTGGCACTTCAGTGCTTCCCTTCCTGCTTCGCCTCCCCTTCTCCAGAAAGCACACACCCCAGCGCACATCCTTAGCTGGAGGAATGGTCCCTCTTCTTGTAAGTTTGAATGCAGAATCGCCATCACCCTCATGTAGTGAATAAAGAAGAAAGAAAGAAAGAAAGAAAGAAAGAAAGAAAGAAAGAAAGAAAGAAAGAAAGAAAGAAAGAAAGAAAGAAGGAAAGGAAGAAAAGCAGGACTCACCAAGCTGTTGAATGGGTAAAGGAAAAAAAAAATCTATAAAGCACTTTTATTTCATTGTCTTCAAGCCAAGCTTTCTGTGCTGTCAGCTCTGTGATTAGCCAGCTGTTTAGTTAACTGAAGTATCGATCTGCCTGTCACACATTCTTTGTCTGTTGGGAACAAGGGAAGGCGCTGACCCTTCCCAGGAAGCACGGGTGACAGGTCTGTAATTTGATAATCGCTTGTTCAGGAAAGATTTCACTTTGTTCCTCGTTGCATACCGGGACAACTGGTGTGCCTTTGAGGCTTCTGATAATCCCAACTTCTTACCTCCTGAAAGCTTTGGTGCAGGGTAAAGCAGAACAATGCCATACCCAGGTTCAGAATGTTTGGCTTCTCTTTCATAATTTTTTTTTTAAACCAGGGATTAGGAGTTACTATGGTTCAGCCTTAAAAAGAAAGAAAGGAAACAAGAAAGAAATTCTATTTATTATGATTTGTGGTTTCTGAAAGAAAAAAAAGGAAATCCTGCAAAGAAACTTACTGTAGAGAGTAGCCTGTTGTACCAAAGTTGGGGAAAAAGACTTCAGATGAAGCAAAATGCTACCACACAGTAGCTATCAAATTCCCTGGCTTTGGAGCTGAAAGCAGCAGGCTGTGTCCAGGTTTAATCTCAAAGCCTGAGCAGAGGAAAAGGAAAACATTATTCCTCCTATCACTTTGTGTTCTTAACACAATAGAACAGAGATGAGTGAGCCTGGATTTGTTGAACAGTAGGAATTATATTCCAACACTGTGGGATTTAGTAGATCCCAGAAATATGTTTTTTATCCTGTGTTTTCTTTCTGACTGGTAAGCCTCTTGCCATTTTAATAAAACTTACCATAGACTGCTGATTGCATTATATTCATCAAAGTATTGGCAAGGCATATGAAAGGAGAAAAAAAATATACAATTTAGCCTGAGACTGACTTCTAGGTAGTCAGTGAATTCTTTGTTTGGTTTTGGTTTTTGTAATCTAATTGTATGCTGAGTCTCAGTTTCCTCTTCTGACAAAAAAGAAGGGTGATGATGGAACGGATTGCAAGCACTTAAGGAGACTTGAAGCCAGACACAGTGTCACCTCTTACTGCTGGAAAAAACTTGGGCTCGCATATTCTAAGAACAGCTCAGTTCGGTGTAAAATACCCCATCTGTGGGCACAATGTGTCCTTTCCAAAGGAGGACGTGAGTACTCACATATGCCACTATCTAGCATCAAATATTCTTAGTGACATTTTTGTTTTTATTCCAAGCTGAACTGGGGAGGTGACAGGGATAGGAACAGGAATGACAGCTTCACTTTCAGGGGTCTATCTTTGCCTCAGGCATCAGGCTGTGTGGTTGGATCAATTAGGACAGGTAGCCAGGTCGCTTTGGCTTGAGACCCATGTCCCAGGTCAAAGAGGTTTATCACAAGGATTTTGATGGGGCTGGGGATTTAGGAGGGACAGTCAATGTGGAAGCACTGATAGTCTCATCACTCCACTGGGACTCCTTTACTCCCATGCAAACCCTCAACTTCTTGAGTCCATTTAAATTTGCTGTAGTCACTGAGGGAAAAATAAAAAGGCAGACATTGGAGAATTTCACTTAGTTCCTGCCATCAAGATCTATTTTTTCCATTTCCTTGATCCTTGATCAGTTCTCTATTTTTAGCCATCAGCAATTACTAATTGTAAAGTCACATGGAATCTTGACTGAACTCTCTCATTTTGGCTTTCCCAGATCACCACCTGACTGAAAACTCACATTGCTTCTCAATTCCCTGAGGTGAAACTTGGTCTCCTTAGAAGCATCTACAAGTTCCTGCATGATTTAACTCTCTGTCCCCACAGCTTGTGGCTTCTCTCCTCACAGAGAAGTGCAGCACGCAGCTCCAGAATCAATCTTGTGACCCCTCCAGAGCTTGCTGCACACAGAACACTCAGCCTGTTGATTTAAAAGTTTTGTGTGATATGAGGTATTTCACAATTCATGCATTCAAACCTCATAACTACACTACGAGATATTTTCTTAGGAAAGTGGCCACAGAGACCCTGAGCCGCTTTCACAAAGCTGGTAATGCAGTGAGCGGTACAAACCCATGTACTCATGAACTCTGCCTTAAAATCATGGCTCTTGTTGCTGTTGTCATTGTTTGCTTATGTGCTGACTGATGTTTAAAAGTTATTTCATTTATCATTTGTTCTTAGCGGAAATTTTACTTGATCATTTTCCCATAACCATTCAAGATTTACTGTTCAGTCTTCCATATTTTAAAATGTTATCCTGTCTATATGTATCATGGAATAGAATTTGGTTTGGTTATCATTTTCCTTTCATTTATTTGTTTCCCTTCCATCCACTACTATATATCTGTGCCTGTGCATACACAGACATGCACACACACATCAGAAAAACCCCTTCTCTTACTTTATTAAAGCTTGTTATCCTCAGAAGGCGCACTGGGTCAACCAACCGTAGTAAACCCTACCCCTGCACCATCACTCTCCTAAGCATTGTGCGTCTGATGCTTTTTGACCTCACCATGGTCCTGTGACTATTCTTATTTCACCCAGGACCACTCCTACTCCAACAAGTCAGCTTTTAAAGGGAATCTATGAATCATCCAATTCTAATTCAGACAGTGAAATTTTTAAGTTATATTACAGTCTATGTTTTCTTAAATTTCAACTGTGAGAAATGATCATCTTGACTCTAGAGAGTTTGGTCAAGTTAAAATTCCTTACTTGTGCTTTGTTTGTTTAAAAGTTTCCTGTGTAATACTCATCTTAAAAACTACCAAGTTCATAATTATAAACTTTACACCAACTCACATCATAAGTATAAAATAGCACTTTGCCATAATTAAAGATTAATATTATATTCTTAACTAGAGTTAGATACTTACTAGGAGAAATAGCAAATTTTCTAGAAGACTATTGGATTAGAATAAAATTAACCCCTTTAAAAGTTAGTTGCATCCAGAAATCTGTGTTACAGAGATTTTAAGTATGTAGTAAGAAATACAAATGGAAATAAATAAATAATCTCAGCTTATGAAATGTGACACAATCATTTGAATATGTGATTTCTGTTCCATGGTCTCCTAACCACAGGAGTCCGAGTGAAGCTTCTCTACTTTTCAGAAGTTCTCAGCCTTAAAGGGGAGCCAGAGGCAGGGCTACCTATTCCCGCCAGTCTAAGATCTTTAATCCTAATTCCTAGCTTCTAGATGAGAACTTGCTTTTTGCCTTGGATAACTAATATAAAGGTTATGGTTAGGTTTGACCTTATTCAAACCTAAGGAAGCCAACTATATAGGAAAACTGGAAATTTAATATTCCTAGTAGAGAGATGTTTGTATAGTCAGAGGTCATCATATTCCATGGAGCAAAAATAAAAAGCAAAAATAAGTCTTGAAAACCTTTGGTTTTGTAGTTGGAAGACAAAAAATGGCAAATCTAACTGCTTGTGTTTGTATTCTAGCTATGCCTGTGGCTGGGCATGTGGCATCAAGTAAACTCATTGAGTCAAGTAATCATTTGATTCTCAGTGTAGAAGTAATGGCAAGTCTTAAACATAGTTTTGGAATGACAAGTGGTTATTGCTTCTTCCTTTCTAAACTTGTTTTTATTGAAGCATAACTCACAATAGGAAAGTACACACATTTAAGAGCAGAGCTCTTGAATATTCACACAATAAAAAATTGTGGCACCTCCACCAGCTAAGGATAGGGAGGATTTCTGATCCTTCACATGGTTTTCTTCTTTTCCCTGAGAAACAACTATCTTTTTTACTTCACTAACTACAAATTAGCTTTTACAACATGCTTTGGTCTGTTTGTCTGTTCCTTTGTTTTTTGTTTTGTTTTGTTTTGGCATACAGCACAGCAAATGTCAATAAACCATAAGTAGATGCTTCTTACGCAGTGATTCCATTGGAGAACTTGGATGAAGGCATCTGAAATCTGTGACACATTAGGCGTTATTTAAAATCATCTTAAGAGATATTATCAATGAAGGAGGGGTGGTAACTCTGGCATCTATGCAAGGGAAAAGCATTTATCTTGCTATGAATCCATGTGGCAGTTAGCCCAGCATTGGTGAAATACTGAATCTGACACCTTAAAAGTGAAAATATAGAGATTAGTGTCAATTATTAAAGAAAGCAGACAGACACATGGGAAGAATATAAGATAATGCATGCAATGTGGCTTATTTACGTAGTGGGTTACCATAGTGCTCTAAGCCTCTCCACATGTACCCTCCACACTCCATCTCAACTGTATCTGTGAAATAACTCTTTTATGCATTCTTCTGTTATACAGTCCCTCAACTTCAACTCTACCATTGGTCTATTGTAGCAGTTTTCTAAATTGTTCCCTTTGAAACCAACCCACTATATTCCCAAAATGATTGCTCTCAAAACACATCGATTCATCCCATATTCTGCTTGAAAACTTTGAAAGAGACAATTTACCTGTAAATTAAATTCCAATCTAACTTCTGATGTGTAAGCCCCTTTCTTAACGTATACCTGCTCACTCAGCCTAAAGCCTTTCTTTCATTCACTCAAACTAACCTTGCACTACTGTTTCCTGTACTTTTCGGCTTTTCTGACCATTCTATGGATGCTCTTCCTATGCCCTAATAGGAATGTAATCCTTTATAATATCCATGACAACTGTCACTCTTCTGCCAAAACTTCTCTCATTCATCTACTTGAATCCCCAATTCCTCGCACTGAATGTGTTATAGCTTGTGTTTAACATGTTCTCCCAAACCTCATGCAGCCAGAAGTGGGGATTTTTCAGAGGTGGCTGGATACAGAGAGTGTGGTACTGGGTGTGTGGTTACTAAATCCTTAATTGGTTTAGCACTGTCCTAATCCTAGTAGTCTACAAACAGTATAAAAGAAGCAGAAAGGCAAAGTTAAGATACCTAGTTTGCTCTGTTACCTTTTGCCTGCTATAAACTGTTTTTCCTCTGGGATGACTATCTACCATGACACCCTGCCTGTGAACAGGACTGAAACCCCTGGACACTGGGAACTAAATAAACCTCTTCTCCCTTAACCTGTTAAACAGTTTTTTTCACGGCAATGAAAAAATAAGGCATTATGTACTAGGGTTTGGTTTAAATGAGCCATTTAACCTTTGTCACTCTGTACTTTATTTAGGTAAAAGGACTGAGCTAACCATGCAAACTGACTCCCTAATGGGAGCCACCTGCCCACATCTCAGGTTCCAAGGGTGGGTGGCAAGGATCATAAATTTGGTCTTAGTGAGGTGTGGCATCATTTCCTGGTAGCTGGAATAAGGCAGCCAAAATCTCTAGGTGGAGCTATGTGGTAAGCAGAATTCTAGAGGCCCCCCCACCACAGCATGATCCCTTGTCCCTTGGATTTACTCTCATTATTGAATTATTACATGGTGCAGTCAGGCTTAAAATAAGATTATCCAGGTGGCCCTGAGTCACTCATAGGAATCCTTTGAAAGAAAAAGGTTTCTCTGATACCAGAGAAAGGGATGTCAGAGAACTTGGATGGTGAAGGAGATTTGATGTGAGAGAGGCTCCCCACTGGGCAGTTGAAGGAGTGCACATGCCAAGGCCCTGAAAATGGTCTGTGGCTGAGGGCTGGCAGGACAGAAGAGATTTAGTCCTACCACTGCAAGAAAATAAACTTCTAACAACATAGAAAATATTTCCATAGAAATGTATCTTTCCCTCGTGGATCCTCTGTTTGGGGAAGCAGCTGGTAAATACCTTGACTTTAGCCTATGAGACCCTGAGTACCAAATCCTGGTAAAGTATGCCAAACTCTTAACTCATGAAAGCTAGGAAATTATTAATGTGTTGTTCTACACCTTGAAATTTATGGTAAATTGCTATTCAGTAATAGAAGATAAATGCAAGATGATTTTGCAGTCTGGTGCAGCAGTAATTTTGTTAGTCCACATAATTTTTCTTGACTGGTACAATCCTAAACTAGCAACTGAAAGTCTGGGAAGCAGTGCATGAGCAGTAAGAGGGATGGCCCAAACTATGTGGAAGACGAAATCTGGTCAAGCCTTTAGCTCCACTTTGAAATTTGGGATGCAGTCTAGTAATGAGTGTAGAAAGAAGGTTGAATGAGTAATACAATAGGAGCTTTCACTTGTTGATTATGAGTTATGCAGGATATTTTGGATAGAGGAAAATCAGGTTACTGCATCCAGACTATTGTGAGAAGCTTTTGGCTATAAACAGAAGAGCCTTTTTTCCTAATGCCAGACACACTTACTAGAGACACGGATGTCTTCTCTTCCTATTGGTCCAGGGCTACTTTTAGCCAAGTTGGTTTTGTAAATGTCCTCAGTACTAAAGAGTGGGGAGGCAGGGAAAGACAGAGCCTGGCAATCTCTGTCTCTCATTCCCACCAGAGTGTGTAAGTTGAACACTGGAGAAGTATCTCATTCATCTTCGTGTCCTAAGCACTGATAACAAAATCTGAAACAAGGTTCACGCTATTTATCAAGTGGGAATTGAAGCAATCCCTTGTGTTGTGGAACTGAAAGCCACTAAATGACCCATTTGGCCACTTTCATAATTTATTGTGCTTTAATAGTAAGGTTCTAAGGTTTGTAGCCAGCCAGACAGGAGTTCATGTCTCAGTCACCATTATTAAACTTAATCTCCTGAGACCAAGCACTTAAAGCTCCTCTCCTCATGCCCTTTGTAAGCTCTCAAATTGAGGATCTACTAAGTTGTTCCAGGAAATGTAACTGAAGTAAATTTGTGGCTTTTGTTGTTTTCTCCATCATCCAGATGGCACTTGCATTCTTATTATTTTTAAGATAAGGATAAATTGCATGAATAAAGGGTCCTTAAAGCATCAGCCATGTGCATAGTCCTTGGCCACTAAGAACTTTGGTAGTTGCTTTATCCCTACTAGTTATGAGAACTTGGGCAAGTCAGTAAGTCTCTTTGACTCAACTGCCTCATCCATAAAGTAGGGATATAAATAGTATCTGCATTATTAGGTTGATATGAAAATTCTATTAACATTTATAAAGCACCCCATGTCCTTATTTTCACAACAATCCATGGGCTTGAGCATTCCTATGCCCATTTTTCAGGGGAAAAATGGTGGTAATAGAAGAAGGAGGAAATGTATAATAAAAGGAAACAAAACAAGGTAGAATGCATGTTTTACACCTCCCAATCAAGACTTGAAAATCAAATCATTACACTTTTATTTAACATCTATTAAATGAAACACATTGTAAAAATTTACACACTTCCCTTCCCTAATAGTAATAGTTGAAATGATGCAAACACATTCGTGTTTTCAGTTCCAGCTTGAAATCTTTTTTGTCCTATAAAAATCAACAACTGGAATCCCAGTTAATTTTTTGGATTTCTGGAATCACAGAAACCCCAAGTTAATGTTCTGGAACCCTAGGAAGAGCACTACAGGAGAAGATGACAATGACCCCCAAGCAGGCCGTTGTCCTGCCTGAGACAAGATGCAGGAAAAGACAGTAACAATATCCCATAAGTTATATTACAGCTTATCCATGTTTCATTTCTATGGACATCAGCCATTATATTTTGAACTATACAAATGTCCCAAATACTATGTGTACTAAAAGAAAGAATGGGCATGCTTTTATATCTCTTTCAGAACAGTAATTTGTTAGGCTTTCCTCACCTCTGTGCTCAAGTCACATGTGGAAGCCCATTTAAATTTCTCATCTCAGACCACACTTTCAGGAATGTTAATGGATGATGCTAGGTACAGAAAAATATTAGCAGCTCCTTTCAGCTCAAATCTACACCTTAATCATTGATTATACACTGTCCAATATATTATTTGCCTGATTCTATAAAAAATTCAGGAAGCAGGAGTCACATAGATAGATGAGAAAACAATTCAGAGACATCATGCAGTTTTCGAAGGCCACATAACAAATATGGGGCAGAGTTAGTCCTCAAGTCCATGGCTGCTAATTTTACTACATTCAGGATCTAGACAAGTGTTGAATGATTCATTTATTCCTTCATTCCTCCATTCAAATACAGCTGGCACTAACCACACCAATAGCATCAGGAGTTAACCTGTATGCTCAGCCTCACACCATGGCCAGGTCCTTCCCTGCATGGACTCATTTAATTCAAGCAAACTCTCCTGTGAGGAAGGTGATAGTGTTTTCCTCATCTTATCAATAAAAGTATCTGAAACTCAGAGAAGGCAAATATATTTTTCCAAGTTACATAGGTCTTAACTAGCAGACCAGAAATAGATTCAAGTGGTTGAGTGTTTGTTTGTTTGTTTACTTTTTTATACTTGCATATTATTAAACACATCAGCCCCTTTGTTCTTTCATTTATTTATTTCTTCAACAGTTGTAGGTTGTATGAATGCAATGCACTGTGCAGGAACATGGGGCACGGTGTTGACCAAATCCTTGCTTTCTGGGAGGGTGAAAGTTAGCATGGATTTCAGTAAGCTGCTAAGGGATATTGGATTGTAGTGAACTATATTATATTAGATGAGTTATATTTCAATGGGACTGAGTTGAATGGAACTGAAATTAATTGTATTCCTTTTTCTTTCTATCAGTACAGGGGATGGAGCTCATGACTGTGTGCTTGCAAGGCAGGAGCTTATGCTACTTAGCTAAATCCCCAGCTCCAATTGCAGTTGTATTTCTTATACTGAAACAATAGATAGAGATAATAAAAATGGTCACTGTAAAGCTATCAGTACCTTACCATTCTAGGACTCTTATGAAAACAAAATGAAACTATAAAGGGCAGCGGAGCAGCTTGGGTGGATGCATGGGATGATACATAATCCTGTGGTTTTACAAAATACGGGCATCCCTCTTGTTAAAAGTACCAAGTACTATGGTAAAGCTAGAACTTCAGAAAACATAATACAAGGTCACTTCTTTCAAGGAGATTACAACCTAAAGAGGGACTGACATGCAAAAAAGGATTCTAAAGAATGCTGGGCTGCAGAGTGCCTCCTTTCTGATCTATCCAGGGTGAGTAGATACTGGAGGCAAGAAGGAGGTGAGGAAAAACTGGCTCCTTAAACACTATGGCACTTACATTTTTAAGATAATTATACAAGAAGAAAATCTGAGGTCCAGTCCTTCTCTACAAATAACAGTGTGTGACTTTCATGTCCCAGAAAGGAAAAGGTTTACAAAGAAAACTTCATTGAATTTCTTATCATTTAATTTAATGGTTATGTGACCTTGTGCCAATAAGTAACCCAGAGTGTAAGTATACTCATCTGCAAACTGGGGCCAATGACATCTTCTCTTTAAAGAGCCTTAGTGAGATTTAATGATTATATGTGCAAATGTACCCGCACATTACTGGACACAAAGGAATTGCTTGACAAATGTTAAACATCACCACCATTTCTAGTCTGCACTGAAAAACTGGCCATCAGTGATCTACTATCGTACCTACTTAGCATCTCATAAACTATCATCTGTAAAACAAGGGGTCTGGAGATAAATATGTTTGGAAATTACTGGGCACCATGCCCTACACTTGAAGATTCATGGAGATCAGCATTGAAGCCTCAAATTACAGAAATCTCCTCAAATGTGTTTTCTCTGTAGTTTTTAAATGTTCTGATCACCAAAATCATTATGTATAAATTAGCACACTTTGTCACATCATGTTACTATGTTTTGTTTTATTTGTTTATCAATGAATGATTGAATGAATGAATGAATGAATGAATGAATTTGATGGAACTGTTTGAGAGTTACAATCCCACCTTCTACCTCAGTACTTAGTATATTGCAGTGATAGAGTCAAGAGTCTCACAGAGCTCTTTGGTTCTCAGAAAAGGGACTATTCTTTTGGCAGTATTTTGTCAAGTTCTAAATTTTCTATGTCTGTCAGAGCAGAGAGCTCTTCTGTCTTACCTAATTCACCAGGCATGGTGATAGGAGTTGAGCTATCACCTTTCATATTACAAGCTGTTTTGTATTAGTAGCAATTAGTCGTATTAGTATGTTCTCAGAGTTCCCTTTCCTGGTGGAGCACACATGCATGGTTTTGCAAGGCCATTGATTTGCTCAAGTAATTCCTGCTACTTTTCATAAAATTTCCCTTATAGAACTATAGGTCCAAATCCTAACCACTACGTGCTCCTAGTCCATGTTCAAATTGCCCTGTCACTGAAAAGCTTTTCCTAAATACCTTCCATTAATTACTCGCTCTGTTGTACCAACTCAGCATTTCAAGCATTGGAGTCAGCATATTTGTGTAGAAAGCTTAGATCCACACTTCTTAGGTTTGTGGTCTCAGTTAAGTTAGTCAATCATTGGATGATGCAGTTCCCCATTTGTAGAATGAGATAATTAATGACATTTCCCTCAGGGTACTTGTAATGACTATATAGTATGTTTAATCCATATCAAACGTATAGGAAAATGCACATAGGAAATGTTCTGGGAATGAAAGTCATCATTGCTGCACCTGTCACAGTCTGTTTGGTGACCTGACTAGCTCTGTTTAGTCTGCTAAAGTTACATAAGTTCAAATGCTTTGGGTACTTGATATTCAGCCCAATGCTTTGCACATAGATGTGCTTAGTAAATATTTATGGATTTAAGTTAAACTGAAGATGCAGCAAAGTAGATTGGGAAAAGTCAGTTCTGTTTTTCTTCTAATTCTAAGGAAACTCCAATCAGGACTCTGAACATGCCAGCAATTGACTGATATTGGTTCATAGAAACTGCTTGTTAAAGCCAGCTGTTATCAAAGAAACTTAATAAGCATCTATTAAGTTGTGTACATTTAAACAAAGACCCTGATTTAGAGCCTGCATGTACTCAAATATTGGCATCTGAAGAATCAGTGCAGCTCTTAGGGCATCATCATTTTCTTTTCCAACTTCCTGCTTGACCCCAGCTCCCCATGGATCGCAAGAACGATAGGAGCTAGGTGTACAACCTGCTCTTACACTCTTTGTTGGGTTATAGACAAAAGTCTAGCCTGAGGCAACTAGCGAAAAGGAGACTATTTCCTACTCCAAACATATGCACTGTTCAACAAAAATTTTTCAGACAAGATATCGGCCTAGAAATTGTAAAGACTGGTGTAAGAAGGTTAAGGGAGTGATAACTTGGAAACTCCAGGGCTGCTGTGTCTAACTTGTTGCACCTGCTTTTATCCCTTCTATCCTTTCAAAGAGGTTTCCATCCCTCAACCTGCTTCCATGTTTGTTTGCCCTGATGAAAGGACTAAAAGCGTGCCTCTGGCTAAAAAAGAAATAAGAACTGATTTGTATTTTTTTTTTAATCAGTACCGGGGATCGAATTCATGACTGTTCACTTGCAAGGCAGGCTCTTATGCCGCTGAGCTAAATCCCCAGCCCCAAGAACTGATATATATTTATAATGAATATAGACAAAATTGCACGCCAAACTTTGTAACAATTTTCATAACATTTATGTCAGAAAATCCTGTAGTGTTGGTAATATAATGCATTTTTATATACTGAGGACTAGATCAGAAATAGCACAGTTGGAGAATATGTGGTATTCTCAGGCAGTATGATGAAAAACTCTGTCCCTTCCCTCATAACCCTTAAACTTAAGTGTTTCTGTGATAGCTTTGTTTATGAAACTTTCTATTATTGCAGAATTATTCTAATTAAAGGCAACTACTTTGATGTAGCAAAAGGAGGTTGGAATTAGAAGGTTTTAGATGTATGATAGCAAAGTCAGTCTCCTTGTAGGAGATAACACCATCGTAGTTATGAACTATCTTTTGGTTGTAAGATGAAAAACTAGCTACTCTGAATGGATACAACCAGCTGAAACTGAAAACTATTACGACTGAAAACTAGTCGTAAATGGGTGAGGCACTTACCGAAAAAATAAGTGGATGAAAGTTTCTGAAATACAGAAAATAAAAATAAGGAGAGTGAAGGCACTTAGCGCTGTAAAAATAGATTTAGGCAGTCACCTAGTGACTTGAATGGGAAGTTTCTACTTCGTGTCTCAGTCAAGGTAAGCAGGGACGTGAAGGGACATAACACCAAGGAAGCGTTAAGGCCAATCAAGTGGGAGGGGGAAAGTCAAGCAAACAAAAAGAATGAAAACTGAAACAAAGACAGAACCTTCTAATGCCTAAACTAAACAGCGGCACTAGGAGAGAGAGATAGCTGCCCAGTTGTTAGCTTCTGCGGGCTGGAGTCCACTTAACGCGGAGATGGACTTGCGCGGGAATGGACGCTCATGAGCTTGCCCGCCCGGGACTGTTAACAGAGTGCACAAAGATCACCTGTGAAGTCCGTTAATTATACAGGTTCCGTGCTCTGACTTTCAGAGAAACAAATTCAAGAGACTCCTGGTGAGTCAGTGAGTTTGAACTTTTGAAAGCAACCAACATGACTGTGAAACAAGCTGTCATGAAATTAAATTCTGAAAATTTAATAATAGAGCAAATATAGAAAACTAATAGCAAAATCTTGAGGAAAAATGTTTTTATAGAGACACAAAGGAAAATTAGACAGCAAAGGAAATACAGATGAAAAAGGAAAAGGAAAAGGACAAGCTCCAGAAAGAAATTCAAAAAAATGCTTCAGCAAAGCTGAGAGTATCAGTGCAACGAAGAAGGAGAGCAAGCGAAGAAACCCTCACATTCTCCGAAGAAAGTGAGCAAAGCAGCTGGAAGTATGCACAACATTCAATCTCAATTTTAATTTATTTTCTAAGTATTTTTTATCTAATTGTCTTATTTCAAACTTTAAATTGCTAAGATTCAAAAGACCAGTAAGACTTTTTTCCAAACAATTTTAATAAGCAGTTTCAAATATACATCAGACTTGAAAACTTTTTATGGTTAATATCTGTATGTATACTACCTTGGTTCTATTGCTAACATTTTTTTTCACTTGGGATATCCATCTATGTGTATCTATGTATATATCCATCTTCCTTTTGGTATATTTCAAAGTTAACCGCAGACATAAATACATTTAACCTTAATTCAGAATGTGTATTGTTAACTGCAGTTCACTATTTATTTATAATTTTAGTGTATAATTTTCATGTAATATAATATGTGATTATTGAGCATATATTCACTAAGTATTGGCAAACGCAAATATGGCAGTAACCCAAATGGTTATAACGTGAAATGACACCATCAGCCTTCACTCCCAGACTTTTTCCACCATTTCCATTCCCATAATTCTTTTCACCATGTATAAGTTTCTTCTGTTTTAGAATTTTATATAAATAGAATCACACTGTAATGGTTTTTTCTTTTCTTTTCTGTCATTGTTGTTGTTTTTGTTGTTGTGTTTGGTATTAGGAATTGAATTCAGGACCTTGTGCTTGCCAGGCAGGTGCAGTGTCACTGAGCTACATCCCTAGCTGACATGTACTCTTTTGTGCAAGTCTTTATCTACTCAGCAAAATAGTTTTTGTGATTCATCTATGTTGATTGCATTTTATTCATGAGTAGTATTTAGTTAAATGAATATATGAAAGTTTATCTATTTTCCTACTGAAGGTTATCAAGCATTGAGCTATAGTGAATAAAGCTGCTATAAATAGCCTTATATTTATCCTTTTGAACGTGTTGTATTTGTCCTGATAAATATCTACAAGCAGAGATTTTCATAAGTCTTTGTCATTATCCTTTGTCAGATAGTGTGTTTTTGCAAACAGTTTTCTCTGTTTCTGGCTTTTTGTTCATTTTCTTTATGGTATCTTTATGAGAAACAGCTACTTTTAATTTTGATAAAATTAATTTGTCTGCATTTTTTTCTTTTAAGGTTGTCACATAGAGTGATTTGTTTAAAAAAGACTTACCTACCCCAAATCATGAAAATATTCTAAATTTTCCATCAAAAGTTTTACAGTTTTACATCCTAGACTTAGTCTAGGTGCCTTCTTGAATATGGTATCAGGCACAGTTTCATATTGTATATGGAATCCAGTGATTCCAGCATAATATTTTTTAAATTTCCCAGTTTCCCATAAAGTTACTTTGGTACTATTGCCAAAATCAGTTACTATGTAAGAAACTGCAGTTCTGGGTTACCTATTCTGTTCCCTTGGTCTCTGTACTACTATTCCACTACCACATTCTCTAGATCAGTGTAACCTTATAATAAATCTTGATGTTGGGTAGTACAAAACCTCCAACTTTGTTTATATTTTTCAAGATTACTTGGACGTGCTAAGTATTTTTAAGTGCAATACAAATTTTAAAATTGGTTTGTCAATGTTTAACTCTTCCAGCAAAACTTCCTAGAGCAATGGAAAAACTAAAAATGTAATAAAATCGTGCCTTCCAATTTATTTAACTATAACTTTCTTAATTTTTCCCCCAAATACTTTCTACTTCTTAGTGTAAAAATTTCACAGATTCTTTGTAACATTTATACCTAAATTTTATTCCTAAATTTTTGTAACATTTATTCTTATTTTGCTACTAAAATATATTGCTTTAATTTTTCAATTACTTAATACTAGAATATAAAATAGAATATATTATTACAACATTAGTCTTGTATTCCACAACCTTGCTTATCATCAGTCTTAGTACTTTATTAATTACATAGTATATTCTACATTAAAAAGTGAGTTCTACATGATTTGGGGTAGGTAAGTATATTCTACATTTACAAGTGAGTCTGGTTTTATTTCATCCTGCCTATTTTTAACAATGTATGTATGTATTTATTTATTTTCATTTGTTCATTTTTGCTTTTCTGCAAAGGGTAGTGCATGACATATCAGCTTACTCGCAAGTACCAGGAAAATGATGACTAGCTTAACAGCAGATGAGGATAGCTTTACTTTGCTAACATTAAAGGAAAAATGTTCAATATTTAACAGTTAAGTGTGCATTCTCCGCTGGGCTTTTAGAAGTGCCCTATGTCAAATTGAGAAGATTATATTCTTTGAGAGTCTTCAGCGTATCTAGTGCTAGATGTTAACCAATGTTTTGTTTAAATCTATCATGATCATGAGTTTTTTGTTTTTTACATGGTGAAAAATATTGAATAGTAAATTTTAAATAAGTTTTGCATTATGGGAATGAATTTCTTCATCACAATACATTATTGTAAGTATTGGAAGATTTGATTTACTCATTTACTAATTTGTGCCTACTTTATAAAATATTCTTACGATGTATTTGTTTAGTCATGGCATTCACATTTTTCTGTCCTCATAAAATATGTTGGGCTCTAGTCTTGATTTTCTGGTTTATAAAAGTATTTTTAGGGCTGGGGATTTAGCTCAGCAGCATAAGTGCCTGCCTTGCAAGCACATGGTCGTGAGTTTGATCCCCAGTACTGATAAAAAAAATTAAAAATAAAAGATAAGTATTTTTAGGTAATTAGATTTCACCTGGCAATATTAAAAATCAGGGTTAAATTATCAGAATCTAAAGTTCACATTATACAAAAGCTTTTGATACAAGTTCAATTTGTTTAATAGATTCAGATATTCAGATTTTTGTTTCATTTTGATTTCAGTTTAAATTTAGTTTTTCAAAGAATATTTTTATTTTATTTTATTTGAAAGAATATTTTTATTTATAGCTATCTATCTAATTTCCTAGCACAATGTGATTTAAGTTATAAGCCTTTAATTGTCATTCTTAATACTAATGGCAATTTGTGTTCTTTCTCTTTTTTCTGTAGTTAGTTTTATTGGTACATTGTAGATATAATGATCACACTCAACTTAAGAAATCTGTACTTGTACATGACATATCTTGATTCTTCTTTTTTCCCCATTCCTCTCCCTTCCCTTCAAGCCCTCTTCCCCTTCTTATTTACAATAGCTTTGTTTCCACTTTATCCTTCTTTTCTCTTTGTTTTCTTTTCCCTTCCTTTTCTTTCTCCTCTCATCCCTAAATCTCCTTCCTATCTGAACATTTTCTTTCTATTTCACAATATTTGCTATATTTTTTGGTCATTACTTACACTTTCAATTTCTCACACCCGAGAAACAATGAGATATTTGAATATGTTTGTTGAATTTATTTCACTTGAAGTATGGCTTCACAGTACATCCATTTACCTAGAAATGTCTCAGGTTTAGCCTTCTTTATGGATGAGTACTATTGTATTGTATAAAAACATCTTCATTATCCATTCATCCTTTGGGAATTTGGGCTAACGTTTAGCTATTTCAAACTGGACTGCTATAACCATACATACATTGCTGTGGCAAGATAGTTTTAATTCTATCGGGACAATACTATGAAGAGCAATAGCTAGGTCACATGGAACCCTTAGTTTTAGTTCTTTCAGAATCTCCATACTGACTTCCATACTGGTTGCTCCAATCTATACTCCCACTAACAGTGAAAAAGTATTCCTTTTTTCTCAGCCCTTCCAGGTTTTGTTATTGATTGATTTCTTGACAATAGTCTTTCTTCCGGGGACAAGATAATCTAAACATTGTTCTGATTTGCATCTTTCAAATGACCAGTGATGTTAAACATTTTTTCATGTATTTATTTGCCATTTTTACTTCTTCATCTGAGAAGTGTCTATTCATTTCGGTCCCCATTTTCAGACTGGGTCTTGAAATTTGGGGGATCTGAATTTATTTTATTTCTTTATATCTGCTAGATATTAGTCCTTTGAGGAACAGTTGGTAAAAATTATGTACAGTTTTCTACTACTTTAACTTTTGGCAGATTTAGTGTTTCTGTTTTACTATTTAGATCTTTGATCCATTTTAATTTTAGGTTAGTGCATAGTGAGAGATATGGATCTTGTCTTCAGCATGTAGAAAGTCAGTGTTTCCAATACAATTTATTAGAGAGGCTTTCTTCCAGTGAATATATTTGTCTCTTTGTCAACTAAAGGTGGATGAGTGTGTTTGGAGTTGTTTCTGCATCATCTGATCTGTTTCATTCATGTTCAGATCTGCTGTTTTATTTTTCCCAGTACCATGATTTTTTTATCAATGTAGCTTTGTAGTATAATTTCGAGTTAGGAATTGTGATGCTCCTGCCTTGACTTTGTTGTCCCGAATTTCTATTGCTATTCTATGTCTCTTCTGGCTCCAAATGATTTTTGAGATTGTTTTCTCTAATTCTGTGAAGTATGCTACTGGTATTTTGATCAGGGTTTCATAATATCTATATAACAATTTTGAACGTATGATCTTTTCCCCTGTTTGATCTTCCTGCCTGTAAGAAAGAGATATCTTTTCATTTTCCAATGACTTGGTTCAATATAACTAGAGGTTTACTACTTTTGTAGATGCTTCCAAAGAACCAATATTTTTGTTTCTACTGTTTTGTTTTTATTTCACTTATACATCTTCTTATATTTACTCTTTTGTTCTTTCCATTTACTTCACATTTACTATAACTTTTCTAGCTTAAGTTTGAAACATATTATTGACTTTTTCCTCTTTTTCTACAATAAGAATTGAAATATATAAATTTTCATCAAAGTCTTGCTATAGCTGTAGCACACAAATTTTGAAATGTTATAAATAATTCTATATTTATTTAGTTCAATCCTTTTCCAACTTCCTTATGATTTCTTTTCTCATTCTTTGACCTATGAATCTTTTGTAATTCCCAAGTATTTATCAATAGTATTTCACTTAATTTCCAAATATGATATTCTAGATATATTGTTACTTTCTAGTTTAATTCCACTGTAGACATATAGCATTCTATTTATGGTTTAAATCCTTTGAAATTTATTGACATTTATTATACAATAGTACCTCCATTCACAAACTCAATTCTTTCCATGATTCTGGTTGCAGATCAAAATAGATGAGGACCAAATCAAATTTCTCCATAAGGGCAACATTGAACCAGAAACATTAAACTTTCTTCTGTTCTCATCCAATTCTGTTTGTGAGTAGAACTGTGGAAAGAATTAAGTCCATGAACTAAGGTACAGTCACTGTACCACCTAGAATATGCTAGGTACACGCAACAATACACATCTTATTGAATGCAACATCAACACTGGAAAATAATATACATTCCACAAGTGTGCAATAGAGCATTCTATAAATATGAATTACTACAGTGAGTTGATAATATTCTCATTTCCTATATTTACTATGTTTTGTCTTATCACTTGCTAGGACTCATGTGTTAAAATCTCCAGATACATTTGTGATGTTGTTCATTTGTTCACTTGCTTCTTGAAGCTTATGTGTTGGTTGCATAAGTCTTTATAACTGTTACATATTCCTGGTAAGTCGACTCCTTTATCATGAAGAAATGACTAACTCTGTCTAGAAAGAATCTTTGTTCTGAAATCTTCTTTAGCTAATATTAATGTAGTCATTCCCACCTTCCTATACTAATTGTTTTGTGATATATTTCCACACTTCCAATTCATCTTTGTCTCCATTTAATCATACTAGAAGCATAAATCTCCAGACCAAGAAAGCTTTACGCATTCTTAAGTGATTTCCCCAAATCAGGTCAAACTTAGTCTTTGGAAAATTGTATTTTAGGAGCGACTGTAAGATAAAATCCTCTGTTTCACCACAGCCATGTTCAAGATTTAACATTTTGCAATGCAAAGGACTCTGCATCTTTTTGGATCCTGGAGTCAACAAAGGAGTAGAAATTCTTGTGTTGAAAATTGAAATGTAAAAAATTACTCCCACCATGTTCTGAGATAATGGGTAAGTGTGATGTTGCATTCACTAAGACATGTATTGTTGCATTTACCCAGCATATTCTAGGTGGTACAGTGGTACCTTAGTTCAAGACTTAATTCTTTCCACAATTCTACTCACAATTACCCTTTATCTCCCACATAATTTCCCGAGCAGACATGGATAGGAAAGCTAAAAAAGCAGCAGGTATTTTTGACACTAAAATTATAGGTGACTGAGAGGTGGTAAAAGTATCCCCAGAGGTTTAGCAGAAATGAGTGAAGGGAAAGAACATAATTTCACCACAAAATCAGTTCAGTATACAAATAAGTGCTGGTTAAGAATATGTGATAATACTTTTGAAATTATATTCAACCTATAGCATTTGCTCTAAAGAAATGTCAAATTTAAAACAATAAATAGTGCTTGCTTAAATTTTATCTAATTCAAACACTTTTAAAATGAATAATTTTGCTATCAAAATTTTGGAAATATGTTCATGTTGAGGTAACATGACAACATCCACCTTGAACTCAGAAATGATATGGGACAAAAACTTGATGCAATCCCTACTCTCTAATGCCTGTGTCGTTGCTGCAGACAGCATTAGTAATGTGAACCACAAGATGACCATCAATACTCTCAGGACAGCATTCTGAGAGTAATAGTTACCACACCCTAACAGTTTCCTCGAATTGTCTTTTTCTTTTTTATCCTTATAAATATAACCAAAATCTCATAACAAAATAGTAGAATAACAATAGTTATTATCTGTGCATTGTAATCTTAAAAGTAGTTACTCAGAGTACAAGACATCAACACAGACGCCTCTTAGACACTGTGCAATCTTATTGCTTAAATTCTACCATGCTTTGTTCATCCTGAGCTTGTATACATTGTTCACATGATGTGATGAGGTGATGATAGAGCCAGATATCAAATTCATTGCTTTGTGAAATAGTAATCATAGGTTCCTTAGAATGTTTGAACTGGAAAGTCTTTGAATTATAGTATATAGTTATAAGTTATTCTTTATAGAGTACTTAAATATCTGAACATGAGAAAAAATAATATTTGATACACATGAAGAAATATTTATGCTGGAAAACGCAGTGCTTGCTGCTGGCTGTTGTAGAAAAAGCCAATGTGAAAAAACTACTTTTCTGTGTAAAATCCAGCCAATTGCTTATTGGCTCATTCCTTTCAGCCAGACATTGCTCATGTCCATTCATAATTGGAAAAGAACTTTTCATTCTTAATAACAGATACATTTACATTGTAAAATAATTGACACATATACAGTTAATAAAACAGTGCTTGACTTAACATGTTAGCTATGATTATCTGAAGCAATGGTCTTCCCTATTTAAGAAATACCAGAGGTTCTTTTCAGGAGAGATATAAGGAGAAAAGCGTATCAGGCAGAGTAAATGAAGAGGGTAACTCCAAATTGCAGGTCACCCTACTTTGTGATCTGATATACTCAGCACAACAAATTTAAGACAATACCATCCACATCTTCAGATCCAGATGTTATTCTGCGTGGTGAACTGCAGCTACCAGACCTTTCTCTGCTTTCAAGTCATGGACACCCTCAGTCTGTGACCAGCCTGGGGACACACTCAGACACCAGCCTGTGGCCATCACAGTCTTTCTGAGAGGCTCAGATTCTTGAAAACTGATTTCTAGATTCTGCATTTTTGCTTTGCTTTATGTTTTGATTGTTTCAAGTTGGTAGCTTGAGTCTTTTTTACCCCATGTGGGGGTAATAGAAAAGAGTCAAATACCTAAAAAAAAAAAAAGAAAGAAAGAAAACAAAACAAAACAAAATTGCCACTGAAAAATAGCAATCAGCAAGAAATGACCAACAGCTGTTTCTTCTAGACTAATGCCCTGTTCTGTTTCTCCAGTCTTCTACTATGAATGCATCTATGTTTTTTCCACTTTTATGTATTACATTTATCAGTCAGCCCAAGTGAACTTTTATGTTTCTAAGTCTCCAGGTAGAAAGTAACATTTTTAACAGTTATTATAACCAGGAAACTGGCATGTTTTATGTAATTTACACAGGTTCTCACAAGGAAGGAAAAAGGAGGAAACCAGATATCAAAAAATTACATACTGCAAAATTCAGTTAGATAGCATAATAATTATGATTTAAACCTAAATCTGTTTGATTCCAGAGCTCAGTCTTTCCAAAATGAGGTGGAAGTAACTGAACTTTTCAAGTATTGGTGGGCCCTTGAGGTCTTGCAATCAGAGGGGAAAAGGCACCTTACTCAGTCCTTGCCCATTCAGACTGGAACTCTAGCTTTGAATCCTTCCACGGTCAGATTAATAAAACACAGAACTGTGTGTTCACATCACACAAGCCAAGTATCACAATGAACACTTGATCCTTTCACATTTTTAAAAAAACTGTATTCACAATACTACTAGAACTAACATTTATTTTTTGTGCAATATTCTTTTATAAAATTTTGGATAGTTATCCATAAAACTGATAAAGATTAAAATGGTCTCTATTTAAAGTACTTGCACCTCCCACCCACATGAATTTTTATTTCATGAGCATTTGAATTATCTAAGGGTAACTACTTCATCATGACTAAACACTAAATGGGCAATAATGGTCCCAGAAGGGAAAATAATGGAGATTTCCCTGAATTATCCAGCTGTTTCATGCTTCAATTTCTTTACATCCATAATGGTCTATATGAAGTTTTGTATAGTTTTTAAATTCTTTTCATTATTGTTTTCATGTGAACAGTATGGATTTCATGTACTCCTCTATTATAGCATTATAATATTGTTAAAAACTATCTATTAACATGTCACACTTTTCCATTTGATCGCAGCTTCCTTGGGGATAAGCATCCGTGCAATTTCATGCTCATGTTCAGAATACCGATTTGGAATTGAACTGCAGAGGTTTCTTAACTCTTTCCTAAGTATAAAACAGAGCTTTATACTTAGGAAAGATTCCTAAGATTGATCATGGAATGTGTTAAATGTGTGACCTGTCAATTGCCCCATTGACTGGTGGAATACAAGTCTACTTGGATTACCTAACAATTTTATTACTACTTACTGAGGTTTCATGGGCTTGAAAGTCAGAATAATTGCCGTTAATTAATTTGAATGAGATATATACCTTGTATATTCTTCCATGGTCATTTTAAAATGTTTATCATTTTCTAGGAATGTGCTACATGTTGGGGTAGAGCAATGAATGAGACAAAGCTTGTCTCTTCTCCCATTGGGGTTTCACAGGGAGCAGACTGTATAAGATGGACAATCATGTGACTATAATAAGTGTCCAAGTGATCAGGGCCACCTGACAGGGCAATTACATACCTGGAATGGACAGCAAGACTTCATAGGGACAGATATCAAAATATGAGACATAAATTGGAGTGACAGTTGAAGCCAGGTGAACCAGAGATAGGGGTCAGTAGAAACCACAGGACAGAGAAAAGAAGAAAGATTTCATAGCCTGGCAAATAAAGATTTTTGACTTTTCCTACCTCAATAGCACTGCTAAGAAATTGACATTGTTATAGCCCCACCTCTAGAAAGAACCACTGTGTTCCTTTGTAGCATGTTACAATTGACACTTCCCATTTTGTTGGGCATTGCAACCAGAAACTTTAAGTTGCATCATGAACTCATTTGATCATTGGAAAGTGGGAAATAAAACCGGAAGTATAATACAAGGAGGAAGGGGGGAAGCACTTTATACACAGCAAAACATTTAATTTTTAATTCTTATCCTTGTGAAGAAACTATGGCACAAAGAAACTTAGCAAATTGTCCAAAGTCAAGTAGCTAGCCTCACACAAGCAGACTCATTCCCACAATGCTCTTGTCTGATGGATCTGCCTCACGGTCTCCTGAAGGGGATAACTCAGTGCTTCAGGCTGTGACCCATTGCGTTGCTGCTTGGGAAGAGAAATCACTGATATTCAGGCCAATTTAAGCAAGATTCTTTAAATGTGGCTGCTTAGTTATATATATATATATATATATATATATATATATATATATACCTTAAAACATGTTTTGAATAAAAATTCTATGGAAATGCTTGATAAATAACAAAGTCATTATTTCACTGAGTCAGCCCTAGGAGCAGGGAGTTAATGTTACTGGTACCACTGTTGTTATTAATAACAGCAAACACCTACACTGCGCTGGAAAATACACTAGGTACAAAAATGAAATATTGATTTCAACTTAGTCAAAACAACAATCCCATGGAGTATTATGCCTACTCTACAGATAAATAAATTGAAACTCAAAATAATAAGTAACTAGTTAAAAGTCATGTATCAAGGTAAAGCCAACCTGGGATGCAAAGCCAGATATATTGCTGTAACTCTTTCATGTCTGCAAGCCTTTCACCTATCCTTTCTTCCACCCTCAAACTCACACTAGCAGCAAGGCCCCCATGTGGCTCGTATGTGTCCTGCCCTCCAGTATAGTCTTTTCAGAATGTCACATTAACCCTCACCCTAGGACAAAATTTCCAGACTCACAAAATTTAAAAAGAAGCATCCATCCTTCAAGAGTAACTCAAGTTAATGACCACTGCTAATTATTGCTTCCAGTTTTTCTTTTCTTTTTTCTTTTTTCTGGATGAAAGGAACAAGATCAAAGTTTTAAAGAAATTGCAGTGATCTACCAGTGTAACAGACTCAAAAGACAGCAAATCCAGTGACCCACGTCAGGCCATATGGAACCATTCAGATAAAATGCACATCACTGGGTTTCTTTAAAGGTTGACTTCTGCAAAAAGAGGAGCATGATGGTCCTCATTTATTAATTCATTCACCCACATGGCACTTGCTTATAGGGTTTATGTGAAGTACCATTTATTTATTCCTTCATTTCTATCACACGAGTGTTTACCGTTGCTGGCTGAATCTAGGATCTGTGATAAAACAATTAACAAGATGAACAGGTTCCCCACGGTCATGGGGCTAACATATTGAAGAAAAGACAATCAGATTATCAGATGAAATAGAAAAAAAATTGAGATAATGATAAAGCTAAGAAAGGGACTAGAAGAAAGTCATGTAAAGATGAGTATGATGGAACCCCTATAGGTAGCGTGATCATGGAAAGCTGGAAAGAACCAGTCATGTGTGTATGGAAAGAAAAACCTCCCCACCAAAGGGAACAGCTCATGTAGCAACCCTAACATAGGAGGAAGTGAGTCTGGGTGCTTGAGAATTTAAATATATATATATATATATATTTGTGTAATGTAGGCAGCATAACTCAATAAGGAGTGTAGTGTAGGCAGTATTATGCAGTGAGTTTGCAATATAGGTAGGACTGTGAAGTGGGACCTTTACAGTTTCAGGAGCTATGTCAGGAATCTCGTTTTATTCTTTGTGTCAATAACTCCTAAAAAAGGATCGGGGGCTGGTGACATGAAGCGTTAGCAGCATTAACAGTGTGGCACTGATGTAGAGAGAAAGTCCAAGGACAAAGGCTGAGTAATCCACCTTCAGAAATAACAAATGAGACCAGCAGGAAGAACAGTAAAGTAGGAGGAAAATCAGCAATGGAGGTGTTAGTGAAGCCACAGGAAGGACATATTTCTTTTACGAAGAGAGATCGGTCATTTCAAATGCTATTGAGGGGAAAGGGGTGGAGCCAAAAGGGACTATTGGGGATGACTGATAAGCTTGACACTGACAGTCTCCAGAGATGGTGTAGATGGAAACCTGATCACAATATGCAGCATGAAGTGATAGAGGATATGCAGAAGCTATCGCTAACCTGCATCAAGAAACTTTCATCTGAAAGGAAAAGAACACTTCAAGATATGGTTGAAAAAGAATATGATAGGAGGAACTTTTCAAACAAAAAAAGACCTTTAGAATGGGCTTTTATTTTGGTGGTTTGATAGAGATTATCTAGAAGAGAGGGGGGATATTTCAGGAATAAGGACTTTAAAGAGAAGGAAAGGGATTGCTTTCAAAGCACTGTGGAGGTGCTAACCTTTCTCCATTTCTACCACTATACAAAACTAACACCTCTGTGCCACACTGTGTGGGAGACAGTTTTATTGCTGTCTTAGAAGTAAAGCAATCAGAACACTAGGATGCTACAGTTATCACTAACTCTCTCATCCATGAATTCCAGATGCAGCTATCACACAAGTAACTGAATTTCTACTGTACTCTGTGTGGGAATGTTAAGCTCACATGACCTTCAAAGACTGATCCCTGCCAGACCTTTCACTGCCAACCACAGAGACCAAACTTGTTCCCAGAGCAGCAAACACTTACCACTCATGGACCATACCATGTTTTTATAGAACTTAAAACTTCTGGACAATCTTTTCCCTCTGTAGCAAAAACATCTTGCCGTCTTTACCATGTTTGATTAGTTTCTATTCATCCCTCCAGACAATTCAACTCTCCTCCTCTACCCAGACATCAACGAATGTTGTTTATCCTTTCAATTCTTGCTCTTGCTTCTAATACCCTAAACTTATTTGCTATGCTGTGATTGGAGGTTATACATCCATGTGTCCTAAACTAAACTGGAAAAGCCATGATCAGAAAACTTGTGCCCAGCATAGCACTTGAAAAAATGGAACACTTGATAAATAGTTGTGAAAGTGGGAAAGGAAGAAATGTTAATTCTTGGCATAGAAAATAACACACTTTTACTCCTTTAGTTATACATGTATTTGAGAAACTAACTGACCACATTATTGCCATGAGAAAGAGAAGATTTTCACTACTTTTGTCTCTTGCTTTGGTAACAAAGGTTCATTCTCTGTAGGACAAAAAATAAAGGAAATGGGAGTCCTTGGGAAAAGCGATGTGCTCAGCCCTGGTTCAGACTGTACTGAAGTCCACATCCTCTGTGGAATGCTGGTCACATGACCCCTTCCTGTGGCCTAAAATAACATAAAATAAATACTCAATAATAATCCTATTAAGTGTCAGTCACAAGGATAACCATCACTTTGTAATTTGGAAAGAAAATTGTAGCGTTGGCGGAAATTTAATAATTTTAGAATATACAAGGAAATGAGGTGAATCATTGGGTGGATTATAGTAACAGAAGTATCTTTTGTCTGTATATTCCTTTGCCATTCTTAAAAGAGTTTCTTGTACCTATTTCTAAGTATGTTTAAATTGATATCATATAAATAAAAGAAAGGAATGTGAGTTCTTAATCATCATGTAGCCATTAACAACATATGAGACATATAGCAAATACTATCGATTCTGTTTTACAGATGAGAGGAAAGAGAATGAGGTTGTTACACAGAACTAGAGAAAACTTTGGAAAAGAACCTTCTTCACCAAGGGACATTTTTCACATGGGCAGAGGGACGTCATTGGCAAAACTATCACAGGTGACAGTCTAGTGAACTAGAATTGAGTTGAGAGTCACCACTGAATAAAACACAGCCAAGAGTCGCAGCACATGCCTGTAATTCCAGCACATGGAAGCCTGAGGCAGGAGAATCACTTAAAAGCAGGAGTTCAAAGTGAGCCTGGCAAATAGTGAGATCACATCTGCAGAGAGACATAAAATATATATTGCAGGCTCCTTAGAGCTTGAAATTATGTGAGGAACCCACAAAAGAAAGATTGAAAGATTAAACAAAGGTCATTGTTCATGAAAGCAGAAAGAATCATCCATAGGAATTAACACAATTATGCTATCTCCAACAAGAAAAATTTAGGCTATCTTGTATCACTTCTAAGTCCATAAATCTGTATTTTCTTCATTAATGTATGCCAGACTCAGATTCAAAGACAGGAACCCAAGGAGTGCAGCAAACTTTATGTATCAGAATTAATTAGCTATGTTCTGTACTTTTAAAATATAACACTTCTTATTAAGAAGCTTAAAGAGTCACTAACAAGCTCATAAAATGTTAATAACTATAATAACTGTAGCTTCGGTACCACCTTTAACAGTGTGGAACTGTCAGGTGACCAGAGATAGTAAAATGCCCTTGGGAGGGTAATGAGCATGGGGAAGGCTTGAGTGGACTGGAGAAGAACTCTGTAATCCCCATCTCCCGCCCACATCTCCTTGAACTTCATGATGTCTGGACTCTGGCCTAGTGCTTTGGAATCAGCCTCATGTGCCCTGTTTCTCCTAAAGAAGCAGATGGAGCTGTGTAGAACAGGAGCAACGAGCTAAAAGGGAAGGTGTCCAACCATGCAGGTTTATGCCCCTAGCCCATGGGGAGGCTTCAGAGGCCGGCATCAGTATCCATCTTGTGGAAGGAAATTCAAAGCATTCTTTATCCACCTGTATTCAACCCTGTTCTTTAACACTTATCCTTTCTTGATCAGTATCAGCTACATCTTTGAGGTCATAATAAGCAGGATTCGGAATACACTGCTGCCTGATCTCTGTGCTCATGTCCAGTGTTCCATGAACCTTCGAATTCCTCATTGGAGCAAAAGCAAGATCTTCAATTGCAAAGCTTGGGGGAAAGTCTTCTAGGAAAATAACGGCACCATTGTGCACTTCATTAACAAATATAGAGTAACTTGTTAACGTTATAGGAAACTTGTTTGACCCTTTACAAGAGACTCGATCTCAGCATTAATTCTCAAAATTCAAATTATGATTCTAAGGCAATATGTATAGCTGGATATGTGCTACTTTTACATAGAAATATTACAAATTTCATAAGGTAGAATGAAAATTAGATTTTATGTTTTGAAAATATGACAAAGATATTGTTTTTGCAGTCAGATTTCTGACTTAGATACAATAAATAAAATTGGTCAAAATAAATAAATAAATCTGGTCAAATGGAAGCCATGAGTGAAGTAAACAGCTTCACCCAGAAACAGCTATTTCTCTTCTTCTCAAAAATCAACGTGCTTGCCAGCTATGGTAGCATACACCTATGATTCCAGTGTTCTAGGAGACTGAGGCAGGACAAATGAAAATTTCTAGCCCAACCTGGGTAACTAAGCAATTTAGTGAGAACCTCCTTGCTGGTGCAAAGGTCCTGGTTCATTCTCCAGTGCTGAAAGTAGATAGATAGATAGATGATAGACAGATTTATAGCAAACAGATAGTGAAGTTGGGATATAGCTCAGTATGAAGGCCTTGGGTTTAACCACCCCAGAAAAGTATTAAACCCACTATGTATCTGGTGCCTAAAGAGTTATATATTGAAAAACCTTTCCTGTCTCTGTTGGGTACCTTATTCCTCCCTTTGTCATTTCCTCTTCACAAGCATGAGGTATGGCAGTGTTGGCAAGCTTTCTGGTGCTAAGCATGAAAGGCAGTTAGAGCTTGGCTAATGCATTGGTTCTTCGATTTGAGCCTGCACTGGAAAATAGTTAACTACTAGTCCCAAGCCCTTTGCCAGATAAACTGACTATCCTGTGCCTCACTTTCCTTTAGAGACTTTGCTATCTGGGACAATGAAGATACCAAAATTTTATGATTGTTGTTAAAATTAAAAGATCTAATTCACATATTTAAAGTAGTGTCTTATACAGAGAAGATATTTAGATGTGAATTATGGAAAAAGAATGAGCATCGGACCCTAATGCAGTTGGATTTAAATCCCAGTTCTAATTTTAATAGCTGTATATTCTTGGGTACATTCCCTTCCTTCTCTGAGTCTTAATTTTTTCATTTATATATTGGAGCCTCTAGTATTTATTTCGTGGTTCATCATAATATTAATGAGTAGTATAAGAATATAAATTCTTACACCAGAAAAAAAGAATCTAAATGCACTGGGGGAGCAGTAGCAGGGTGTGTGCCAGCCCTGAGTGTAGGGCACGGTGATTGTGATGGCAGGGGTGGGGGTGGGGGTGACGATTCTGGTGTTAGTGATAGTTCTGCTGGTCTTTCTGGGCCTGGAAATGGTGGTGGTATTAATGGTAGTCCATGGGAGCATGACAGTGGCAGTAGTGGTCATGAGGACAATGTGGTTACAGGTATGTCTGCCAGTTTAGACTCTAAGATCATCCAGGAAGATAAGTGATTCTTCCTCCTTTTGATGTCTTCTACAGCAATGATATATGGACACAAGTATGAATCATGGTAAGGACTTCTAGCCACTTGATGGCCAACTGCAAGGAGTAGACAGGGATCATCAGCAGATTTGACTCTATATTATGGATATCCTGCAGGCAGTGGCATTAGGACTGTATAGTAGCCAAAGGGTGTTTGAAACTAGGCCTAATTCTAGTCTTCACACAGGTTAAAGGTGTGTGATATCATTCATTTTGATCAGATTAAGTTGCGTTAGAAGCAACAAGAGTATTTGATGAATCAATTCAAAGGACACTCCTAGGAACTGATAAAAAGTGCAGGAAACACAGATAGTAACATGTGGAAGCACTCTAACAAGAATCTCAAGTATGATTCTTCAAGGATATTTACTCTATTTTTGCCCAGAATAATATACTTGAAATTCTTTGATAAAGACACCTACAGGAAAAATATTCTTAATAGAGCAATTGATAGATATTTTATTATTAATGATTTATATTTTTGCAAAGGTTATCAAGCCTAGATGTACAGGCTAGCTTTTGGAGACAAATCTCAATTTTATCAGGTACCCATTAAGACATAAGTGTGTATCAGTGGTAAAACACTCAGAAATAAGTACACTAATAACAGCAAACAGGTTATTGGGGCAGAAACTTTACAATATAGTTCATACCATCGAGGCATAGTATGGTAGAAAGTTAGATGACTGTGAGCACATAAATACCTAACGCTTGCCTACCACTCTCTATTGATAGAACTACATAGAGATCTGAAAAAGTTCTACTCCACCTCCAATTTGTGCTGTCCTTCCTGCATGCCCCCCTGCTCTACCCGGGCTGGGCTGAACCTGGAATTCTAGAATTGTACAAGGCTGGGGAAGTCTAGACATGCCCAATTTTGGGCGGTGCAGAGGCATGTCAATGTTAAAGCAGATAGAAAATATCCAAAATTATGCTTTTAAATCTAAATCGTTTCCTTTTCCAGTAAGGAGGGCAAAATCCTTCGCTGCTCCTGCTCTATTACTTTTAGTCAAAGGTAACAGTCTGAAAAATGATGGTAACAGATTATGAGTGTGCACATCCCAGTGTTTACTTCAAATGCATGAGCAGAAATATGATGTGGACCATGAATCTTTTGTATAAAATGCTCTCAAGATATTAGCAATAAAAGTGGGTGTGTGTTTATGATGTGTACAGAAATATTTGAATAGAAGATAGCATGGTGTTTGAAAATCTTAGTATTAGTCACAGTGAATTTTGTAAGAATACAATATTAGCTCTCCAATGAAAAAACATAATTTTACATTATCCATGCTTTTAAAAATTGGCTTTTAGGAGAATTATTTCAGTTTGAATTGTTCTTTTCAACCAACTTCAATCATTCTTCCACAAAATAACATCATATGACTTTAAATATACGCCCTTCCAACTCATGATTGATGGCTTTATTTTCTAGACTATTGGTCAACAGTTATGGCCCACATTAAGCCTGACACCTGTTTTTATAAATACAGTTTTATTAGAACATATTTAGAACATTGTTTACATATTATTTTTGCTTTAGTCTCATAGCTGTGGTTGCTTCATAGCTGCTTCAGAATCAAAGTTGAATCACTGGAAACAAGGAATAGTACAGACAGCAAAAACTACAGTGTTTAATACATGACCATTTACAGAAAGAACTTTTCAGTATCTGGTCTACATTAACAGTCTTTAACATTGACTATTTAGCAGAATCTCATGGAGACCTCTTAAAATTCCTGGCAGAGAAGTCCAATCACTAAACAGTTAAAGTTGGATGTTAGGGCTTCTGTGCTTCTAAGTTCCTTAGATCATCCCAGGGCACAAATGAGGTGGAGAACTGCTCCCCTAGGGATCCCCATCTATTGCCTGAATGGGAATTACTGATCCAGTAGAGAGTCTGTCTCACCTTTAGTTTCCTTTCTATCAGACAGGGTTCAGGTACCTACCAATGAGGCTATTACAGGTGTGCTACTTCTACCATGTCCCGTCCTTTCCCCACCTTTATTCTGTTAGATCATATCAGTTATCCAGGTTGATTTGTACATCCACACAACCCACTTTAATTGCTTCTCCTCCTCACCTCATTTCCATATCCTCTTCCCTTGTTTCACATGATTTGGGAAGTTCAGTGTTTATAAGTATTTTGAGCATATCTTATGCCACCTATTTTCTTTCCTTTCAAATAAGTAACTTCCTTTTCTCTATACTTTTTTCTCATAATTTAAACTTTTGTATTGAACTGGAGACTAAAACCCCTAGTAAGAGTTGCCACCATTCTTTCTAACACCATTCTTCAACTACTGGTGCAGACTTTCTCTTAAAGGAAGGCTTTCCAAAAACTTTGCTCCATGTCCTCTCTAGGCAGCCCCTAACACAACTCTGACTGTGTCAAAGGAGGTGACGCAGATGGAGACTGCAAAAGTGCCTCCAGGTAGCAGAAGGCAATGAATATTCAAAAAGGCTGTTTCATATGTAAATCAGAAGACTCCCATATAATAATAAATGTGCTTCTACCTCACAAAGATCTCCTCACACAGATTTCTATCTTTAGATTATGGACCAGCTAAATCAGTGGATCTCCAGAGCAGCACATGGAAGAATATCATCCAGAATCACAACTAAAGCCTCATTGTGCGACAGAGAAAATTCAACACCTGCACACTCACACACGTGCACACATATGTACACACATTCTACATAGGAACAGAAGAACTGTGTTCAAGCTCCACTTCTGCAGGGCCTCAGTCTTGTCAGACCATCTGTCTGGTCTTCAGGTTCTCACATTTTTAAAAAGTGCGATTATGCAAGATTTGAATCCAAAGTTTCTAAGAGCACAACTGGATGACTCTGTGACCTTAATTTCTTCTAATAATCCATTCTATCATCATTCAATGGAGAAATATCTTCCAATCACCCTTTTTACTGGATTTGTCTCTCTTTCCACCCCCTTCCACTTTCTCCCTCAAATATATATGTTCCCACTGAGTTTTTCGGACGCACACATTTGATTACCCAATGTATTCATTCAATCCTTCATTTGGCAAGCACTCATGTGATAAATAGTTTGAGCTTCTTCAAAGAGCACAGTGTTGTTTCAGATACTGGGGATTCCAGGATACACGAGGAGAAGATTCCTTCCCTTGCGGAGATTACATTTCTGGATGATGCCAATCACTAAAATAATAGCTAAAGTTTTTCACCAAGTTATTTAACTATCTTTGTAGAAACTCAGTACTATTATACTATGTTTCTGTTATACCTGATTAAATGAAGTCTTACAGAAGCTTTAGAGCCTGTTCAAGATCCCAGAAATGAACTTTAACCTTGTTCTTTGGATTCTGTATCACATACGTGCTCCAACAGGTCCACTCATTTTCCCCTATCAATATATACTTCTGCCTGCATGCTGACAACCTTTAACCAATAGAGTGTTATATTACTTGTATATGGTGGCATATTTCCTCATAAACTAAAGACTTGTTTTTCCAGATTGCTCTTGTGCCTTGGCAGAAAACAGTGCTATGAAGAAGGAATAAGGATACATATGAATTGATTGAAAATGAGAATAGAAACAAGAGCACAGACACAAGCAAGCTGAAATTTATTTCTCCTTGTCCCGTCTCTGACCACTTCCCCCTACCTAATACACTCTACATTTTAATCACACTGCATTGCTTATGTGGCAGACTATCTTGTCCAAATATCTGTCTGCTCTTTCAGTACCTTGGCAATATTGCATGCAAAGATAGAGTTTTTCCTCCCCTTGGATATTATGGACTTTAGTACATTTATCATATAATCAATTAAGGCTGAAGTGCTGCTACATAATTTCTGAGAATTTTTCTCTTTAGAAATGCTTCCCCCTGGAACTAGTTAATGTTCCGAGAGAAAATACAGGTGCCCTCTCCCTCAGCCCCTCTACCCTTCCAACCTGGAAAGTTTCAGATCATTTTTATGTATCGCTTCATCTGGGAAGTCCTACTATTTTCAAAGTTTGGGTTTAGTCTTCTCCTCTGGGAATCTTTTCACATACTCACTGTAGAATGTTCTCATATTGTGCTTTCTGGTTGCCCTTATGATACTGAGACCACCTTGAAACTTGGAGCCCTCTCTTGATTGTATCTGCTGTAGCTTACATCGTACCTGGAAGATGTGAACACTTCATAAATAGCTGCCAAGTTCATGAATCATGGATGCACAGAGTGAGCAGACACAGCTCAGGGGCAAGTCATATGGAGAATTTTGTATTTTAGTTCTTGCTAAGCTTAGCACTTAGTTAGAAATGAAGCCATGTCATAAAATCTCTGAAGCCATCTTAGCCTCCATTAGCAGAAGCTCAGTGTAAATAATAATAAAGATAATAATCATGTTCTGAAAGTTTCCATCATGAATATAGCTAAAGTATTGCCTATTTTATAATAGCAACTTTGAACTCATCCTCTCTTTTTACTACCCGCCCCCGGCCTTAAAGACCAAAAACTATGTCTTGAAATAGTTGACAAAAGAAGAGATATTTTGCTGGAGAAAACCCTTGGTGGGTTGGCCAGCATCTTCCTGTCACTGAGATGGAAAGAGAAGGATTCTGCTATTAGAAGAGTATGTAGCAGGAATGTATGATGTTTTGGGAACTCTCTAAAAATAAAAGACACATTTATCCAAATTATAAATGTGTGACTTAAAAGATGGCCTCCCATCTTCAGTGAAACCTAAAATACTTTCAAATTAAAAAAGATTTTTTGTTGTATGTGCCATGGATAGAGTTGTGTTTACTTTTCAAATCAACTAAGAATTGTTTTGAGAGTAAAAGATTCTGTAGAAGAATAAAATAGCTCTATGATACAGAGTTGGGTTTGATTTCTATACCAGAGGAGGAGAGAAGAGAGGTGTCCTTGAAAACTTTCACAGACTGAATTTTGCCAGTTCCTAAACATGAGCCCTTGGCAGGGTTCTACCTGGCTGAAAAATATGTGTGCTCAATTCATTAAATCATCATCTATTACCCCTCATTATGCTCCAATTATAATGGCTGCTTATTCAAAAGTAATTAGGCTCACTATGCAGATACATTATCATTAAACCTGCATTTGCTGTAATATTGGCATTGATACAACACTCATTACTAGAGATGCCTTCAGATCTTTTAAACTAATGAAATGAAGAGGTGAGGAAACTTGTATTTTCAGGTGCCCACTCTAGCTTAGGTACTGTAGTTGATAAGAACCCTCAAGAACTTAGCTATTATCATTTCAGCAGAGGAAATGAAACAGTGAAGTCACACCCCTAAAACACAGAGCTAGTGGAGCCTGGAGGTGCAACTAGACTCTAGGACATCCTGACTTAGTAGACTGTATTCTCCACACAGCACCATGATGTGCCTTGCATCCATTGGTGCCCACTGAGAAAATACTACACTACACTGTGGAGAATACAAACCACACAAGTCAGGAGAAGGAGAATAGAAAACCCAGACGTGTAAATAATGCAGCCCCAACAGGAAGTTTCAACATGAGAGAACAGAACTCAGGTTAGGAAGTTTCGCTTCCATGAAGGGAAGATTTCCAAAAGGAAAAAAGTCTTGGGAGGTTAAGGGTGTTTTGAACAAAAATGTGACCAAAGGGAGGAAACCTCAGGAAATCCAGGCATTTAGCAGAAGCCTCTGGTTTTAACTTCTTCCTCCAGAGGATGCCTCATGTTCACCATCTGACCATGTGTTCTGGCCCTGGAGGAAACTCAGACTTAAAATACGACCCCAAACACCTGGCTTTTCTTGTTTCCTGATGGGTATTAGATATAGAGTCAGATTCTTAAAGATTTTTTTAAAAATATATATTATGTAATACTACATCAGGAGCTGATGAGGCTCCCAATCTTATGGACTATCTTACGGGAAAGGATTAAATAAAAAAGACAATGTCATATGGTTGTGGGAGTTCAGAAGGTCAGGGCTTTCTTGGAGCTAAGACAGAGTCTTCTTTGTTCATATTTAATGGGTCCTTAACAATTCAGGGGAGTGCAAGAAGTGGAGGATACACCTGAGGCAAAAGCTCATGAAAATAAGCAGGGTTTGAAAAGTAGAACAAAGATATTTCAAGCCATAAATCTTGCTAACTGAGGGAACAGTCTTATCTCTTAGGTTGGTGGTTATTGCCCTGGAATAGGAGTGACAGCCAAATGTGCTTAGGTGTGGGTCTTATCTTCCTTCAGAGTCTGTGAGCATGAGCTTTTCTGATACAGCCAGGAGCACTGTGGTCAGCAATTTAACCCTTACACAGCCCAGTTCCCAACAGTACTGAAGACAGAAACCACAGATAAGTCTAAAATGTATGTATAATGAAAACATATGCAATGACATAGATAGATAGATAGATAGATAGATAGATAGATAGATAGATAGATAGATAGATAGAGTAGTGAAATAGACATTACTCCTTTTAAGAAATAAAACATTACTAACTCAATTACGGCCTTCTATTTCTTCCCCTGATGGCATTTCCTCTTCTCCCTCACAGAGGAAAATACCACCCTATATTTGGTATTGATAGTAATACCCATTCCAATATTTTTTTCATTTTTTTTATTTAAAGAGAAAAAAACAGGAAAAAGGATAAAAATATTACAGAATTTCAAAGAAAAAAAGATAAACAATAAGAAATCCCTAGCTGAAAAATTACATATTGTTCTTTTAGAAATAGTTGTTCAAGTTACAAAATTAAAGCACACAAAGTGGACACTAAAGCAGTGAGAGTGCAAACAGATCTGTTCAACAATCGAACAACTACTTAGAAATATGGTTATCAATCCCACACACTTAAATATACATGCAGTTGTATCTTTTATAGCACTTCCTATTTCCTCTTTTTTTACAATAGCAAGTATACATTTTTAAAATTTTATTTAAAGAGATGTAAAAAAGAAAAAGGGTAGCAACAATACAGAATTCTAAAATAAAGAAAGAAAAAATGGAAAAAGAGAAAAAACCCACTAAAAAATCACTAGTTTATAAATTATATATTGTCATCTTGGATGTAGTTGTTCAAGTCACAAAGTTAAATGATACATAGTAGATATTCAAACAGTGAGACTGCAAAGAGTTCTGCTCAAATATCCAACAAAGATTCAACAATGTGGTCATCTATTTTACATACTCAAACATACATGCAGTTATATCCTTTAGAGCACTTTCTTTTCCTCTCTCTTTTACAATAGCAATTACATATTTTGGTTCTATTACACTTATAGTACTTATTACACTATTTTTACACTAGAGACACAATATGATATTTATAAATATGATTCTTATTTATTTCCCTAATGAGGATAGTCTCAAGTTGTCTCCATTTACCTATGAAGGCCTCAAGGTCATCCTTTTTTATAGCTGAATAATATCCCATTGTATAAAAATGCCACATCTTTTTCATCCACTCTGCAGTTGATGAGCATCTTGGTTTTTTCCAAGATTTAGCTATTACAGATTGTGCCACTATGAACATGGGTGCACATATATCACTGTGATATGAACTTTTCAGTTTTTCTGGGAAAATACCCAGGAGGGAAATAGATGGATTAAATGGGGCTTCCAATACTTGTCTTCTGAGAATTCTCCATATGGATTTCCATAGTGGTTGCACCAATCTACATTCCCACCAACAGTGGAGCAGTGTTCCTTTTTCCCTGCAGCCTCGCCAATATTTGTTATCAGTTGATTTCCTGACGGCAGCTATTCTTTCTGGAGAGAGGTGAAATCTCAATGTTGTTTTAATTTGCATTTCTCGAATGACCAGTGATGGTGAACATTTCTTCATGTATTTATTCGCCTTTTGTATATCTTCCTCTGAGAACTGTGTGTTCATCTTAGATGCTCATTTTTGGAAAGGGTCTTTGAATTTGGGGGGCTTGATGTTTTTCAATTCTTTATGTGTTCTGGATATAAGTCCTTTGTCTGAGGGACTGCTGGCTAAAATTCTTTCCCATTTGGTGGGTTTTCTTTTCACTCTTTTTGTAATTTCTTTTTAAGTGCAGAACTTTTCAATAATATGAGATCCCAATGGTTGATTCTTTGAAGTGCTTTCCATGAAGTTTGCATTTGGTTCATGAATTCTCTGCCTACCCCTATGTCTCCAAGGTTTCTACCTACCTTGTCTTCCAGTAGATTTAGTGTTTATGTTTTTATATTGAGGTCTTTGATCCATTTAGACTTTAGTTTTGTGCATGGTGATAGGCTTGGAACTAGTTTCAGTCTTCGGCATGTGGAGAGCCAATTTTTCCAACACCATTTATTAAAGAGACTATCCTTCTTGCAGTGGACATATTTAGCCCCTTTGTCAAATATCAGGTGGCTGAGTGTCTTTGTAGTTGTGCTTGCATCTTCTAATCTGTTCCATTGATCCCCAGGTCTATTTCTTTGCCAGTACCATGCTGATTTTATCACTGTGGCTTTATAGTACTGTGTCAAGTCAGGAATTGAGATGCCTCCTGCCTTGCTTTTGTTGCCCAGAATTGCCTTTGCTATTCTAGATTTCTTCTGTTTCCAAATGAATTTTAGGAGTGTTTTCTCTAGATCTGTGAGGTATGTCAATGGTATTTTGATTGGGATTGCATTAAATCTGTATAACAGTTTTGGGAGTATGGCCATTTTCACAAGGTTGGTTCTTCCTAGCCAAGAGCAAGGAATATCCTTTGATTTTCTAATATCCTCTTCAGTCTCCTTTTTCAGCGTAGTATAATTTTCAGCATATAGGTCTTTTACATTTTAAGTTAGGTTGGTTCCTAAGTATTTCATTGTTTTAGATGTTATCATAAGTGGTGATATTTCTAAAATTTTTCTCTCAGTGAATTTTTCGTTTGTGTACAGGAATGCTATTGATTTTTGAGCACTGATTTTTTTTATCCAGCTACACTACTGAACTTGTTTATTACCTCTAGTAGTCTTTTAATGGAGTTTTTTGGGCCTTCTATATAGAGTATCATGTCATCTGCAAATAGTGATAATTTAACTTCTTCCTTTCCTATCTTTATTCCTTTTCTCTCTCTTGTCGACTGACCTGGCTAGTGTTTCCAAAACTGTATTGAAAAGGAGTGGTGATAGTGGACGTCCTTGTCTTGTTCCTGATTTTAAAGTGAAAGCTTTCAGTTCTTGTCCATTTAGTATAATGTTGCCTGTAGGTTTGTCATAGATGCCTTTATGAGGTTGAGGTAGACACTGTGTATTCTGAGTTTCTGAAGGGTTTTTATTATGAACATGTGTTGGACCTTGTCGAAAGCTTTTTCTGCATCTATTGAAATGACCATGTGGTTTTTGGTTTTGGTTCTGTTGATATGGTATATTGCATTTATTGATTTTTGTATGTTAAACTATCCCTGCATTACTTGAATGAACCTACTTGGTCATGATGTATAATCTTCTTGATGATTTGCTGCATCTATTTGCCAGTATTTTATTGAGAATCTTTGCAACAAAGTTCATTAGAGAGATTGGTGTATAGTTCTCTTTTTTGGTTGGATCTTTCTCTGGTCTTAGTATCAGAGTAATACTTGCCTCCAAGAATGATTTAGGGAGCAGTGCTTTTTTCTTAATTTCATTAAAGAGTTTAAGGAGTATTGTCATCAAATCTTCTCCAAATTTCTTGTAGAATTCAGCTGTGAATCCATCAGGACCCGGGCTTTTCTTTGTTGGTAAATTTTTAGTTACATTTCCAATTTCAATAGCTGCTATTGGGTTGTTCAAAATTGCTATATCTTCTTGGTTGAGCTTTGGTAGTTCATATGTTTCTAGAAACTGTCCATTTCCTCCATGTTTTCCACTCTATGTGAGTAGAGATTTTCAAAATAGGTATTCATGATCTTTTGAATTTCCATGGGATCTGCAGTAATTTCACCCTTTTCAGTTCTTATTGTGTGAATTTGGGGTTTTTTCTTTCTTTCTCCTGAGAAGTTTAGCTAGGGGTTTGTCAATTTTGTTTATTTTCTCCAAAAACTAGCTTTTCAATTCATAATTCTTTGTATTTTTTTTTTTTTTTTTAGTTTCAGTTGCATTGATTTCTGCTCTAATCTTTACAGTTTCTTCTCTTCTATGAGCTTTGGATTTAGCTTGCTCTTCTTTTTCTAGAAGCTTGAGATGGAGCATTAGGTTATTTGTGCTTGTTCTGTTTTCTTGATATGACAATTTACTGTTATATATTTCCCTCTTAAGACCACTTTCTGTGGGATTGATAACCATGTTGCTAAAGTTTTTGTTGGATGGATGAACAAAACTGATTTCAGTCTCACTGTTTGGATGTCCACTTTGTAGGCTGTACTTTTGTAACTTGAACAACTACTTCTAAGAGGAAAATATGTAATTATCAACTAGTGATTTCTTACTGGTTACTATTTTTGGTTTTTTTTGTTTTGTTTTGTTTTTGAGATTTTGTATTATTTCTACCCTTTTTCTGTTTCAAATTTTTTTCTCTAAATAAATAAAAAAAAAAACCTGGCCATCACAGGAAAATAGATAGCTCATTCTGTGACTCCTTCAAGAGCTAGCATTAAAAGAGGATATCACAATTCCTCTTAGGTTATATGCCACAAGACAATAACTTTAACTTTTTTATATTAAGGCATTTTCCATCTTTGTGCATGATATAACTTGGGGAGAAAAATGAAGCAAACAAAATTCTTTATTGAAAATATTTGTTGTTCTGATAGTTGTTTGACAGTTACAATCTGTGTTACTGAGAGTGTCATCAAAATTAACCAACATACTCTTCTCCAAACTTCCTTGATATTAAAACATTAGAATACTTTTTGGCAAAAAAAAAAAATAAAATAAAATAAAAATAAAAGGAGACCACTTTCATTGCATCCCACTGATTACAGTATGTTGTTTCTGTATTTTCATTGAATTGGAGGTATTGCTTTATTTTTTTCTTTAATTTTATCTGTAGACCACTGGTTGTTCAAAAGGTTGTTATTTAATTTCCATGTGTTTATGCAGGTTTTGCAATTTCTTTTGCCATTAATTTCCAATTTCAATACATTTGCATTTACTTAAGAATGTTTTATGGGATAATACATGGTCTATTTTGGAGAATGTCCTATGTGCAGCTGAGAAGAATGTGTATTTTGATGTGGTTGGGCGGAACGCTCTGTAAACATCTACTAAATCCAATTGCTCACATATATGATTCAGTTCTGTTATTTCTTTGCTGACTTTTTGTCTAGTTGATCTATCTCTTTGTGACAATGGGCTGTTAAGATCTCCTATTACAATTGTGTTCTTGTGTATTTGGTTTTTCATGTCCATTAGTATCTGTCTTATATAGTTGGGTGCCCCTGTATTTGGTGCATACATATTTATAATTGTTAGTTCTTCCTCTTGAATTTTTCCACTAACAAGTATGTAGTCACCTTCTCTATCTCTTTTCATCATTTTAGGTTTGAAGTTCACACTGTCTGCAAATAGAATAGCTACCCCTGCTTTTTCTGGGTTCCTGTTGCATGGAATACTGTTTCCCATCCTTTGACTTTTAATCTTTGAGTCTCTTTTTGAGTCAAATGTGTTTCTTGTATACAGCATATTGTGGGATACTGTTTCTTGGTCCATTCTGTCAATCTATTTCTTTTTATAGGTGAATTGAGGCCATTTATATTTATGGATATCACTGATATGTACTGGCTCAGCTTTGCCATTTTATGTTCCAGTTGTTTCTTTCTGCTTTTCCCCTTATTTAATTGCTTATCCTATTTGGTGGTTTCTTTCTGTTGTTGTTTTGGGGATTGTGGTCCTTTTTATCTCTGTCTAGTATGTCTTTCAGTACTCTTTCTAGGGTTGATTTGGTGGATGTGAATTTCTTCAGTTGTTCTTTGTCATGAAGTATCTTGTTTCTCCATTAAATTTGAATGAATGTTTTGCTGGGTACATCAGTCTGGGTTGAAGGTTGTTTTCTTTCAGTGCTTGAAATACCTCACTCCAAGCTCTTCTTGCCTTGAGGGTTTGTGCTGAAAAGTCTGCTGTGATTCTAATGGGCTTTCCTTCATAGGTGAGTTGTATCTTTTCTCTGACAGCTTTTAGTATTCTGTTTTTATGCTGTATGTCTGAGATCTTAATTATTACGTGTCTGGGTGTGGATTTATGTTGATTGTGCTGTTTGGTGTTCTAGATGCTTCACTTATCTGCATATCAGATTCTTTCCCCGTGTTTGGGAAATTTTCTACTATTATTTCTGTAAATACTTTATGTATATCATTTTCCTGGACTCCTGTATCTTCACAAATGCCCATTATTCTTATGTTATTGCTCTTGGCATCATTGTGAAGCTTCTGGATTGTCATTTCATGCTGCTTTGCTATTTTTAAAAGTTTTATCCTTTCCTCATCACTAATTGCAATCCTGTCCTCAAGGTCCGAAATCCTATCCTCAACTTCCTTTAGGCAGTTTTGCAGGCTTTCAATAGAATTTTTTATTTCTTGGATATCTCTTTGAGTTTGTTTCATGAATTCTGCTTGTTTCCTATATTGTTCATTCAAAGTTTCAATCAGTTTCCATGTTCATGTACTTTTTTCTCTATTTCTTCTTTAGCTGCATTCAACAACTCCTTTACTAAGGTTGTTATTTCTATCTTTACATGGGAGAGTACTTCTAATTTGATTTCCTCTATAGCCTGATGCAGTTGTTTTTTTTTTATTTCACTTGCTATCTTTTCAGAGATTCCTGGTGTGTTACTTTTAGGGTCCTCTATTTCCATGTCTCCTGTACTTGCTCCTGGTGAACTATATGTTTGAGACTGCATTTTGCTTTTTTGTTTTTTCATTTTCACATGGCCTGATGTTTTCTATGTGTAGGAGGGGATCACAAACTCTTTTCAGACTCACCAAGGTCTTACAGTTAGTTGGAGGGGGTTTTACTACTGGCCCTATTTATCCACTGTACACCTCTATTTTAGGGGCATACTCACCACACTGACACAGTTAATCCACTACAGTCCAAGGTTTGCTGCCTGGGAGCGAAGTTCCAAGTTTTTTCACACTGACTGGAGTCCGCTGAGGTCTTCTGATGTTCCAGGTGTGAGGGCGGGCCCAGCAGAAGCAGTCCAGGGCAGTTTTCAGCCTGGGGTGGGCTTCCGTGATGTTCTAGGTGGCAGTGCAGGCCCACATGGGAGGTCACAGGCAGCTTAAACCTGAGGCCAGCTTCCTTGATGTTCCTGGTGGCAGGGAGGGTCATGGGGGAGGTTCCAGGCAGCTTATGCCTGATGCAGGCTTCCTGTAAGTTCCTGTTGGCAGGGAGGGCCCACAGGGGAGTTCCCAGGCAGTTTATGCCAGACACGGGCTTCTTTATGTTCCCGGTGGCAGGGAGGGCCCACGGGGGAGGTTCCAGGCAGCTTACACCTGAGGCAGGCTTCCGCTACGTTCCTGGTGGCCCCCATTCCAATATTAATGATTGTTGGGTGTATGTTTTATATATAGGAACTTTGCACATTTATTGTTATTATAAGCAGGAAATGCTATTTTACTGTTACAATTCTTTATTGTTCATGTATATGAGTAGAACTGGTTTTTATACATTGATCTGCTATCCAGAAAATTTGATTTGCTCTCTTATGCTAACAATTTCTAGATGTTCTTATATTTTGCCTAAAAAATTATGAATTTATACATGCATGGTTTCTTGCCATAATATTTTACTGCAGCCCTTTTAAGCATCATTGATATCAAACAGTGCAGCTTGCTGTCCCTTTTTATTTCACGGTATTGCTGTAGTGTGTAGTATTTTGTTGAACAAATATATACTAAGTGGTTATTATTATTAAAGTCATTTAAATTGTTCATAACTGTTGTAGCCTTCCTGGGGATTTTTGTTATAGTTTTTTTTTCTTTTGAGGCACAGATGAGGTTTTATTAAGCTTTGAATTGAAGTATGGTATGCTCTTAAATGTAACTTAACACTCAACGTTTACATTTTCTCAGCATAGAATGTGTGACTCAGCACCATGTGTGCTATGCCTCAGTTCTTGTTACTTTCATTTTCGCCAACACTTGATATTATCTGACTTTTTAATTTTGAGTAGTTATACATATGTCATATCTCAAAGTAAGTTTTAATTTGACTGTGTGCTTCTGAGTTTAAACATAATTTCTCTTTCTTTCATGTGTATCTTGAGACCTGCTTGATCATATTTTTTGCACATTGTTAGGATGTTTGATTATTTGATTCATTAATTTTTGCAGTTTAAGTAGTTTTTATATGACTTCCAATGTTCTCTTTTAATAGTCATTTACTAAATTGAATTTTATCAATTCCTACTTTCTTGTGCTGGTAGTTTGTGTGTACTTAATTCTTTCAAACACTGGAACCAAAAGATAATCTGCCTTTTCTCTGAGATATATAGTTTACTCCTTTACATTTGGATTTTTACTCTATCTTCAGTTGACTTTCATACTGTAAGTGATATGAAGGTCCAATTCCATTGCTTTCCATATACATGACTAGTTAAAGTGCAACATTCATTGACTTGTGTATTATTAATTATATGCAGCAGTGTGCCGTCTCTGACATGTATAAAGTCTTTAATTTCATGTGCCTCTCTTTGGAGTCTTTTTTATCCTATTGGTCTGGTCTTTTTTTGTGTGTGTGGAAATTCTACATTCTCTGTTATTATTATTATGTGCTTGATATACTTGGATAAATCTGTTCACTTTACTTTTTCAGGATTATCATTACTCTTCTTGGTTTTATAAACCAAATAAATATTGAAACTTTCTTAGTGATGTTCCACATTCAAAACCTTTTTAGATTTTCATGGAAATTGCACTGAATGTATAGACCAAGCTTGAGAAGAATTCAAATAAGTATTATAAAAGTTTCTTTTAACCATGAATATAGTATATTCTTCCATTTAGGTTATCTTTTATCATTTTTTTCTTCCTGACTTTTTTTTCTTTTAGCATTTTCAATAATATTTTAGAATATCTTCAAACTTCATAAACTTTTTAATAATATAGCTTCCATATATGTATATTTGAATGTATATTTATGTATGTGCATGTTACTGTGAGAAATAGAGTTTCATTTTATCAGAGATTACTTGTTCCTTATGGACATAACCATGGCTTTTAAAATATATTAATCACATTTTCACACATTTTATTCTTTTATTTGAATAAATTTTCCGTGTATCTCATTTATCCTAAAATTTATAACATCTTCAAATAATGACAATTTTTAAAAATTTTATAATTCTTAAACTCTATTTTTAAAATTTCTTATGCTTGGTTAGAATATATAGTGCTTTCATTAGCAGAAATTGTGACTGCTGGCAGCTTTATCTTATTTATAATTTTTTAGGGAGACTATTATTAGTATTTGACAATTAAATATGATGTTTACAGGTTTTCTGCTGATATCCTTTATCCAGTTAAGCAAGTTCCATATTATTTGTTTCCTGAATTTAATCATGAATGAATGATCTACTGAGCATATTTTCAATATTTTTATTTAGTCAAAAACATTAATATATTTTCTCATGTTTAAAGGTTCATTTTACTAGAATAAACACAACTTATTCATGATGACTTATCTCTTTATTCAACATTACTTCATGCATTTTATCAATAGCTATTTGTATCATTTGGCTTTCCCATCACTGACAAAAAATATGACACTTATAATATAAAGAAAGAGAGATATATTTTGGAAACAGTCTATGATTGGCTAGCTCCAAGACAGAAATTGCATGATGGAAGGACATGGTAGAGCGAAGCTAGTAATTCCATGGGGATCAGGAATGAGAGAGACAGGCAGACAGACAGACAGAGGAGAAACCAAAGACAAACATGCATCTTTCCAGACCATAGACCCAGTGATCCACAATTCCAAACATGTCCCTTCCTAACACCACTCAGTGGTCCAATCACCATCCACATGCACCACCTCTGAGCACAAGACTTTTGGGGGAACATTTAGAACCTAAACAATAACATCCATTTATGAATTTTGTTTTTGTGTTGTTCACATCTGCTAAAGGACAATGACCCATAAATTATTGATAATGTTGAGTTATTTATGAAGATATATCCCTTAAGTATAGAATGATCTATTATACTATGAGTAGACATCAAGCTATTAATCAAATGGATTTAATTGTAATATGACTTGTTTAGCTTTCCTATTTTACCTGAAAAAACTTAGCTACATGGCTTTCAGTTCTCTACAGTCACTATCATCTTTGTCTTCACTGTCTTTAATTATGTACTGTTTTTAATCCCACATATTGTTTATGCCTTCTTTCTTTTTCATTTATAACTTTTCATAGAGGTTTATCTATTTTATTAATCCAGATGTGTTTGGTTTTATTTATCCTGGATTTTGTTTTACATTTCATTAATGATCACTTTTATTTTACTTTTAAAATTTTAAATTTTGAATATCATGTTTATCAGTTTTCCTTCTGTTCTAATTTAAAAATTCACAGTTATGATTTATTTTCAAAATGATTTGTTAAGTGTCTTAGAAGTTTTGTTATACAAACAATTTTATTAACATTAAATTTATGAATTTAAAATTTTCTATTCTTTTAATATAACTTTTTAAATTTGTACCATTTTGGTTATAATTTGTTATTAATTTCCAACTTAGTTTTACTATATTCAGAATATTTGAGCCATATCATAATTTTTTGAAAATATTAAGATTCACAATGATTTATGACCTAGCAGATGAAGAATTTTTGGAAATAGTTATTAGTGTCTTTAAGCTTTCTGTATTCTGTTTTTTAACCATAATAGAATGGAGTTTGTTGAATCTCCAATATAATTATACACAGGTATATTAGTTAACTTATTATCTCTTAAAGGTCATATAAGACACATACAATAACATACACATTTCCAAGAAACAAAAGATAAGTGTATTTGAAGATGGGAGGAGGTATTTTGGTATTAATGCCAACACTGATACTTTAATTTTTTAAAATTTACACATTTACCATACTTTTGACAATCCCTCAATGATCAAAATTTTATGACAGTTCCTATCCAATTAAAAAATAATGATGTGTGCTTATTTACCTTATTCACCAGATCTCACATATGTAACTTCTAACTTTTCCCAAAAGTCAAAATGGCCATGAAAGTAAATGTTTGGAATAGACTCAGTCAATCAAGGCAGCCACCAGAGTGAAAAAGAACAATGAGATGTGTGTTCAAAGTGACAAGAAGTCTTTTGAAGAGTATTAATGCCAATCAGTCTTTTATTGTAATGAATATTTTAAAATTTAAACATTCAGTGCATTTTTTGATCATGCCATGTATACTCTCTAGAATTTTTCTCCTTCACTTCCAGAACATTCTTTATGTTTCACTAGGGCGAGTCTATTTTTGGTTGCATTCTGTTTTATTTTAAAAACCATATTTTAGCTCTCAGTGTTTAAAAGACAACTTTGGCGATTACACAGTTCTAGGTCATTTTCTCTCATATCTGACACATCATCTTGTCTTCTTGGGTTCAGTCTTGTTTTTAAGACTAAGGTCTGATGCTATTGTTATTATTATTATTATTCTCTCCTTCTGACTTGTAAGATCTTCTTTTAGATTTTTATGCCCTTTGTATTTTTCATGACATACCCAAATTGACTGAGGATCCTTTTTTACAACTCTGAACATTCACTTTTGATCAATTCTGGACCATTCACAACTTTAAAATAATCCTGTATCACCTCTCCCAAACTCTACTTATGCTCTTCTCTCGCTCTGCAGGTAGTTTCCACTGAAGGTTCAACTCAGATATTTTCAACTTCAGGATGTGGAAAAGGGATATACTTTCATTAAACAACCATTCCATTTTTCATTTTCATTCAACCTTTTTTATAAAGTTAGGTTTTTGTTAGTTGATTTTGCCTAACCATAACCTAATACAAATTGGTGAGCATGTTTAAGGTAGGATAGTAAAGTTATGATATTCACTAGGTGAGTTATATCGATTTCATTTTTGAGTTACAGCTATTTCTACCTTACAATGAGTTAATTAGAACACAACCCCATTGTAAGTCCTGGAGAATCTCTTTTTAATCAAATGTTATCCCTTCTCCATGTCTCTGCTGACTGTTAATGTCTTTTTGTTTCTGTGACCTAAATTCTGTATAACTTCTCACACACATATTCCAATTACTACTTCTCTTTTATTCTAAGTTTATTCTACATTTCATCCACAAAAACAAAGGATGGAATTTTGGGTTTGTTTTCAAAAATAGTATTTGCCTAAGTTATTGTGCTTTTTACTTCTGAAAGTTCTATGTGTATAGTTTTTTTCAATAACTTTCAGTTGTTTTTGTTTCCATGATTACTTGAAACATGTTAAGTGGTTTTTTATCATATTTAATAAACCCAAAATACGAAGTCACTATTATTTAATTTGCATTTACCATACTACTATGAACCCTAAGGCACCATCACCCTAAAATCACTTTTTATACATTCTTTGCTTGCAAACTCAAACTCCGAAATACCTTGAAGTGTGGCATGTAGTCAAGAATACAAATATTTGCTCTTTCTTCTGTGTCACAAAAAAGTAACTTAAATAAAAGTATTCCAGAGTGTTTTTACCCTCTGATACAATGCAATCTGTTTTTATATTTATTTTTGCTGTTTTGTTTCTTGTCCGGTATGATTTATGAAACCCAGAGCCTCACACATGCTAAGAAAGTGTTCTACACCTGAGCCACAACTCCAAGTCTTGCAGCAGGTTTTTTAAGGCCTGTGGTGGTGATTAACATATTAACCTTCTCCTACAAGCCAGTATCTTTCCTCAAATACTTAAAATTAATAAATTCAAAGTAGGAACAAAGGCAGATGCTTATGGGTAGAGTTTTCTTTGTTCTTATATTAAGATCACTTACTGAACTCAATTTTAATTTTTATACTGTCATTATACAAACCATTGAATCATTAATAATGGCAAGGATAATACTAAGACAGTATTTAATTCAATCCTTACACCAGGAACATGTAAGCAGTTTTGTTAGTACCTGTTCACTAGGAAATTGAACCTCGAAGAAGTTTAGCTGATTGTCCAAGGCGATAGAAAATGCCTGAGGTGAGATGGGCTCAAAACGTTTTCTATTTTGAACGAGGGCTTACCCCAGTCCTCTGAGGCTGGCAGGCTCTGAAGTCTGTTGTGCTCTGTAACGAAGGTAAACCGCGTGGAGCGGGAAGTGGTCACGTAGTACCCAGGGCCTGAGAACATCTACCCCTCTGTGTAGGCAAACTCCCAACAACCCAAGGCAAGGGAAAGTGTGCTACTCTTTCGTCTTGTTCTCCCTTTAGTTCCCTCCCTGCTGTCTTTCCAAGACTGTACAGCTAAACTCACTGCAAAAGCAGGACTAGAAGGAGAAAATTGGTGTGCGATCTACTAAGGTCTGTCTGTCACACCTCCTAAATCGCCCTGAAACATGAGGAAAACATCCAGAGGAATAATTTACTTTGTATCTTGCTTGCATTTAATGTATATATAACAGGAGATAAGATAGAAAATACTAACCATACTCATAGCTGAAGAAGCTGAAACTCAGCACCTTGGTTACAGTGCTACAGTCATATAGTTTGCAAGTGGGAGACTTAGGATTTGACTCAAGTGTTTAGATTACTTTATGATAACTTCTGGAATCATGATATGATATCATCTAAAATAATACAGGGGAGCATGATCAGAGAAGTTTCTTCTCCTTAAAGCAGGCCAGAAAGACAAGAGTTTCCTGGCCGTAAGGGTGTCCGCTGGTATAAATTTGTTGTGCCTGTGTAGGTACTACACTATGCACCGTGCTACGAGGGATGAAGTCATCTTCTGAACCCTTTCTGCCTTTGTTTCTGCCTCAATGGCTTCACTGAATACTGTGATCCTGTGATTTATGAGAAAGACTTACCTTAGTACCAGATTCTACATTTCACAAAAGATTGTCAAGAATAATGTCATTTGGTCGAATTTATGAGTGTGCACTTTCTGTCCCGTCAGACAGTAGTCACTTTGTGACCCGTGTCTGATTCACTTTGTACCTCTCCTTGGTAAGGCTGACTGTCCAAAGACTTAACTGAATGAAGGACATTGTATGCAATAGGTACTATAATGGTAGATTATTTTGCCACTGTTTTCATGTTCCAAAAACAGTAAGTAAATGTTCAGGAAATATTATAAGTGCCTCCTCCCAATGCAATGATGATTATTCTCTACCTGAATTTAAGCCCTACACATCACCCTACTAACCATTTCCTCTCTATTTAGGCATAATCAATGACACTGGTGGCCAGCTAAGTCATGCCCCTACTTGGGCATGGAATGGTGAATTCACATATTATCTAACTCTTCCATAGAGTTGCCTAGGGCCCCTCTCCTCACATCCTTCATTCTTCCATGGGCCTGTGACTCCGCAGGCTCCCTGAGGTCATGATGGATGTTAGCTTCCTATCAATAATTTGTATTTTGGGTGCAAGGGGCAAAAGTCGCTGCTATTTGTATGATCTGTAATGTCAAGGATCTTTGGTTTCCAATCTAATTAGATATCCCAGACCTAAGCACTGAGATGGAATTGATAATTAGCCAAATTCTATGCCCTTCTCCAAAATTCCTATGCTTAAACTCAGCATTTCATACTTTACAATGGGACTGAATTTGGAAATGGGAATTTTAAACAGGTAATAAAATTAAAATGAGTTTTTTTAAAGTCAGGCCCTACACTAGCCTAACTCATGTTCTTATAAAAAGACGCCATAAGTACATAGAAATTTCAAGGGTATGTCTGCTCCAAGAAAGAGCCACACTTTAAGAAGGTAATCATTTCCAAATCAAGAAGGAAAACCACATGGAAACTCAAAGCTGCTGACATCGTGATGTTGAACTTTTATCTTCCAGAGCTATGAGGAACATAAATTTCTGTGGTATTTCTGGTAAACTCATATGTATGGCAAATATGTAGCACTCACAAAACTAGCTCAGGTATAGTTTTCAATAATTCAAGTAAATTCAATTTCAAAACTCTCAGAGGAATGATTTTCTCCATTTCTTCCCACATGTCTTCCGAAAGAGCAAAGAGATGGAAAGCTTACATTGTATGGTATCAAATGTGACACAAGAACTATGAAAGTACTTTGACAAAGAGAATAAAAAGAACAGATGCCTCAGGGAGGAGATACTGGAGGAGAGACCTGAGCTGGATCTTGAGTGACATGTTACATTTGCAAGAAAGCAAGCAGGTCAGGGAGAAATGGGATGACTCTTCATCTGTCAACACTTAGTGAATGAATAGAAGACATTAAGTGGTCCGTAGATAAATAACAAAAGAAAAATGAATTGCTATGAGAATGAGGAGTCCTTCAACTATTAAGAACATGCTATTTCTTACCGGGTGCTGTACTGGGAAGCACACAAATAAAATAGGAAAGTCATTACCCATGAAAAATGCACAACCAAGCAAGACAGGAAAATAAACAGTACTTAGATGACATGAAAAGTATTTGCCAAAAGAGAGTGCTAGAGAGAAAAAAAAAGTCTATGGTGAGAAAGGCATGGGATGCATCACCCTCAAAGTGAGACATAAACAGTTCCATGGCCAAAGATCAGTAATTTTTGATAGGAGTTCTTGGGAAAATGCATCTTGAAGAAATGTGACAATGTTCAGGCTCTAAAACCCAGATTTGTGCAGGAGAGAAGTGAATGAAATCTGACGATGAAATTTTTTTAGAATGTCTTCTCTCTGGCCTCCTTGTTCCTCGCTTGTTTGTGCTTTAGTTAATTAATATTTTTCTAATTGGCAACTTAGTTTCCCAAAGATTATTCAACCAGAAAATCCATTAGCTTATTATGATGACAGTACAACTTAATACTGTCTCAGTATTCTGTCTAAAAAGGGATCTGAAGCTTCTCAAGTGCCTTTAAAAAATAATCTCCTGGCAACTTAATTAGAACCATGTTATGTAATAAGTATTTAATCCATCATGTCGTCGGTGTTAGGTTGCTTGCCTGTGAGCCGGTGTTGCCTCTCACTGGATTCCAGCTGCTGCTCGGGAAACCGTACGCTTGAGAGACCTGAGAATGAATGAGAAATGCCGGAAGGACATTTGTGGGGCCTCTTGTTTTGGTTAACCGTTCTTAGTTGATGGAAGAAAAACTAAGACATATGTGCTAATCCTCTGGGAAATTCTACTGGGCTTTTAACTCTGCTCAGGAAGCATTTTTTGGAGCCAGGTATGCTCAATTCGTTGCAGGCCAATGCATCTGAGGGCTGGTAGGTGTCCACTGAGAGATTGTTTTGACAGACTGTTACTGCCACTCGGGCTAGCCCTGCAGGCTGCTTCAGAGCAACTAACACACAGAGTAGCTTTCTCCCATCATCCCCATCCACACAGATCATTAGCAAGGCTGGCCCAGACCATGTGGTGAAAGCAATGCAGTCTGCAATGCCTATGGCTTCTGGTGCCCACTGTGTTTTTCCTACTGCTACCTGTAGATCCAGGCTTACAGGATGAAATGCAAAGGAAACAAAGAGATAGTGTGGACCAGTTCCAAATACAGTTGGGCAGGTGGAGTTTGGCATACTTAATACCCACCTTGATATCTCAGCCTTTTTTCATTTTTTTAAATACCAGAAATTATAAACTTCTTTTGAACCAGAATTCATTTGCAGCTTCCATATATATTGTGCAGCTATTATGTTCCATATTTCAGAGACTATAGATGTTGTGATGGGATTATTTAGCCCAAAGTGATAAATGACTAGATCCTTCATTCCTCCTTCTAATATGGTGGCTGGTCCTCTTTCTGGGTCTTTTATATTGTGTCCTTTTCCATCTTCATTTGTGTTCCTTGAGAAATCACTTCAGTCAGAGTCCAGGAGTGGTTCTTTTACTCTCTCACATTCACTCTGTTTTCCTTTTCTGCTTTTCATACACAGATAATCCATCAGCAGGTGTCCCTCCAGTGCCCCCGATTTCACATTCCCTCCTCTATAGACCAGCTTGATTTCATCTCGGTAGCATTTGGTGTCCTCTGCCCTATGTCATACCTCTTTATTCATTCTGTCAACTTCGTTCTCCTATTATATTGGTGTAGTTTCCTCTCCACAAATGACTGCGACATGTTCACCTTTTACTATCAACATGGACCCAGTTGAATGGCATAGCAGGACTCAGTCAGTCTTCCCTGACTTAATATATAGTGGTCTCTTAGATCAAGGAGCGCTCTAATGGTCACCACTGACCATATACCTATATTACTCCACAGATCCTAGCAGCACGATCTTCCAAATTGTGTCTGTTACTAATCCTTCTCCAAAAGTAGGCTGCTCAGAACTTCAAATTTCTCTTCTCTTTCCCTCCCCTGGCCTTGAACAAAGAACTAGAACTGACTTTGCTCAAGTATGCTGGAGTCACAAGACTGTGAAAATTTCCTGCAAGCCCAACTAGTAAAATCCTGCCTAGCTGGACTACAAGTCATATATCATGTAAGACACAAAATTTTCCACCCTGTTTCTTGTGCATACCCCAGGAAGACTGCCAAGGTCCACTTGAGAGCACCCTAGAAATTTATCTGGCATTTGCATGGTGTGGGACCCCTTTCAGCCTCACACAGACATCTGTGTTCCCCTCACCTTCCGTCTAGTCTTTCTTTGCACTGGTTGATCTTTTATAGCAGTGATGATAAACATTTTAAAGACCAAGTGCCCCAACTGCAACCAAAACCAACTTATCCTTCACAGTGTGTCAGCTCTGCAATTAAACTTGAGTACTGAGTTTTCTGTTTATAAAAGCAACTGTTAGTTGATATGCGGCTGTAGGGGCAGTTTGACTTGCTCACTGACAGTGAGGGATCTGAGTGCTGACTACAGCACACGTGCCACAGGCTCCCCTGACTGTTCCCTAGACTTCTGGATAAAGCTGTGCTCCAGACTCGTGAGACTCACAGCTTGCTGTTGGGGGAGATTTTTTCCCTCTGTGATTGTCTTTCTCTTGACAAAAGTTTACTTAAAAACTCAAAACGTTGTATTCTGATGTATTATTATTCCTGAGAACTACCACTCTGAATTCATAGTGCATGGAACACTTGTTCCAGTTGCTTCTCTAATGAGTAAGAGTAAAAGAAATAGGAAACTACATCATTTAATATGAAGACTATACTCATCCCACAATAACTGAGTAAATATATTTAACAACTACTCATTTTCCCATAAAGAATAGTATTGCTGTTAATGTTCCTTTTGTAAGTAATCAAATTTTACAGTAAAAAGTATCCAGTTCAGAGATTTTTATAAATGGTTAACAACTGATCAATATTAGACTAAATATTTTTTTCAACACTTGAATTTTAAAAATTTTGTTTTTCAGTCTCTATAGTTAGTATCCATACTCCTCAGTTCACAAAGGTGTCTAATTCTCCCTACTGTCACATAAAACATATGACATTGCATTCCCAGAGGCATTTCAGCTCTTGTTTTACACTCTTTTAAGGATCAGAGAGCAGTGGTGATTTCCTTAAGGTTACATAGCTAGCTGGCTGTGACGCTGGTACTAGCAGGCAAGCTGTATGAATTCAGTCCAGAGCTCTTCTGCTCTAACCAAGGTCTCTCCTAAATCACCTAGTAGATAGAGTAGGATGACCTGAATTTGAATTTCTCTTATTTTGTGGAAGGGGGCAGCAGCATCACTTTATTTTTTTCTTTTTATTTTCAGGGTAAGGACTTTTTTTAATTTTAAAGAGAATAAAACAAAAAAGGACAGATCTAAGCAGATCAGAACAGAACAATGTAAGCAACACAGCACTTCACAACAAGACAACTGGATATTAACAGTAGCTATCATAATGTCTCATTCTTTGAAATAGTTGAGCTTAGCTTTACCCACAATAATGTCAAACATAATAAAATAGAATAAAACCACTCAAGAGAATGAAAGTATTGCAAGGCATTCTGAACCAAATAACCAAAGATGAACAATGGCTGCTATATTGTCTCATTTTCCATAAAAATTTTGTTTATACTATCATACATATTAAAATCCAGTAAGACACATTGTGATAGAACCAATGGTAATAGAAAAACAAGAGCATGGTAGGACTTCAGAGCAAGATGATATCAAATCAACAATGGCTGCCATATTGTCTTGCCTTCAAAGTAACTATTCATAGGATCACATATATTAAGATCAAACAAAACAGAATAACACCATTCCAACCAATGACTGAAAACATAAGACTTCAAAGCAGTATAATGGTGAACCATGATTTCCATAAACTCTTCTGTACTCTTACCATTTCTTACACTAGGGAGACTATACAGTATTTATACATGTGAGTTTGATTTATTTCACTTATGAGTATAGATTCAAGTTGCATCCATTTATTTATAAATATCTCAGTGTGATCATTCTTTATAGCTGAGTAGTACTCCATTGTATAAAAGTACCACAATTTTTTTATCCTTTCCTCAATTGATGGGCACTTAGGTTGTTTCCAAGATCTGGATATTACAAATTGTGCCCCTATAAACATGGGTGTACATATATCACTGTGGTAAGATGTTTTCAGATCTTCTGGGAATATGCCTAAAAGTGGAATAGCTGGGTCAAATGGGACCTCCAACCCCAGTTTTTTGAGGAATCTCCAGATTGACCTCCACAGCGGTTGCATCAGTCTACACTCCCACCAACCGTGCAGAAGAGTTCCTTTTTCCCCACAGCCTCTCCAACATTTGTTGTTGGTAGTTTTGTTGATCCTGGCCATTCTTTCTGGAGTGAGATGGTATCTCAGTGTAGTTTTAATTTGCATTTCTCTAAGGACCAATGATGATGAATGTTTTTTCATGTATTTATTTGCCATTTGTATTTCTTCATCTGAGAACTGTGTGTTCACCTTGGATGCCCATTTTTGGATTGGGTCTTTGAATTTCGGGGGTCTGATTTTTTTTTAATTCTGTATAAGTTCTAGACAGAAGTCCTTTGTCTGAGGGACAGTTCACTAAGACTTTTTCCCAGTTTGTAGGTTTTCTCTTCACTCTGCTGGAGATTTCTTTGGACTTGCAGAAACTCTTTAATAAGATTTGATCCCAATTATTGATTCTGGGAAGTATTTCCCTTGCAGTTTCGTGCTTGTTCATGAATTCTCTACCTACCCTTATGTCTTCAAGATTTTTACCTACTTTGTCTTCCAACAGATTTAGTGTTTCTGTTTTAATATTTAGATCTTTGATCCATTTGGATACATGGTGATAGGCATGGGTCTAATTTTAGTTTTGGGCATATGGATAGCCAGTTTTTCCAGCCCCATTTATTAAAAAGACTGTCGTTCTTCCAGTGAACATGTTTGGCCCCTTTATCAGAGGTAAGGTGGCTGAGTGTGTTCATAGTTGTATCTTCTAGTCTATTCCATTGATCTTCAGGTCTGTTTTTATCCCAATACATCACTTTAAAACTCCACTGCAGCAACATAGATGTTAGCACATGCCAGATTTTACTAGATACTAGCATCTTTTTTCTCAATTTCCCAAACAACTTTTACTTCATTCTATTAAAATTATATTTCCACTGGCGCACAGTAAATTATATCTTCCTGGAAAACATTCACTCATTTTTTTCTCTAGATAATATTGATAGATGAATTCACTCAACATTTTATTTTTTTCTGTATAATGGGCATATAATAGTTACATACACTTGGATATTGTATGATAATGCAGTACATATAATAGATATAGTAATAGAGATTCACATCTCCTTATTATTTCTTTGTGTTTTGGAGTGTTCTAACTCCTTTCTTCCAGTTCTTTATTAAAAAAATCAGATTGGCATGGACGACAGTCACACTACTGTGTAATATCCAATAGTAGAACTTAACCCTCCTATCCAACTGTGTTTTGGCACCCATTGTCTGGCTTCCTTTAATCACATCTTCCCCTACCCTACCTGTTGTGTTGTCATCACTGCTCTGTTGTTTGAGATCAAGTTGTTTAGCATCCCTGCATATGGCAGAATATGTGATACACATTCTTGTCTTTTCAGGATCTGGTTTATTTTAATATAATGTTCCCCAAACTCATCTATTTTGCTGTGATGACAAGACTTAATTTTTTATGGCTGAATAATGTACTCATATATGTGAGGGGAAATCTTGTACATTAGTGCTGGAAGTGCAAACTCTCACAGCTGTTAGAGAGAACAGTATATAGAAAAATAAAAGTAGATCTGCCATGTGATTCAAATACCCCACTTCTGGATGACTCTCCAAAGGAAATGAAATTAGCATATCAAAGACATAACTGCATGCCCATATTTATTTGGCATATATATTTGGCATATATATTCACTATAGCCAAAGAATGGAATCAACTGAGGTGTCCACCAGCAGATAAACAGGTAATGAAAACACATATCCATATACCTAAAGGAATGCTATTCCTTCAGCATTTATTTTTACTTAACATTTGCTGAAACCCTAACTGATGCCAAATAGTAGAAATTTAGAAATGCACATTGATGTTCGTGTGATAGTTTTTGTACTTTAGCTAATTAATAAGAGTGACAAAGGAGAGTGAATCACCTGTACCTTAGCAGTAGTGTTTCAAGGAAAGTGTGGTCCATTATGCTCAGGGTTGCAGAGTTGCCAGATTGATTTCTTTCTCTCCCCTCTTTTTTCTACTCTCCTTTTCTTTCTTCCCATCCTTCACCTTCATTACCACCACTATTCCAGCTAACGTTAATTGATTCAGAAACCTGTCAGGCCCTGAGTAGATTTCTTTATACATATTAAATAAATTAATCCTAATCCTAATCTTGTGAAAAATTTGCCTTTGTTTTACAAATGAGGAGTCTGGAGCAGTTAGTTGTCTAAAAGACTCCTGTCTGCCCACTAGTGGGACCGGAATTTGAATCCATATAATCTGACTCAGCCTACAGATATCACTGCTGGGTACTGAAAGAAGCGGACCAGTAAGGAAGAGAAGGAGGGACCCAGCAGGCAGATGCTCTCAGGGAGAGTATGGCTGGTGAAAGAAGCATCTGTGCGCAGACATGTGCCTCACTAGGGTCACCTGTGACTCCTAAAACAGTGGTTAACATACAGTGGGCTTCCTGTAATACTTGCTGAGTGGAAAAACTGAATAAATAAAACCATCCACCAATCTACCTCTACAGCCACCCCCAGTTTCTCTCAAGTTCTGGATCATCTCAGCTCAATCAGAGTGGCTCAGAGAGAGACGCTTATGAGTTTGGCTCTTTCTCTTTTGTATTGATTTATTAAAAGTAAAGCCCTTCAAACACTGTGACTTAACACAATTTATTACATTGTACAATGCAGTTGACAAAGCCAACACTTTTGTCTTGTGTTGTGTCAGACAAGGAACTGGGAGAGTGAAAGGTTCAAAATGGATATGGCTAAGGGCTGAGCTGACCATCAGCTAGATGCTCACCAGGAGAATCCCAGGCAGCCTTAGCTCTTCTTGTCTTCACCTCAGGGATGCTTGGACTTCCTCACACCTGGCAGCTTCAGGGTAGTCAGATCTCTCCCACAAAGGGCAAAAGTGAAAACTGTCAAAGCTTTTTAAGATTTAATTAAACGTTTGGCAGAATGTCAGCTCTCCCTCATTCTTCTGGCAAGTGTACCTGCAGTTAAGTATCTCATGGTTTAAAACACCCCAAATTCAAGTGAACTGACTATACTAAAGCTGCGTATTAGAGGCACGGTTTAATGGAAGCAGTCAAAATAGTAATTTGCAATATTGAAAAATTTTCCAAACTCAAAGCCAGCAAACAAGTGGTACATCTTGGATTAGAATCAGGTCTATTAATTTTCTCTCAAGAATATCATAGTGCTTTCAGATATGGACCATGATCTCACCCTCACCAGGGGACTTGAGTCCAACTGCTAATCACGCAGCTGTCAGGTACTTCTCTGTGTCCTATGAGTCCAAGAATGCAGCCGTCATTGTCTTTGCAGAGAAATCCCTAACCTTCATGGCTGGATGAGGAAGTGAAAGGGACCTAGACAACCAGGGAAATTACCAGGGAGATACAGTCCACTTTAGATGCCAAGTGGGGAAAAAAATCATTAAAAATAGTTACTATCTTCTGGCCAGAGTTTCAGAGCTATTCAATTCAGGACTAATGAACATGGCACTATTGATCTTTGAACATGCAGAAATGATCAGTATCATAACTATAAATTGTATTTATGAAGACTTTTAAATAGCACACAATGATTAGTTTTACTCTTGGAAGCCACAAGAAGTGGCAAGGTGTCAGTTTTGAACAAGGTAACAGAACTACTTCTTCCACAGTTACCTGACCAAGACAGGAAGACGGATATTCATTGGCAAATTGAAAATCTCATTTTGTTGACTTGGTAGCTTCAGCAATTTCTCCTTCATTGTATGCTTCATCTCATAAAGAAGACACTATGTGAAATCATTCTTCATTTAGCTTTCATCTTTTAGTAGGCTTTTTTTTTTTTAGCAAACTAGATAGGATCTTTGGAAAGTTATGTTTGAAAATAGGAAATGAAACTATTAAACAAAGGAGTCACAAATATCCAAACAAGTGTTAATTCTGGTAAAATATCTATGATATGATAGACAATCCCTAGAAAGCAGGTTAAGTTGTCACTTGGGGGGTGGGTAGGAAAACAGGTCCTTAAGGAGAACATTTGGCCTGGCACAGGTTGGTTGGTACCTAATTACTCAGACTTTAAAGGGAAGGTTCCCTTCTCATAGTATATTATTTCTTCAACTCAATTTTTTTTTTTACATTTTGAAAGTTTGAGAGCTAAAATTATTTGTGCCCCTCCAAATTCACACTTTGAAATCCTAGCTCTTAAAATCATGGTATCAAGATGGAGCTTTTTGGTGAGGTGGGTAGGTCATAGAGGTAATACCCTCATGAATACAATTAGTGCTCCACTACAAAACCTCAGGAAGCACTTCTGCCCCTTCCTCCACATGAAATGCCCCTACAAGTTGCCACCTGTAAGCAATCAGACAACTAATCTGCACACCTAGTTTTTACACTGGCTATGCTCCAGAATTGTAAGTAACAAATTAAGGTGACTTGTAAACCACACAATTAATAGTGTTTTGTTATAGCTGCCTGAAAGGACTAAAATAGGCTGTAGATGAGAAAAAGCAAAGACCCAGATCTCAGAATGCAGGGTTTTGGTCTAAAGTCTGACTCCACACCACACCACTGTGTGGACCTGGGCAGGCACATCACTCTTCTCAGCCTCGGGTCAAATAACATTTAAACTAAATGAGTGCTGAAGTCTCATTCAGTTTTAGATTCTGATTGACTTTCCCTGACTAGTTCCAAGGAGGCTGGATCTGTAGAAGCTATAGTGAAACATTATACTTTAAAGGAACCAAAAATTTAAAAAAAATAAAATAAAATAAACAACTAAGTGCTCTGAACCTACTGTTTAGAGGAGACACTAATCTCTGGAAGGAATGGTTTTCCCATGACTGCAGAGGTCAGCAGCTGTGGGAGGCTAATTTAGTTTGTCCCTGGCTCATTGGCAATCATGAGGCTTGAGATGCTTTAGAAAGAAACTAAACGCTCCTAATCACCTCGAGAAAGGGATAACTCATTATAACTGCACACTAAGGAACTTCAGTGACATTTATTCCACATTTGTGTACAAATAGATTACATTATTTAACTCAATCAGTTTGGGCAGCTGGAAGCTACCTGTGTACTCATTTATCCTTGCAGAAGATTGAACAGTGATTAAAAGAAAATACCTCTTTAATTCCAGATGTCATATACAGTCCTCAAGGAGAAGGTTTTGTAAAACTGCAGTGCTAGTGTTTCGTGAACCAAGCATCTTCTATAATGTCACAGCTGCATTCAGAGGCAAAGAGAAGAGACGCAAAAGCCAGGAGGGAGCATTGGTGTGGTCAGACGGGACAGCTCAGCTCTGGTGGGGTATTTTACGCTACTTTGTTAGAAAGTATGCTACTCCATAGCCCGTTCCTAGCACGTCTAAGATTAGAATAGGTGAGAACCGGAACCTCCTGTCTGATGGTTCAGGTCCTATCCGTCCTCTGGAATTCCAGGTAGCACATGGTTTCAGACTGGTCTTTCAAATGGGAACAGGTCCCATGGGGCAGCCTACCCTTTGGGATTCTTCTCTTTTCTTCCAGTCATAGATGCTTTGGATTTTGCTTTTCTGTATTTTTTTCCCTTTTGTTCCTAAAGATGACACTAAGTGGATTCATTTGAAACATCTTTGTACCCATGTTGTAGACGACCATTCCTCTCTAAATGAGTCATAGAACCAAATGAATACATGAGACTTCATAGGAGTCCTGTGAGAGCAACCTGAAAGCAAACATGGAGAAAGTAAAACTGGCTAAACACCTATTATATGTCAGATACTGTGTGAAGCATGCTACAAAAGCTCAATTAATTCTCATAGCTGGCTGCAGGGACAGTACTGCAGATGGTACAGTCAGCCCACAGGACCTGGACTCAGAAGGACCTCTACTCACTTTGGCTTTCTGTTGTTGGATATTGAAAACCTTAATAGCTTTCCTACAGGGAGGCCTGTGTGTATACCTTGGGCTGGGCGATGCAGATTAGATAGCCAATCTCGGCTGGCTGCAGAGGTGCATACTATTATTTATGTATATGTCTGTACTTGGCAGAGTTTTAAACAATTGAATCAGCAGCTCTGCTGTGTTACAACCACACACCAAATCTTGTGCTCTTCTGTCTTTTCTGCAAAATAAAAATTTGCCAACTATATAACTGTTTTAAAAGAATCTCTACTTCAAAACATATTCTATCCCTTTGTCATGCTAATCCATTCCACCCATGGGAACAAAGAAATAATAAAATAAAGCAAGAAATAATAAACAGAAATAGCAACAAAAATAATAAAAAAATGACTGCAGGCTTTGTGTATATATTTTTCTTCACATTTGCATACTTGGACATATTATAGTTGTGTGTTTACACATAAGAAGCTAATTAGTCACATCTGAGCTTCAGTAAACTAAAGATCAAAGGAAGCGCTTTTTCTATTAGTTCAAATTACAAAGCTATTTTCACCATACATATAAGTCAGTTCAAGTGGTTGGTGTCACAATCTATAGTTGTCAAATAGAAGCCCTTTAGACAATAAATAAGTCATGCTTGAACATTAGCTATTTGAACTTGAAGCCATTTTTAAACGATGGGAATGTTTTCTCAGAAAAAAAAAATGTGACCTTCACTTAGGATTCGTATTGCCTGGGCTATTCAAATTAGGGTTGAAATACATTTTTTAGAAGTAAGAATTGATACACATACATTAAATGCATTCTGAGCATCTATGAGCACTAAGTGCTGTATTCAGAAAGACAACTCAGAGGTTAAGGGCCAGTGTTGGTCACCACTGTGGAGCCATTAGGGTACACTGTGTACTGCATTACGGACATGTGCACATTCATGACCAGAGTACATGGTAGAAGGCAGAGAACTTGTCTATTTTTCCTGTCCTCTGAAATTGTACAGTGTGGCAGGGTAGTATTTAAATGTTAGAAAATGTGTGAAATGTGATAAAAACACAAGGACTCCAGAATCACATTTATTGGCAAATATAGTCTGAGCTATAGTCACCCAGAGATAGTCACAGCCCAGAGAGGGGGGAACCAGACTCATAAATAGCATTAAAATATCAAAGAAAGTGGCAAAATTAGGGAACAGCCAGAAAGGCATCTTAGGAGAATCCAGAGAAAAGAGCATTTCATCCAAAATGCCAGTTGAATCAAGGAAACTGCCACTGGTACTCAAGAGTTAGCCTTGGACTGCAACCAGTCAGAACCCCAACTCCGCCATCCTGTGGAAATTTGGTTTCCTCCTCGGAAAATGCTATTTTGGGGGAAAAGGAACAATCTGTGTGAGTTGTGGGTTTCACATTAGCTCTGAGTACTCTGTTCTTTTGTTGATTTCAAGAAGTGACCTAGGGCCAGGCATGGTGGCGCACGCCTATAATCCCAGCAAGCAGGAGGCTGAGGCAGGAGGATCACTGTGAGTTCAACACCAGCCTGGGCTATACAGTGAGTTCAAGACCAGTCTGATCTACATAGTGAGACCCTGCTTCAAAAAGACAAAAAACAACAAAAAAATTACTTTAGTTTCAAGAAGTAGTAAAAGAAAAGCAGGTTAAAGAATGCCTGGCTAAGAGAGGAGAGTCACAAAGCAGCAGGTGCAAGAGAAATCTACAATGTATTTTCACAGGATCAGCCACAGTGACAGTATAGCCACTCTACTTGCCAAAGGTAATGGCAGGTGCAGCATTTACGATTTCACTTCATTGTTTCTAATTTTCATGGATTTTTGGTCAAACATTTTCCTTGGTCTGTCTGGATAGGTGTTTCTGAGTAAGATGAACATTAGAGTGGGGCACTGAGGCCCACGCCTATTAGCCCAGCTATTCTGAAGGCTGAGGCAGGAGAATGGGTAGTTCAAAGCCAGGTTGAGGACTTACTTCAAAATAAAATATTACAAAAAGAAGGGGCCTGAGATATAGGTACATGATAGAGCACATGTCTAGTGAGTGGGAGGCCCTGGGTCCAAACTACAGTATTGGATAAAGAAATAAAAAAAAAAAAGAAAGAAAAGGGAAAATAACATTCGGATTGCTTTGGTGGACAAGTCAAGCAGATCATCATTCGGAATGTGGGTGGGCTTCATCAAACAAGTTGAAGAAGTGAATGGAATGGAAAGACTAAGTGACAGGCTACTTCTCCTGACTTTTAGCTGAAACAGGAGACTTTTTCTGCCTTTGGAGTCAAACTGAAATACTAGCTCCCTGAGTCTCTAGCCTACAATCTGACCCACCCTGCAAATTTTGACATTTGTCAGGCTCTTTTATCCTGTAGGATAATTCCTTATAATTAGCTTCACACATACACCCTACTATTTTGTTTGCCCAAAGAACTCTAACATATCATTAATAAATAGTCATAAATTTGATAGCCAAGTACAGTGGCTCATGCCTATAATTCTAGCACTTAGGAAGCTGAGGTAGAAAGATTTCTGTGAGTTTAAGGCCAGTCTGAACTAAATAATGGGAGCAACAATCACTTGATTACATAGCGAGACCCTGCCTAAAACAAACAACAACAACAAATAAAACTCAAAAAGTAGTCATAAATTTTGACTGAATTAAGTCTATACCAGGGATGGTAAACATTTTAGAGACCAAATGTCTAAATTGCAACCTAAAACCCACTTATTTATTGCAAAGTTTCAACACTGAAATTAATCCTGAGTTCTGAAATTTTAGTTTAGAAAAAAAAATGTCATCTGATGCTTGGCTTCTGGAATGACTTGGCTCATGTGGAGACAGAAATGGATCATGACAGGCAGAAGGCATCAAAGCAGCAAGCAGTAAATGATGACAGCAGCCTGATCTCTGTCCCTATGGTGAAAGCACATTCACACCCAGAGTGAAGTGCCCTTAATCCTAGCACTGAACCATGAATCAGTCTCCCCATCACGCTCTTAATCCCAGCATCACGCACCAGATCAACCAGCTCTGAAAAAACCCACCTATGACCACATGAGGCTTTAGAAGGACAGCTAGGCACAAGCCATAATAAGGGGAAGGCTTCGAAGCACCATAAACCTAACTTTCAAGGATTCCAGACCGAGATGTAAAGAGGTTTAGTGACATTTTAACTCTGTTCCAAACTTCAGGTCCTGTGATAAATGGCTATCACTGTAACTCATCCCCATATAATTTTGGTGCAATTCTTTGGCTTTTCCTTTCAAAATATAGTTTATTACCTTTTAATCTTTATCTGTTTTATCCTTTTCTTCTATTCATGCCAAATATATTACTAAAAAAATCTCAGTATTAGTATCAAATGTGTGAGAGACCAACAGTGTACTGAAAGAACACTTTAACATTTTTAATCATGTAGTAAAAGCAGTATTGGAGAAAACTCAAACAGTAAAGTACCCATGAACTAAGTATCCTAATAAGGAAGCATTTGAATTTTGCACTGTATCTTCACACACATCATATATCATTACTTATTTCAAATACCAGTTTTTTTGATATCAGATTATATGAATTTTTTGCAGATATAGTAAATGTGTTGCTTCATGGTTATATAATATCACAGTAAATAGATTCGTCACAATTTGTTTAAACTGCCATTTAGATGGTTCCCAATGTTTCACTAGTGGAAACAAAGCAGGACTGAGCATATTTTGCATGTATCTGTGTTTCTCATTTGAATTATTTACTTACAACATAGTGTCAGAAATGTGATAGCACAGGTGTACAATCATGTGCAAGGAGCCCCCAAACACTTCTAGTTTTGCATCTCACTGGCTAATTAAAGCAGAGAAGTGATAAGTCCCCAGAAGCAGGTTTTGATTTGGTGAACTTTCCTGGTGTGGAAATCAGAAAACAAGCCATTTCTGTCTGGATTAGATCAATTAGTTCAGCACTCTGATGTCTTAACTTACAAAAGTATTTTGAAGCTACACTCTAGTATAACTAGGCTGTAGCTACCACTATGTGCTCAACAAGTAATTTCTCTGTTCCCTTGAGTTTATAAAATAGCCATCCATCTGATTTATGTGGTGACTGCTGCAACTTGAGATTTTGGAAAAACCTGTTACAGAGCACAAAATCTGAAAGCAACCCATTTAACCTGTCAAAATGGATCAGGGCAGGAAAGAGAGAGAAAGTTAAAGAAGACAGAGAGGCTGATGGGAAGAAACAAGAGAGACAAGACATTTATTTTGGAATTACAGAACTTTAAGACTGGAACTAATTGCTCCAGAGATAATTGTAGCCTATTACTTGAGTTCTGAAACTCCTTTTATTTTAAACTTTCTTAGACACTAGCTAGAGAAAAATCTAAATTTTATTAACTTATAAAATTATGAATTAATTTTATTCTTGGCACTGAACTGTAATTGGCTTAATAGACATAGTTTTCTTACAGAAAATAATTGGAATAATTGAAATTTAGAAAAATGCAATGTTAACTGAAACTTTGAGAAACTATCTCTGTTTGTATTTTGTTAATGAAATGTATTACTTCTAATAGTTACTCCATCTTATCCCTCGTGGTCCAGTCTCAGAGGCAAATATGACTAATTTGGGGATGGACCAATGGAGATGACCAGAGAATATCCATATTAGGATGAAATCGTTTGATGATGTCTTGAAGTATGAATAGAAGTTTTCCAATGAAATAAACTATCAGTTAATCAGTGTTCACTGATAACATCTAATAATCCAGATATTCAATTTAGCCTTGAGATAGGAGAATATAAAATATGAGTCCTTAAGAATGTGTTCATGTATATTAGCATATTAGAGCACAGGCTTTAAGGAAAAGAAAGAGAATAAAAAGTGTGAGGGAAATACTGTGGGTAAGGAAACACCCCCAGACTGTGGAGCCAGAGAAGGCTTGTTGGAAAAGACGTCCATGGGTTTAGTTCTAATGATAAAGATAGGTATCAACCAAGTGAATATGGAAATGGGTAACCTAGTGAGGGTTATCAAAACAGAAGAACAAATAGGAAATGCCGTATCTGGAAAACTTGTAATACTGGAGGCGGAAAGTGAGTTAAATGTGCTTAAGAAGGCAGAAGGCATCAAAATATAGTCACTTGAAAAGTATCCTTTTTGAGGTATGGACTGGAAAGACATTGCTAGATTGATTCATTGATTGATTGACTATGTAAGTGGCACCATGGTTGGAACTCTGAGTCTCAAACATGCTATGCAAACACTGTGCCCCAGAGCTACATCCCCATCCCTGAGTGAAGGTTCTTAGAGGATCAACAGTGTGGAAGCTGAGTATTAGGCAGACCAGTATGGTGTACCATGGAGAACGCCCTGGAAGGTATAAAGCTAGAGGTAGAGAGGACAGTATACAGGCACCAGCAATATTTCTAAGGAAAAATCATCAAGGGCCAGAGAATAAATATTTTAGATTTCACAGCCCACATGTTCTCTATCACAATTATTCAGTTCTCTGACTGGAGCACAAAGTCAGCCACAGACAATACATAAATGAATGAACACAGCAGTGCTCCAAAAATGTTTTATTTATATACTATGAAATTTGAATTTTGTGGGATTCTCACATGCTGTGAAATATTACTTTTCTTTTGATATTCTTCAGCTACTTAAAAATGGGAAAAACATGCTACCAGTTGAAAGGACACTGGATGACAGCACGGCTGAGGCATGGGTGTGAGAAGGAAACTGTGTTTAATATTTTGAAAATCTTCTGTTGAGAGAACACAGTAGTTAGCTAGTTTTGCTGGCTTAGTGGTATGATTGTCTGGTTGGTAGCCCTCAGCATTGTGACAAGAAAGAACAAGGGAAGGTGGTGCCTGCAATCAGGGGGAGGATTCAGAGAAAGAGGTCTGGACGTTGCAGGGTTCAGAAGCTGCCTTGCCTGATGATTCAGTCTTTGGGGATGCTGATGTATGGAATTCTCCCAAGGAAAATATTTTCAATGTCAAGTGCCTTGAGTAATTTTTTTTCTTCTTGACAAGTACCTGCTTAGCATCAAATATTTTTACTATAGAAGTGACTAAGAGAAATTAATATTCATTACTAATGTCAACCTTACAAAATAGCCACCTCCTTTGACATTTTCAGAGGACCATCTCAGATAATCCCTGGATGCAAATGTGAGCCATATGACAATACCATATACTGAATCGAATCCAGCTGTGTACACATTGCATGACAAGGCTCTCTTAAGCTAGAATTTTTTTATTATTCCTGAATGCAATAACTCTCATGAAATAATTAGAAAGTACACGAACTAATGATAAATGTTGTCCTTTTGAAATGTGTTTTCATGAAAGTATAATAAAGTGATTATGCAGCTTTAAAAGAACCTTTCTCAAACTCAGTTTTTCTCCATCCAATCCAATCTGCAACTGTCTGTGGCCAGAACACCCTCTGCATGAGGATTTATGAGGAGGCTTTAGAACCTCCAGCAATCACTTTTCCCTGAACTATAAATATTCATCAAGGAGAACAGGTATTCTAGATGACTTCCTGCTGCTTGGGTAACCATCTTTCCAGTGAAAGTCCATACTACCAAATAAAGAGAGGATAGAGAATGTTCAAGCTGGGGAATGGATTATAATTTCTTTAAAGTATGTAACAGGGTAAAGTTACATAGTAGACTCAAGATCATGGGCATAAGATTGCTTAAATTGGTTGCTTAACTTCTCTCAGCAGAAAATTAAATGACATAGAAAACATTAAGAAGGGTTCTCACCATATGGAAAGTAAACCATAATCCCCATTGCTAGTGTTATTTTCAATTACTGAGAATTCCAGAAGCTCAAAGAATAATTTTAGGTAACTAATTATAGACACTGCTTCAATGCTATATCTTTCAAATGTAAGTCAAAATGAATCAACTATTTTTGTGAATCTGCTATGCTTAAACTTGGCTATTTTGTATGTGACTTTATAGCAACCTCCAGTGAATTGATAATTATCCACATTTTATAGACAAAAAAGCTCTAAGAGATTAGTATATTAACATCACCATATTAATCAAAACCAGTGAAACTGCTGCTACAATGATTTGAAGAAGCACTTTCACATGATATTGAAATAAAGGCATTCTCAAGATCATAGAGCTACTAAGAAGAATAATGACATGTTACATTATAGTCTGGGCTGCTATAACAAAATATCATAGACTGGATAACTTGTAAATGTCAGAAATTTACTGCTTACAATTCTCTAAGCTGAGAAGTCTAAGGTCATCAGTAGATTCAGTGCCTAGTGAAGACCGAATATCTGCTTTATAGATGGTACCTGCTTCCCGTGTCCTCACATGGTGGAAGGGGCAAATAGGCATCCATAAAAGGGCAGAATCTTCACAAGATATTAATCTACTAAATGCCTCAGCCTCCAAATAGCATCACCTTTGAGATTAGGCTTCAAAATAAGAATTTTGGAGGAAATCAAGAACTCATCATAGCAATTAATGCATTACTTACTGTTGAAAGTTTTGATGTTATCAATAATAGCTTTTATTGTACAAAGCATTTCTATGTTCTAAGTCAAGCTAAAAGTACTATCTTTTTTTGCTAGATGAGTATAATAAAGCAAAGAATCTCTTCCCTAGTATCACATGCCAAGTTCGTGTCTGTGTTGATCAACTTTCCTATTACTGAGACACAACACCTGACACAATGTAAAGGAGTAGATATTTCAGTTGGTGCATGGTTTAAGGAGATTAAGTTCATGGATTTCTGACTGCAGGCACAAAATCATGGCAGAGGATTCTGTAGAACAGAGAATCTTAGTTTATGGCAGCTGGAAAGAAGAACAGGGTAACTGAACCAGATATGAAGGGCTAGAGACAAAATGCACTACTCAAGGCCATACCCCCATAGCAACCTGAGAAGAATGCTTAACCAATCTCATAGGCAGCTCTCAACCCAGTTAAATTGACAATTAATCTTTACTGCCACAATAGAGAGTCATAACTGCATTTCAGGAGTTCTGATTCCTAGAACTGTGTTACAAATTCTATGCACTAACATTGCCAGAACTCTGTAGTTGTTTAAAAAAAATCATGTTTGTACCACATATATTTCAGAATTAGAAAACCACAGTTAAAATTTAACAAAACACACTAGTGGTCTTTGTTCTAGGTCCTTCCAAAGGTCTAATGGAGTTGGATTGGATATTCTTTCAGCAGGGCAATATTTTTCTTCTCCAAACTTCATCACCATAAAATTCTCTTCCCTTGGAATGTCTTGCAGACACAGCACACCCACATGGAGATTTCTCCTTCTGTATACTGCCATCCCTTTATAGGATACCAACTACTACACACCCCTCCTTCATTTTGTGTCAAAAAGAAATCCAGACAAGGAACTACTGTTTCCTGAAGCATAGAGCTTCAAATGTGGGGTCCCCTTTAGCATTCTTTAGTAAAGAAAAAGAATCAGCCACGCTGGAAATTTCTACTCACTTATTTTTCCCCTCTGTCTCATACAAGCACACACACAACACAAACAAATCTTGCCCATTTTCTAATCAGTCATTCACCCTACGAGAATCATTATCCTGCTCTGACCACATTTGTGAAACACAGGCCTTTGTACAAAGACAAAGGAGGTTTCTATTCTCACCACAGATTGCCTGTCTTTTGAAATACATTTTGTGGTTCATTCAGTCCATTTCCAGAGTATGAAAAGAACAGTGCATGGTAATTAAGAGCCTTCTCTGCACACACAGCAATATCATCATAATGGCTGGGAATATGGGCCCAATTTTCCCCGCAGGTTCACTTGCAGATGGCTCACTTTGATCCTTACACCACATTGCGGTGCCTGTGTTGGAGGCTTTCATAATTTGCTGCCACATGGTTTACATTTCCAGGGACTTCCTCTTCCTTTGCTAGCACCAAAGAAGACCTGATTCAGGAGAACAAATTGGGATGCATTGCTTCCAAGCCACTTCGTCTAGCCTGCCAAGCTACTTGACCGATATAGACAGGTTCTCTCAGTTCAAGTGCAGAATCATAAACCACAAAACAACACTCAGTCCCCTCCAAAATATCCCTTTTATGTTATACTTTCCCACCCTTTATTTTTTAAATCTGCACCTATCATTAAATTATTTTAAGATGTCAGATGCTATTTTAAATCGATAAAGTCACTGAGACTAAAAGAAATTAAACAACTTGTCTGTGTTCACACAGCTAATCTAAGCATGAGGGATTTGAGCTCAGATTTCTCTAGTCAGGCTCTGCTCTCAGCAACCCCAAGAGACAGTGGGAGCTTGTAGTTAAGACTGTGGAAACTGGTGAAAGTGTTTGCACCCCACCCTTGCCATTTCTTAGTTATAGAACCTTGACAATGTTGAATACTCTTTGTAACTCAATTTCCACACCTGAAAATTTGGGGATGTTAGTGATCTCTCACTGCCACTCTAGGTATTTGGGTGTCACAGATTAATGTCTTTTAGTATCCTTAATAACTACTAAAGACAGAATTAGTCCCTTTACTACTTTTAGTATAATATAAGGCAGATTTAAGTCAAAAAGTACAGTAAATTGAGCTGAAAGATAATTTGTACTTCCATAGTTTATAAAATTTTAATATTCATCATATATGACTTAGTACTCAGAGAAAAGTATATTTAGAAAAGCATGTATACACATCTATCCTTTCATTAATTTATTCATCAAACTATAAGTATTGCAATCAAAGTTGTCCCAATTAATAATAAAAGAAATATAGGAAGGTGATACTTAGTTTGAGGGAACTGAGCTCCTTGTCTTTCTTACTGCTATTCCAAGTAAAAATCTCAAACCGTCAGCTGATTTGCCAAGAGGTCTGCTGATTGTCACTGCTCAAGGCAACAGGGTTCTGGAGAAACTGTGCTTCCCTTTCTAAGCAATCTCACCTGTTCACCCAGCAGCACAAATGTGAGTCCCGCAGTTGGCTCTCCCTTTGCAGCACAAGAATTTCGTTTTGTTGACAAGTACAGAAGTGGGCCCTTATTTATGTAGATTCACTCTCATGAGCCAGCCTGTGGAGGGAAGAGAAGGTTGATGCTGGACTTGGAAGATCAGGAGCACAGTCCTGACATCTACTGCGGGCTGCTCTAGAGCTGCATCATCAGAAGAGCTGAGTTACACCTTCCTGCCTGTCTAAATTGTGCACCTTGATTCACTGAGCTGTACTTTCTTTTGCTGTGCAAAGGGGGTGTTGGTAGCAACTTCACAAGGTGTTGGGAGGATTAAATGAGTTATTACAAGCCTGGGTGCTATGTCAGCAGAGGTCATTATAACATATAATTATTTAATTAAGATTAAGGAGCCAAACTCAATGTCTGTTTTCAATACTAGCCTCAAAATCTTTGAAACATCATAACCTTCATCCTGATTTCTCTTCTGTTTCATCAGAAATCAAATTTACCAATTGTCCAGTCTAGAGCTAAAAGTCACTGTCACATTCCTGTGAGATCCTGAAAGGCTTTTGTAAGTGCTGTTCACTGACCCCCACTCTGTGTGTGCACTGGAGCACAGACTGTGGCTAACTATTCACTCAGTCCTGACAAAGTCACAGAACGTGGTTATCAGCGGGGATGAGTTTTCAGAAGAAGAAACTGAGGCTCCAGATCTGGATAACTTGCCTACAGTCAGATGCAGGAAGAGATTAGGTGAAACCTCAGGCCTCCTTCCTAGAGGTTTATTTCCTTGTGTCACTCTGCCTCTAAGGAAAGAAGTCCAGAGGGAACTGCCATGCACCACCTGTCATTTCTCTAAATTTAGACATGAAAATTGATTCTGAATAGGGGAAAGAAGAAAGTGCTACTCATTGTAACTATTTAGGTTACAATGGATCTGAGTATGAGCTGAGTCCTGAAAGTTCAAGTCCCCAACCCAAGATTCTGTTTGCTTGAGGAAGTCCTTCTGCCTCTCAAGACTCAGTTTACCTCCATGTAAAACGAATTAGGTTATCGGGGCACTTGCAAGTTTTGATGGTTTCTGTTCCAGCACATATTTGTAATTTAAAGCCATGTGTATTTCTTCCAAAGGAAATGGACTGGCAAAGAAAAACAGCAACACACATGTAGAGAGGATAGTTAAGGGAAGAATCGGAAACCATGCAGAGAAAAAAGAAATAATTGTACTATAAACATAGATGAAATAATTACTATAATTGAGCAATAAATAGTGTTGCAATTTATCTAGGCCTTTAATTAATTAGTCTTCAGCTGGTATTCTTGTTTGTTTGCTCCTCCAATCATAAACACCATGATCAGGAGGAGGCAGGAAAACCAGTCTTGTGTCAGAGCATAGGAAAGTATGGGGAGAGATGTTCCTCGATCTCCTCACTCTCTCATCGAATGTGAACTGAGTTCACATACTTGAGAAACCAGACGTGAAAATCCAGCTGTACTTGTCTTACTTGCACAGGGACTCCGCGCTGTCTTCTTCACCTCCCCCAGCCCAGAATATCCCCTCCTCACCACTCCTTTCTGCTTTGGTCTTCAGTCATGTCTGCTTCCCCAATACCTCTACTATTAGATCAGAAAATGGGAGCAATGATTTCTGGCTTACTTTGCAAATTATTTTAAAAATTGTTCCCTGTGAATCAATGAATTATGGCCAGAATCGTATGATACAGACAACCCAAACTGCATAATTTATTTACTCATGCAGAGATTTCGGTGTGCCACAGACATTTAGAGATCCTCACTGAATATCCACTCTGTGCTGGGCAGGCCTGACAAAGAAGCCACTGCCAGAGCAGCCTTGCGGGTGTTCTTTGAGAGCACAGTTTCTCCACCACAGTACTGTCGACATTTGGGGGTGGGTCATCCTTTGCTGTGGCAACTGTTTTGTGCCTCGTCGCCTGTTTCACAGCAACTCTGACAATCTACTGACTAAATTCCAGTAGCACTGTCTCCAGCCAAGAAAGTCAGTATATGTCTCAAACATTGCCAAATGTCACCAGAGGAAATGTCACCCTCAGAAGAGAAACAGTGTCAAAGGGGTGCAGGTTGTCACCAACTCGAGGTCACAGAATAATGCTGTACTGTGATCAGGAGCCAAGTGGTTGGGATCTGCTCTCTGCTTTCTAGCTGTATGACTCAAGCACAGTAACTCAACCTCTCTGTACCTTGGTTTTCTTATACAGAAAAATGTGGGTTATAACAGTATCTGTCTCTGGAATTGTAAGGGGTCACTATGGTGCGTTGCCATTAGCTATTTGCATTCCTGTCTGCCTTCTAGTTATTGAAGTTCTGCAGGACAAGAACCTTTGTTATCATTTATTGTACTAGACTCAGGATTACTTTGTCTGCAAGCTTGCTTTAGTGCTCACAAAAGCATTACCTTTTCCTGAGTTCAAATCTTGTTTTTCTCACCCATTTTTAAACTAATTCACCTGTCACCTGGATACCATATCTGATGGCACAGAGATAACGGTGATAAGGAAGTATATTAACAACCATTCAGGGCTATTGAGAGAAATAAGGGAATTAACTGATAAGAAAGTCTTTGTCCTAAGTAAGTCACATAATATATTCCCAAATAAATGTGTGACTGGAAACAGATGCTGAGGTAGAGAGGAACAAAGGTGACTTCCACATTCTGTGTTGCTCAGGATGGGGGAGAGAACACTCGAGATGGTCTCACTGTCCTGGTAAGAGAGCCCATCTCCAGAGACAGCACCTGCTTCATAAAAATTCTATGGTCCCATAAAACATTCATGAGCCACCCATTCTGCTCCATCTAACACATGCACTAACCCAAAAGCAGGTCCTGATGGCCACCTTTACCTGTTGTGAGTGTCCTCAGTCTTCCCTGTAATGGTATCAGGATTTCTTTTCTCTTTGCATATTTAATGTCAAAGAATGCAAATTCAGTATAAGAATTAAAGGACACATGACTTCAACATTAAAAACCACGTATCAGTCAAGGTTTACTAGAGAAACAGATATAACACAAGATGTACGAATGTATAAGAAGTTACAAGATGGGCTTACGATGGTCGGCCACAGAGTCGGATGAGGGAGCCTGCAGAGGGTGTCTGCACACTGGAGGCTGAAGGGTCCAGTTCAAAGGCTGGAGCTCACTGCAGTGCTTAGTGCAAGTCTGTATCAGGAGGTCAGTGGGTCTACAATGAAACAGTGAAAAATCTATGATAGAAGGCTGAAGTCTACCACAAAGACTGAAGAGTCCCAGGCAGAAACCAAACAGCCTGTGCCAGTGGCCAGGAGATGACATCCAAACTGAAGGCGAAGACTGGAGCTCCTCTGGAGAACCACCAATCAAGCTCTCCTCATCTGCCTTTAATTGTATGCAGGCTGCTCCGCTGGGGGGAGTGTAGCACTCATGCCATCTGCCATCTGCGGGCCTTCTGCTTGCACAGGCTAAGGATCTTACAAACTAGGGCCCCTGGCCCCTGCTGAATCACTTAGTTAAACTTCTGACCTTCTCAAATTGACACAGTGAACAACATCCTAGAACGGTAATGGTTTGTCCTCTACACCCCAGGATGGAGCTGCTGAGCCACTTGGTTAAGCTTCTAGACTTCTCAAGTTGACATAGTGCATAAACCATAACAAGCCATAACACTTTTTAGGCAATATAGTGAATATCAAAACCACAATAGAAGCATATGATAAAAGCCTGAGAAATATACTAAAAACAAAATTAGCATTTATTGCTGTAACAAATAATTATCAACTAAAATATATGTAGCTGTTGTCAAAGACCACAATTGTAGATTGTGTTGTCTTTATTTAGTACTGTATAAAATTTGCATGTTAATATTTTTCTCTTATCATACCTTTTACCTAATATACAATTGTTCCAATATCCCATACAAATAGTGATCTTTGGTTATCAAATCTAGTACAAATATTGTTTTCAAGTGACTTAATATTCATTAATATTTTGCAAAGAAGTTATACAAAAAATACCAAGCTCCTGGGATCTATTGCTCATTCAAAAATTATAAGAAATTTGGGGCTGAGGATTTAGCTAAGTGGAGTGAGTAACTGCCCAGCAAGCATAAGGTGATGAGTTCAATCATGGTACCAAAAAAAAAAAATGCAGGAAAATTTCAAAAGTTTGAAAGAATAACAGCTTGCCAAACCACTGGATAACTTTTCAAACAATGAATTTTTATACATTCTACTACTCTGTTGTTCTGAATTATAGCTGATGCTTAGTATGGAAGAATATATTATTTTAAAGACAAATGTGCAAACCCAATTCTAAAATAAAACAATATTTTAATTTGCATGTTTTACACAAAGTAATTTTCCTACTAAAGTTACGAATTTTCATCAGAAGAATGAGGCCTGATTGGAGACGCGTAGTCGTTATCCAACACGACTGTCATTAGCAACTGATATTGTTGTTGACAAGGAGAAGCTTGGATAATAAGGCCTTGAAGCATCAGGAAGCACACTGGGAATCTCAGAAGATGTAACACCAACAGGGGAAACACTACCGAGTTGCGACAAAAGCTGTGGTCTGTTAATAAATACAGGAACAATTACATGACTCATCTTTATGGACACTAATTTAATTCAAAGGGGCTAAGCACTAAAACTAAACTCACATTTTAACAGAACATTTTAACATCAAAATCCTAATGATCCTATATTGGTGTTAAAGACTATTTTCAAGTTCACTGCAATGCACACCCTAATAGTTTTATCTGGTAAAATACTAATGTTTTTCTTTACTGACACAAAGCTTCAGAGATCTTAATGGAATACACTTTTGGGGTGTTTTATATCATTGAAAAAGAAAATCTCTGATTTCTCTTGTTACACAAAGAAGCTTCTTTTAAATTTGGTTCATGAAGTGGTAGTTCATGAAGAAAAGATGAAAATAATACCAATTCACAGTTGTTTTAAAAAAAACTGTATTATGCATCAAACCAGCAAATACATTACATTTACTCTTGAACTTTAGAAATACTTGGCATAAACTAACTTTGAATATTTCATTATTTAAATGCTAATAAAACATTCAAATAATTCCACATACTAATTTACTATTGAGTCCTACTAACACCATAAAACAGTAAAATGAGTCATCTTTACAAAAGAACACTTGAAGAAATCATTATCAACATGTAGTACAGAAATTATCCAAAAATAAAACCAAATTATTAAAAAATATTTATATTTCAAATATGATTGATTCATAGTATACATTTATTATATGTACCCATAATTTTCTACTTAATTTAAATTTATAATAATCATATGTGTGTATATTATAGGTCAAATTGGTAAGTTTTGTACTTTCCAAAAACTCAACTCCATTTTTACTGTACAATAAGTCAAAGATATGACAATGGCCATACAATGATGATTTATAAAAATTATAGTGCTTCCAGGAAGGAGAGGAATTAGGTCATTTTATGTGCAGATAGGGGTTATTTTCTCTGTAATATTGTCCCGGTATCATAAATAAGGCCTATAACACATGAGCGCTAACTTGGTGTTATCATGAAACTTTTAGCCACTAGGAATGAGACCAACTGCCGGAGAAGAAGCTCAAGCAACATCAGCAAGGAGCTGCTTATTGTCTTCGAAGTCCTCTATACAAGTCCAGGTGAAGAAACTGTGTTCCCTGTCCAAAGAAGTAAACTGGTCTGCCAGTCCCTTTGCATCTTCTAATGTACCACAGTGTTTGTCTGGGACAAAGTAATTCTGGGTTCCATTTTCAATAGCAGGAATAACTATTTTGTATACCAAGAGTACCTTCCCATCCTGATGGGTTATTGAATATTAATAATATTCCGGTGGTCCTCATATGCTTTTCTTGCAGTAATAATCCAAGTGCATTATTGAGAATTAGCATCATTGGATTTTAAAGACTATACACTAATAGGAGGCAGCTTTGTTGCAGAAAAATAAGCATACATACATCTGCCAGTTTCAGTGGGCCTTGGTCTATGCAGCCCATTGAGATGAGCAGGAAAAGTCAGTGGCTTTCTTAGGGTTTGGAGTATCTCTCTTCTTTATTAGCATACACAATCAGGTTTTCAGGATTGGGGCTAATCTGACCCAGAGCCATTGCCAAGTGTTCTTTGTTTACTGTTTTTGCCAGTGCTACCTCAATATTCACTCCATCAGTGCATTTTCCAGTCATAGCCATAAAAAGCAATCCTGCTTCACTTCCAGTATCAGTTCAAACTGCACTGCATCTTTTTTTTTTTTAATTTGTTTTCTTCACCCATGAATACAGTTTCCCTTTGGGTCTTCAAAAATTGACCCTAAATGCCTGACACTAAGGACCACAAACTGCTGCCATGTTTTCAGGCCAGTGTGTTGTAGCAAGCAAGGGATTTCACATTGGTCCCCTCACCTCTGCTTGGCTCCCAGTGGGCGCCGCTATAGGTGGCCTTGTGCTGTCAGGATTTCTGCCCACTTCCCCCAGACAGTTGGTCCATTGTACCTCAAAGCTTCACTGCATCCCCTGAGCTGCCCAAAACATAGGATTGTTTACATTCTCAGCATAAGCCTTCACCCGGCTAGAAGCTCCAAAATTGTTATCCCGAACTGTCAGTAGTGACCCTGCTGTTCTGCTTTAAGCTCCATTTCCCAGGCGCCATCACGTGCACCTCTGCGACCCCCTTCTCCTTGTGCGTCCTTGAACCACCCCACCTCTTTGTAGACACAAGAAATATTCCCAGTGTCTCTGCATTCGCACATCTGGACAGTTTTGCACAGTACCCTCTGCTTCTCTGTCCAGAGACTTTCCAGCGACCCTTGGCACAGCCTGCCTGTCACCTGTCCTGCACAGCGTTCTCCGGGGAGAGGGAAATGACCTGTCCTGGGGCATTCACTTCTCACCATGCTCGCGCCTTGGCTGCAGAGCTCTGTCCAGGCCTTATCTGTTCAGATGTCTGATGGGTCTGGAAAAGGCCCCCTTCTTCCTATTCCAGCTCCTTCTCAGTCAATGTTATCCTCCTCGTTGCTTTGCTAAGCAGAAGCCTGTTTCCTCAGTTTCCACAAGTAAGGCACATCCACTCTAGCCACTGTGTGCCTTCTAGCTGTGCAGGGTTCTGGGGAGCAGCTCAGCCAGGTCTGCAGAGCACAGTCCTTACCTCCACCCTGGCTTCCCCTTCTCTAGCGTACCTCCTTTCCTCGGCAGATAAATCCTGTTCTTCCTTCACCAACAGGAACTTCATCAACTTCTCCAAATCCTTGGAGACAAGAAATTCAGTCTCTTCGGGGCTTTCTTATCATCAGCAGCATAATCAAACCATAACCCAATTTAGTAAGTCTCTTTTTCACAAAATCATTTGGCTCTTCTAAGAAAAAAATAGTTTGTCTCCATTTTAGCATACCAGTATTCTCAGTACCTAGTATCAGATCTAACCAAAATAGATCTTTACTGATTATCTGAATGAATTTATTGGCAAGATGGTACATATAGAAGTAATTAGCACTTTAAAAGAACCTATATACATTATACTGTATCAATTCTACTATTATTTTCTTAGTTACTTTTGTCTCATTGCTGAGACAAAATACCTGATACCCAAACTTAAGGAAGGAAAGGTTTATTTAACTCAGGGTGTGTGGAGGTTTCAATCTATAACTGTCTGGCTCAAAGGAAGGCTTGCACCTGGCAGAGGGCAACAGTTCATGGCAGCTGGCAGAAGAGAGCAAAAGGATCAAACACTAAAGGAATAAAAAAGGAGGAGCAAACCTCTTTTTCTTCCTTATATTAGATGCAAACTACTCATCCCAGGGTGGGATAGCACTTACACTGACAATCCCAGCACTGTACAATGAATCGATCACAAACTCTAGATTCAGTTGATGCCAAAATGTCTGCCCCCAGAGACCACTTGAGGCTTTGGGGGTACATCCAGACACAAACCATAACAGTTTTCATGACAAAAGTTTTTACAAGAAGATAAAGGCTCAACTGGGCCATGTTGCTTTTCCTCAATCCTTCTGAAGAAGGTATTTGGTCCTGCACTCTGATAATGACAGGAAAATATATAGCAAGAAGAAAAAATTGACCCACAGATGATACATATTGAAAACAGACCTGGTAATTTCAGGAATAAGAGGGCATAAATTTGTTTTCTGCTTAGAGTAATGTTAAAAATAAAATGAGGTAGACAAGCCAATTTAGTTGGGGATGCTACAGCACACTAGAGGAACGCAGGAATGGAGAGTCATTCTGCACTAATTTGAAGTGTGGCTCTACAAGTGAACAAACCTATCTATGCCTCATTTTGTCACCAGTAAAATAACAATGAGATAACACTTCAAATTGTCTTGGAAAAAGGATATTGGAATACCATCTTCTGTATCTTTCTTCAAGTCGTTAATAGAGATCTAAGTGAAGACAAAATTCAGACAAACAAATCTTATTAATTTACACATCTGTCTCACACTTTATGTGGTTATGTTACCTCTGGAGGGCTGGGTTGGATTATACATGACATACATAAAAGACTTTGAGTTCTCAAGCCTAAGGCTTAGGCTGAAAAATGGGAGGAAGCAACAAAGAACAATAAGGAGATATCAAGAGGCTTGAGTTTCAGGAAGAACATTAATCCCAAAGCAAAGAAGAGAACTCTTCAGGAAGATGTGGGATTATAATTTTGCTTGACACAGCAAAAAGGAAGGCATGGCACCAAAGTGGTGAGAGAACTATTTATGGGTCTAAACTATTTGATTCTGCAGTTGTGGATAATAAAATCTCTCTCTCTCTCTCTCTCTCTCTCTCTCTCTCTCTCTCTCTCTCTCTCTCTCCCCTCCTCCCTCCCTCCCCCACTTCATTTCCTCCCACTGTCTCCCAGAATGCAAATTCACCAAGAGAAAGAGCATAATAACATACTCAGTCACTGCCCAGTGTAAGGTAGCGCTGTATCACTGGTCTTCACCACAGGCTTCTAGGTCTTGACTGTCATTATGTCAGCTACTCTTCTGTGACCAGCTGGCCGAAGATTGCATCATGGTTCAGTACAGCTTCTTCCAACAGGATTCCTATATGGAACATACACTGATGGTACCTCAAATACAGATAGATGCCTAACACCGAAAAAATGGAGAAAATGGTGTACTTTCTAACATTTACCAGAAAACTGTTGAGAAAAACTCCCACCAACTATGAAGTGTCTGTGCCCTCTGTATCTGTGAAGTGCAGTGTCTCTAATTTTATAGGAAATTATAGTATGTCTTATAGTACAGATAGTGATAGTTTGATAGCAGTCAGCCTTACCCTGTCTTGCCACATCCCAGTTCCCCTGAGAAGTACCAGGTTTTGCTGCCATGGAGACTAGATTTGGGGTTAAAGGTACAGTCATAGCCATTTGAAGTCCTGATTTTGATGCTTGCTCTATTTACCAATGATGTGCAAAATTACTTAAATGTTCTAAAGTTTAGTTTTCTGTTCTGTAAAGAAGCAATCCAAATAGTCCCTACCTCACAGATGTTATCTTGAGGATGAAGGGAAGCAATGGCCCTGAAGCATGGATTTCAGAGATCTGCCTACGCAAGTGCTCTTTAAAAGGTATTGTGTGCCATACTCATGGAATTCATAACAGCAACAGCAACGTCATCCTGGAGCCCAAGACCCACCCATCTGTCACTAGATTCTGAACTGTTTGTCTTTGCTAAAAGATGGTCACCCCCACATTTTCTCAGAGCAGCACAAGTTAGCAGTGGTGACTTCCTAATATCCTGGAAGTCTTCACTGTCTACCAAAACCAATCTTAGTCCACTCACATGATTTCTCCATCCTTCCCTTATGGCAGAACTGAGGCTCATTGTTTTTCTGTTATCTCTGTTTTCTGCTCTGCCTTATTAAATGCATGTGCCACGCTCCAAACACACATGAAAAAATCTGGCTCAGTTCAAATATAGGCTGGTCTTAATTGAGCACTTCCCATAGGCCAGGCTTTGCTTAGATATTTCATCCTAAACCAGTCTTTTATCAGTTTAACTATTTTATAGCAGAGTATTTGGAATTATAGAGAAGTTTAAGCAAAACTTGCTAAGTCACTCTGCCTGCAAATATCTGAGCAAACACATGCAATAGAGTCCCAGGTCTCACTGACCGCTGGCCATTCTGTGTTCCCAAGCTTCAGAAAGCAACTCTGAAAATGATTGCCATAGCTTGGGCCTTGAGTGTCCCTCAAAGGCACAGGTGTTGAAGGTTTAGCTTCAGGCTGTGTTACTACTGTGAGGTAGAGGAATCTTTGGAAAATGAGGCCAGTGGAAAAAGTTAGGCTATTGAGACAGCATGGGGTCTCTCTCTCTCTCTCTCTCTCTCTCTCTCTCTCCCTCCCTCTCTCTCTCTCCCCTCTCTTCCCTCTCCCCTCTCCCTTCTCCCTCTCTCTCTCCCTCTCTCCTCCCTCCTTCCCTCTCTCTCTCCTTCTCTCTCCTTCCCTCTTTCTCTCTCTCCTTCCCTCCCTCTCTCCTTCCCTCCCTCTCTCCCTTTCTCCCTCTCTCCCTTTCTCCCTTTCTCCCTCTCTCCCTTTCTCCCTCTCTCCCTTTCTCTGACTCCTGCTCCCTGCCCCACCCCTTCTCCCTCTTTCTCTTCTGCCTTCCTCTTCATCATGATTCTCACTCTCTCTCTTCCTCCACCTTCCTCATCAAAAGTAAACAGGCATCCTCTGCAACACATGGCTGCCCAAAGCAGCAGGGCCATACTACCATGAATTGATATTCTCTAAAACTACATTCTGGAATAAACTGTTTCTCCTTCAACTTGTTTGTCTCGGGCATTTTGCTACAGCAATGGAAAACTGACTAATAAAATGATGGTGGTTATGTTTGTAAAAATGACTACAGCAATGATAAATTCCTCCCTCCTCAGCTATTGGTAATCCTGCCAATTTACCGTTCACAAAGAAGGAATTATCATAAACAAGGACCTCTCATCTATAGAGAAAGACTGTTAGTGGTTGAAGGGTGTTGTCTATACCCTTGTCACACCCAGACCACAAAGCACCTTAGAAAAGAATCCAAGTCATCCTGCAGCCTCTGGTCCTTTGAAAATCTGGCCAGGAGCTGTTTTGAAGCTCTTCTCAACTCTCTTTACTGTGTGATTTTCCCCTTCATTCCCACCCTTTTGTTTTTTTTAAGTTTTTTGTTCTTACCAGAACATGTTTGCAGTACATAATGAATACATTTTCTTGTGGGAAGTCAGTAAATGTACTAATGCATTTAATTGTTTTTCTCTTTCTTATCTTACCTTTTTTATTTAGCCTTGCTGGGAATAAAACATTTGCTTGTGGCACTTTATCTCTCATCTCAAATATGAAATCTTTACCAATTGCCTTTCTTCTTGTTAAATCTGTTATTGTCCTGAAAATCTTGGAGCTATATTCTCTAGGAGAATTCATTCATTATTTAAGATCTTCAGAGGTGTCTGTTGAATATAGGCTTATTCTTCTAGGCTTGTTTTTTTTGTTTCTACTGCCATCCCCACTCCTGCCAATAGTGTCCTTTATGGAGGATGCACTGTTGCTCTTTGCTTACTACAAACTCTCACACAAGTCATGTAGTCTACTGCTAAAAACATTCCTTTAAAGTCCCATATTGTAACGTCATTTTTTATTTATCCTTTTTACTCATTGACTCAACTGAAGGAATCAGATTTAAAATGTTAGGTAGCCATGGGGTGCTCAGCTGCTGTGACACTTGTTGGATTTGATACTTAGTGAATTTTGACACAAAAATCTTCTCCCGTACTGTTGATTTGTACTCCTTGTTGCAAGCTAGAACTTGTTGAAGTCAATTCCTCACAGTCCTTTCCAGCCAAAGCAATTTCTTTGGTACTGGTCTTTCTTTGATACATGTCGCATCTCCTGGAACCAATTAACAATGAGTACCAAGGTACTAGTGTACTGCACAAGCACAGGTTACTTAGAGTGCCAAGAGTTGTGTGAGACTTGGGAATGCAAACACAAATAAGCCATGCTTCTGACCTCAGGGAGGGTATGTTCTAGCAAACAACAAAATTTCAGTGATAAAAAGGGGCGGGGCTTAGATACAATCTGGAAAAAGAAATCTTTGGTTTTAAAAATTATAAAATTTGGTTACCAAAAAGAAAATTAAGCTGTTTCAGGTCAATTATACAATGGATTTTAAAGCCAAGACTAGTTCCCAAGCTGAAAAGCCCTTTAAAATTCTGTGTACAATCTCTTTCTAGCTTCAAATTAGCCTATGAGTCATCTCAGACCTTCATCATATCAGGTCTGTGTAACTTTAGCACGTGTCCTGCTAAATGAGGGATGAATATGTCACTCTTCATAAGCTGCCTCCTCTAGACACTGCCCCTTACCCTCTAGACCAGGTGGGTGCTCTTCATGTCTCTGGGCATCCCCATCAATGTACTTACTACTCATTTGGGAAATGTTTCTCTTCCTACTGGTCTGTGTGGATCCCAAAGACAGAGACCAAGTCCTGTCTATATCTCTCAAGTCCAATGCTCAACACTGAACTTGGCACAAAGTAAATATTCAGTCACTTTTTGCTGAATAAATGAAGGAGAAGATGAAAAGATAAATTCAAAATACACCTGAGACTTGCTTTCGTTTGTTATTTATATCCTTCTAATCGTACCTTTACTTACATGCTGTTAGGAAGTGTGGAGAGAATTTAAAATATACAGCATTTTCAATAGCAGTGTGCATGTTTCAGCACAGTAAATGTTGGCATCTACTCCATCTTTAGGCTGGAGAAGAAAAAAAAAGTAAGCTAAATAAAAGATGCTATAGCCACATCAAGAGGTTTATTTTTAAGTTGCTATGTTTATTTATGTCTTGTATCTACCATAAGTGAAATTAAGTGAAGCCTCCAGATTCAGAACTTTCTGTTCTATTGTGTTGTGTCACCAAATGAGGAATTATAAAACAAAGAGAAGGAAAAAAGAGGACAGATCTAAGATATGATATTCTATTTCCAGCAAGTTGTAATATTAACTAACATAAAAGAAGCATACTTTGAGGATCAGAAGGCTCGGGTTCTATGTCACAGTGTCACCAACTTGCTGAGTAACCAGTAGGGAACATGAGTATGCTCCCAAGGGTCCTTGGCTTCTCAGTCTGATGAAGGTGAGGTGTAGTTCAGATAATTTCCGAATTCCTGACATCCTCAAAACCTTTGCCTCTGCTTTTCTCAGTGCCTTCTTGAAGCTGGACTCCCTGGGATGTGGCAGCCCCAAAGCCAACCCTAGGGGCAAATAATAATAACGTTATCCTTGTTTCTGCTGAAGTCTCTGTGAGCAGCCTTAGAATGAAAACCCTTCTGGTCCCTTTGATCTGGTAAAAAAAATAACCTGCTTTATTAAAAAATAAAAATAGCTACCATTTATGGAGCCCTTCTTTGTTGTCAGGCACTATGCTAAGTGCCTTTTAGCCATTATTTCATTTAATCTTCATAACCACCCCATGCCATATGGGAGAAATTTTCATATGGAGAAATTAAGAATTGAAGGCTTTAAGAATAAAAAAGAGCAAGCTCCCGCCAAGGCTTCCCAACTCAGCATCTGCATTTGCACAAAATTCTCAGATTTCTCTGCAGAGTAAGTTGGAGAAGTTTTGCTTTAAAGAGCCTTTTGTTTTTTCTAATTCTTCCTAAAATGATTCTATCACTATAACAGAGTTTGATCCCTTTTGTTTAGTATTCAGAAAAAAATAAATTTAAATAAAATGAAATTAAGTCTATTATTGTTCTAGGGCATGGGCTTTTGGAAAGTACTGGATCTGGTTGCTTAGTCTGCTCCTAACTAGTCATTTAATCTGGAAAAATATACCTTCCCAAGTCTTCTTCATTTATCGCAGTCCATGCTCATCTCTGTTTAGTGCCAAGTCTTCTGTGTGCTATTTTTTCCTCCATATACAGACACAAATTCAATGTTTCCATCTTAACTGAGCACTTCTTATGCATGGTGGCTGTAACTTTAGAGTTTGAGGTGTCACAGCCAAACTGAGTTTCTTTTTCCTTCTTTACAATTTCACGGACAGAAGATTTCTTCTTACCATAAATCTTAGCAAACTCAGCATATGAATATTTTTTGCCTTAGTGAGTTGAGAACTTTCACCTTTTCACTAAAGGGAAGCACTTTATAGCTTCTCTTTGCAATAGCAGAATTGCCAGCATCACTAGTCTTGCGCTTTAAAGCCATTATTAAGTACAATAAGAGCTGCTAGAAGGCAAGCACTGTGATAGTGCAGAAGTGGTGTAACCGAGAGGGCTTTTAAATGGCCAAAGGGCATACACAGACTACAGCATGGATTTTCAGGACAGAGGATGAGTTATATGATCTCAGGGAGCAGATGGCTATAAGGGTTCATTAGACCATTATCTCTAGGATTTTCTCCTTAATATTTTTAGGCCATGGTTGACAGTGGGTAATTGACCTTGGCATGTGAAACCATGGATAAGCAGATACGATTTTCTTCTTGAGGATTAACTTGAGGATTATAATCCGTTTTTCTCATTTCACTTGTCCCATGCCCGCATATTCATTTATAGCAGTCTGGAACCTTGTAGTTGGTCATTTTACTTTGCTTTCCATCTATACATGAAACTCCATATCATTTATCATGAAAATGTAGAGCACATCTCTCCTCCCATTCTACCCATGGGTCTTTAATCTCTAATTTGGGTTGTGAATGGCAAATAATTTAGCTGACATGAAATCAGTGCCTTTGTGAGTGCCTGGCCCAGTTAACAAATCAACTATCTCAAATTCCTGAAAGATAAGACACAATTTCTGCCTTAGCTCCATCTGTTCACCAACAGTGGAGAACAGTTTTTAGAAGAGGTCAAGCCCTGGGTGAGCAGAAGAAGGAGCAGGAGGAATGGCTGAGTGTGACATACTCACTCTGACTGGCATATTCCTCATCCCTAACCTCTCATCCAGGACACAGAGAAAGGTTCACATTCCTATTTCTCTAAGTACCCAGCAGAAAGAAGGAGTAATGAAGAAAGAGGCTTCTTGGTAGCCACAGAGTCCTCTATTTCCATGCTGGCTCCACTAGCTGTGAGGCATTTTGCAAGTTATTAAATCATCTGCATAATAAAGCAAGTTATTCTGCATCTCAGTTGCCCCGCTAGAAACCCAGAGCTAATCGTCTGGCCATGGGGCATGTCATAGGCTGAAGCAAGATCCAAACTCGAGTGTCTAGCCCATACCTCTCCCTTTAATTCTGTATTCATAAATCTAAACACCTATGCAATATCCCCACCTGTAAATCACAAAATCATGTTAAATTTAACTTATCCTCAAAGTATACCATGTCTGCTTTACTCCCTTCTTAGTGTCTCAGGTCAAATCACGGCAGCCATACCTGTCTCACCTCTTATTTACATGCCCCACATCCAGTCATCAACAAATTCTACTGGTTTGGCCAATAACATATATCCAGAACTCAGCCTCATCTCATAATCTCAGTTCAAGTCAGAATTATCTGTTTCTGCTCTTGATTCCCTGTGACATAACTATAAACCCTTCACTTCTCATCTCTTCCATTTGAAATGCTCAATAACAACTTACTCATGACTGACCAGATCTTACATAACCCAGCCCCTACCTCCCAGCTACCCACTGCCTTTCTGAGTTTTTCTCCATAGCCAATCTCTAGCCATTCTGGACTTGTTGCTGTATCGTGAATATGCAGTCTCACCTTCACTCAGGGCTTCTGATTTACTCTTGCTCTTCCTACAATGTTCTTTCCTGAATTACCTGCATAATTGCTACCAGGTATAATTCCAATTGTTATGCAAATGTCACCAATTAAGAAACTTCCATAACAATCTCATATGAAATATCATACCATCTCTTCCTCTATTTGAGACCCTCCCTTCCATAGCTTTTCCCTCCATCTGACATATTCTGTTCTTTCTCTTTTTACCTACTCAACAGATGGGACTTGGTACCTCATATTGAATATCTGGCAGATTTTCAATAATTAGTTATTGAATAAATTAATGAACATCTAATTCTATTTTTCTCATTGTGTGAATACTTGTGGCACATAGTATTCATAATCTTACTTTGGTTGTATGTATTATTATGACAAGGATGATAGGAATAATTATATTTATATAAGCTTCACAGGTTAATAGACCTTTTTAGAAGTATTGCTTCCCTCAGGTCTCATAATGCTTCAGTTAGAAAAAAGGAGTAGCTATTTATATTTACAGATGGTGAGATAGTCTTACAAATACTATTTGTGACTTCCAGGAAATCATTTGTAGAGTAACAGAAAATTCAAGATTTGAACTCAGGTTATTTCTCCTGATTGAACATCATTTTCAATAAAATTTAGGTTCTTTATATCTATTGATTTGCCTTCCTGCTGAATTAATTATCACTTTTCCTTTTTGGAAAAGGGCTCATTCTGTACATATCTTTTATATCTCCATTGTGCCTAACACAATAAAAATAAAATAGCAACTCATGCAATGATTTTTGACTAAAGAGTAAATTAACTATACACTAAGATCATGGGAAACATCAATGTAAGGCAATGGCAGGAATGAAACAGTAGGAAGAAAATATGGGGATGACCAAGAAAGGAGAGCTTTTATATCTGTTGAGCTGTCATTATGCAACACATGCTAATTTAAGAAATTCAAATGTTTCATAAAATTACACCAATCCTAAAATATATGTATTTACCCTATTTTAGATGAGAAATGCAAGCTCTCAGAACTTACATAACCTATGAAATATCACACATACATCTGTTACACAACAGTGCAAGAAAGTCACAGGAATATATGTGCACTCATGTTTATAGCAGCACAGTCTGTAATAGCTAAATCTTGGAAATAACCAAAATGCCCATCAACCACAGAATGGATGAAAAATGGATGTGGGGTTTTTATATGCTGGAATATTATTCAGCTATAAAAAAGGATGGTCTTGAGGCTTTTATAGGTAAATGGAGGGACCTTGAGACTATCCTCATAAGTGAAATAAATCAGACTCAAATTTGTAAATATCATGTTGTCTCTCTAGAGTAAAAAGTAAATAATAATAATAATAAGCTGATGAGTAATAAAATCCAAAATGTATAATAGATAATGTAATAATGAAAGGGAAAGAAAGTGCTCAAAAAGAAAGAATAACTAGTAGGTACACACATATAACTGTATGTATGTTTAAGTGTGCAAGATAGATAATCATGCTACTAATTCTCTGTTAGTTCATTAAAGCGTAGTTTGTACTGTCATTGTTCATTTTTTATGCTTAGATCTTGTAACCTGAACAACTACTTCTAAGATAACAATATATAATGTATTAACTAGTGTTGAATTCTTACTGTTATTTTTTTTGAAATTCTGTATTACTTCTACCCTTTTCTCCATTTTGCTGTTTAAAAATAAAAAAGAAAGTCCAAGACAGTTATTATTTACTGATGCTTAATTGACATTTTCTCACTTAGTTATCACACAAACCACACAGTAATATTAGCCTTATTTTACATATAAGGAAACTGAGATTCAGAGAAATCAAAGGCTTAAGTACAGGTATGAAACTGCTGAATTGTAGTTCAACTGCATATATATAAGATCATAAAGTCTGTGTTCTCAGAACATCCTGCCACCTGTCAGTCCTTTCAAAGAGATCCTGGTGCTAATGGAGAAGAGGAAATGCTGCAAATACCCTGTTTGTCGTTTCACCTGGTTCTTAATTATAAGTTAAGGAAAATTTTAGTACATTATATCAAGGGCAGGGAATATCTGTCACGAGTTTTATGTTTATTTTGTGCTTTCCCTTTAGATGAGTTAAGTTTTAAACTACAGTTTCATCAGGCTTTTAATTGGATTGCCCAGAAAAAGCAAGTCTCCTTTTTTGCCAGACTTGTGAAAAAACTCATTATGATGTTTCCTTATCTTGAAAAGCCCCCCTTTCACCACCGTCCTTCTTAATAATGATTTCAATGAGTAAAAATCAAAACACAATCAGGGTCCCTGGTGAGAGAGTAAAAGGCTTGGCAGTGCAGTGCCGTTTACTGGTACAGAGTGCTGCCTCCATCCTGTGCACGGCAAGGACTAGAATGCTGTTCAACACGTGGTGTGTTAATGCTTCCCAAACCAAAGTGATTTAAATTCCTAATGGAATTATGAAGCTATAAATGTACTATTGTGTACAATGTATAGTTTAAATTGTTACTGTGCTGGAAAGTCATCCTAGCAAGCCATCCTGCCTGCGTGCATTTTTGCCAGCAAAAGCTACAAGTCTCCTGGGTCAGAGGCAAAGGCCTTTGCTACTCCCTGCACAACAAACAGCATTACCATCAGCCTTCCTCTGGCTGCAAATTTATACATAACTATATGATACAGATGTGTTTAGATGAATGTCTCTATGTGTAATAGGTTCTGTTATAAGAAAGGAGCTTTGAGCTTGTGCATCCAGCATCTTTTACTATAGACAGTAGGAAGACCTGCCTTTCACTGCAGACAGAAACATAATGATTTCCCTTCTAACTCTGTTTGCAATACGCATCTTTTCAAAAGCCAGTTGACAACAAACAGCAGTTGTAACTTCTCTTAAAAGTTGTGCAAAAAACCCACAGAAATATGGAAAATTGTTTCCTGACATATAACAAATATTTTTTGTTATCATCATCATTGATACTAATATTTCTCCAAAAAATTTGTTAGTATGATTGAAAATATAGGTAGTCTGTGCTGAGAGTCCTCTACATACCAAAAACTATGATCATTCTGTACTTTTACATGATATTATTTTAATACTGCCCACCTTCAAGAAAGATACTTTTTCTAAAGTTAGACTCAAAGGCAATTAAATAACTTTCAGAGTTCAGACCTCTAGTAAGTGATGAGACAAATTAATCTGCCTGGCTGCTACAAAACATCACAGATTGGGCAGCTTCAATGACAGAAATATTTTCTTCCAATATAGAAATTAAAAGCCCAAGTTCAGTGCATTAGCAAGTTGGAGAGATGAAGGGGTCTCTCTTCTTGGCTTACAAATGACTGATTCTTGCTGTATGTTAATAACTCTCAACTCTGTATGTGCACATGTCTGTTGACACTGCTTTTTCTCAATTTTCTTTTTATTTGTAAGGAAACCAATCATATTAGATTATACTTCATTTTAACTTAACCACCTCTTTAAAATTATTTTTTCCAAAATCAGTTGTATTCTGAGTTATCTTGAATTATTACTACATATTTATTTGTGTGGATATTCATTAAGTGTATCTTTCCTCTTTTGTAAGCTGTATCACTGTATAGCCATTTATTGAACTACTGAATTTTTTAATAAATAAATATCTCAGAGCAATTCTTAAGAAAACAAGAGATTTTAGTCACTGTACCTTGAAAATAATTGCCTCTCCTATGTTCTGGGTGAAACAGAATGGATGTTAGCTTTATAAAGGAGGGAGTTGGGTGAGACACTCCAGTGTTCTGAGTGGGGCAGTGTGTTTCACAGTGCAACTTGTACCAATCCACTCTGAAGGTCACTCTCTTAGCTAAGTGGTGGTTCTCAATGATCCTCCTACTCTGAAGATCTGAATTGTTGAATAAGTATCTGCATCAAAATATGTCATATGATAGGACCACTAAGAAGAAGAGCTCAATAAACACATCTTAAGAAACACAGATGTGGAGTGGACTGTGCCCAGTGACCTTCATTCAACCAGGGGAGCCAGACCCGCCGAAAGGGGAGCCAAGCCGGCATCACTCACCGTGAGGTGAGTTCCAGAACATCAACACGAACCAGGAAGGGTTTGGGAACATCGATCCCGGTGGCTGGGTGCCTGCCCATCCCTCTTGGCTCACTGGACTGGGCTTCAGAGGTTTCGCCAGTTTGAGTGGACTGCGCCTAGTGACCTTCATTCAACAAGGGGAATCAGACAGTGGAAGGGGAAGCCAAGCCAGAGCTGCAAGGCAAGTACCAGCTCGCCAGGGCAGACACAAAAGGGTTTGGGACCCAAGGGGGCCGGGCAGGCACCCAGCCTCTGGGATCGATGGTTCCAAAGCCTTCCAGGCTTGCCCTGGTGAGCTGCAACTCACCTCATGGCAGAGCACTGGCTTGGCTCCCCCTTAGCTGGGCCTGGCTCCCTTGGGTCATTGGACTGAGTGGCAGAGTTTCTGCGGGCTTGAGTGGACTGCACACAGTGAACTTCATTAAACCAGGGGAGCCAGGCCCAGCTAAAGGGGAGCCAAGCCGGTGCTGCGCCGTGAGGGAAAGCTTTGAAAAATTGCTGGAAACACAGAAATACAGGAAAATGACAAAACAAAAGACCAAAATGAAATCTCAAACCTCCAGCCCATCCCAAGAAATAGGAGCCATGTACATAGAAGAAAATACTACACATACACCTGAAATACATGAAATGATATCAACTGAAATAAATAAGCAAGTACAGGAAGCTATGAGGGAACTCAAATCAGAAATATTCTCCCAGGTAAAAGAAGAAATGATAAAAGTAGTGAAAGAAATACTGAATGCATCCAACAAAGACACAGCTAAACAATTGGAGGAACAAAGCAAAATGATAGAATCCTTGAATAAACAGTTTAAGAGACAAACAATGCATTAAGCAGATTCAAAGAGATAAACAGGAAATCAAAAACTCTAATGAAAGTTGCAAAAACCACCTCAACAAAAGTGAAGATAGACTCTCAGACCTCGAAGATAAGATTGCAGCTAGTGAACAGGAAAGGAAAGATCTTCTAACAATAACAAGAAATCAGGAAATAAAAATTCAACAGCTGCAAGATGATGCAAAGAAAAACAATATAAGATTAATAGGAATAAAAGAAAAAGAAGGGGAAAATACAAATAATATCAAGAGGCTATTTACGGAAGTATTAGCTGAAAACTTCCCAAACATGAGTATAGAAACTGACATATGGATTAGTGAGGCATATAGAACTCCAAATAGTCATAACCAAAACAAAACTACACCCAGGCATACAATAATCACCACCCCAGAAATCCAACATAAGAACAGAAAATTAAAAGCTGTTAGAGAGAAAAGAAAGGTCACCTATAAAGAAAAACCTGTCAGAATCACAGCAGACTTCTCAACACAAACAATGAAATCAAGAAGAGCATGGAGTGAAGTTTTTCAGATCCTTAAAGAAAACGACTTCCAACCCTTCAGACTGATGTACCCTGCAAAACTGTCCTTCAAAATGGATGGAGAAATGAGACACTTCCATGACAAAGAACAGCTGAAGAAATTCATGATCACCAAACCAAACCTACAAAGAATATTGAAAGACAGTCTAGATACACATAGGAAAACCCACTAAGCAAGACAGCTAAGCAGAATGGAGAGCTAAGATATAACATCAGAAAGATAACATGTCAACAATAAACCAATATATAACAGTTATAACCATTAATGTAAATAGCCTCAATTCACCAATTAAAAGAAACAGACAGGCAGAATGGATCAAGAAACAACATCCAACCATATGCTGTCTACAAGAAACCCATCTCACTCAAAAGGAAACTCATAGACTGAAACTCAAAGGATGGAAAACAATACTCCATGCATCAGGAACTCAAAAAAAGCAGGGGTAGCTATTCTGTTTGCATACCATGTGAGCTTCAAACCAAGAATGGTCCAAAGAGTTAAATAAGGTCACTACATGCTAGTTAGGGGAAAACTGCAAGAGGGGGAGATAACAATCTTAAATATATATGCACCAAATTCCAGAGCACACAACTACACAAACCAAGTATTAACAGAAATGAAAAATCAAATAAGCAATAACACAATTATAACAGGGGACTTTAACACACCATTGACACAAAGGGATAGATCAATTAGACATAAATCAGCAAAGAAATAACAGAACTGAATCACACCTGTGAACAAATGTATTTGATAGATGTATACAGAGTGTTATATCCAACACCATCAGAATATACATTCTTCTCACCAGTACATGGGACATTCTCAAAAATAGACCATATACTAACCCACAGAACATATTTAAGTAAGTGCAAAAGAATTGAAATTATCTCTTGCATGTTATCGGATCATAGCATGATGAAACTGGAAATTAATGATAAAAGTAACTGCAAAAACCACACAAACACATGGAAATTAAATAATACACTCTTGACCAATCAGTGGGTCACAGAGGAAATTAAAGAAGAGATTAAATAATATCTACAAGCAAATGAAAATACAAATACTACTTACTGGAACCTGTGGGATGCAATGAAAGTGGTCCTCAGAGGAAAATTTATTGCACAGAGTTCCCACATTAGGAAAACAGAACGAACACAAATAAGCAACCTGGTATTATACCTGAAACATCCAGAAAAAGAAGAGTAAGCCAAGCCCAAAGCCAAAAGAAGGGAGGAAATTATAAAGATCAGTGGCAGAAATTAATGCGATAGAGACTAAGAAAACAATTCAAAGAATCAATGAATCAAAGAGTTGGTTCTTTGAAAGAATAAATAAAATTGACAAGCCCCTAACCAACCTAGTTAAAAAAATGAAAAAAAAAAGACTCAAATTCATGCAATACAGAATGAAAAAGAAGAAATCACTACCGACCCTGTGGAAATACAGAAGATCATCAACAACTATTTCAAAAATTTCTACTCTCATAGGTTCAATAACACAGAAGAAATGGACAGATTCCTAGAAACATATGAACCACCAAAGCTGGATTAAGAAGATGTAAAACTGCTGAATAATCCAATTTCTATGAATGAAATTGAAAATGTAATCAAGTACCTACCAACAAAGAAGGGCCCAGGCCCAGAAGGATTCACTGCAGAATTCTACAAGAAATACAAAGAAGACTTAATGCCAACACTCCTCAAACTCTTCAATGAAACTGAAAGGGAAGCAATTCTCCTTAAGTCATTCCTGGAAGCAAATATCACTCTAGTACCAAAACCTAAGAAAGACCCAACTAAAAAAGAAAACTACAGCCCAATCTCCCTAATGAACATAGATGCAAAAATTCTCAATAAAATATTGGCAAACAGGATGCAACAAATCATCAAGAAGATTATACACCATGACCAAGTGGGATTCATTCCAGGCATGCAGGGATGGTTCAACATACTTAAATCAATAAATGTAATCCACCATATCAATAGAGCCAAAAGCAAGAATCACATGATCATTTCTATAGATGCAGAAAAAGCTTTTGATAAGTTCCAATACCCATTCATGATAAGAACCTTACAGAGAATTGGAATAGATTGTCTTTACCTCAATGTGATAAAGGCCATCTATGACAAACAGCCAGTGTCATATTAAATGGCCAAAACTGAAAGTCTTTACCTTAAAATCAGGCACAAGACAAGGATGTCCATTATCACCACTCCTATTCAATATAGTACTGGAAATACTAGCCAGAGCAATTAGACAAGAGAGGGAAACAAAAGGAGTAAAGATAGGAAAAGAAGAAGTTAAATTATCATTATTTGCATATGACATGATACTCTACATAGAAGACCCCCAAACCTCCATTGAAAGTCTCCTAGATATAATAAATAAATTCAGCAAAATAGCTGGAAACAAAGTCAAAACTCAAAAATCAATAGCATTCTTATACACTGACAACAAAATCACTGAGAAAGAGATAAGAGAAGCCACACCCTTCACACTAGCATCCAAAAAAAATGAAATACTTAGGAATTAATCTAACGAAAGATATAAAAGAGTCATACAGGGAAAATTATAATACCCTGAAAAAAGAAAGTGAAGAGAACCTCAGAAAATGGAAAGACATCCCTTGTTCATAGATAGGAAGAATAAATATTGTAAAAATGGCCATTCTCCCAAAATTGTTATACACATTCAATGCAATCCTAATGAAAATACCACTAACATACCTCATAGATCTAGAGAAATCACTCCTAAAATTCATCTGGAACCATAAGAGACCTAGAATAGCAAAGGCAATTCTAAGGAGCAAAGTCAAGGCAGGAGGCATCACAATCCCTAACTTGAAGTTGTACTACAAAGCTACTGTAATAAAATCAACATGGTATTGGAATAAAAACAGACCTGAAGATAAATGGAATAGATTAAAAGATACAACTACAATCACACTCAACCACTTTATCTTTGATAAAGGGGCCAAGTATGTTCACTGGAAGAACCACAGTCTCTTTAATAAATGGGGCTGGAAAATTTGGCTATCCATATAAAAATTAGACCCATGCCTATCACCATGTACTAAACTAAAACCCAAATAGATCAAAAATCTAAATATTAAAATAGAAATACTTAATCTGTTGGAAGACAAAGTAGGTAAAAATCTTGAAGACATAGGGGTAGGTAGAGAATTCATGAACAAGAACCAAACTGCACGTGAAATACTTCCCAGAATCAATAACTGGGATCATATCTCATTAAAGAGTTTCTGCATGTCCAAAGAAATCTCCAGCAGAGTGAAAAGAAAACCTACAAACTGGGCAAAAATCTTAGTAAACTGTCCCTCAGACTGTCCCTAGACTTCTGTCTAGAACTTACACAGAATTAAAAAAAATCAGACCCCGAAATGCAAAGACCCAATCCAAAAATGGGCATCCGAGATGAACATACAATTCTCAGATGAAGAAATACAAATGGCAAATAAATACATGAAAAAATGTTCATTATCATTGGTCATTAGAGAAATGCAAATTGAAACTGCACTGAGATTCCATCTCACTCCAGAAAGAATGGCCAGGATCAAGAAAACTACAAACAAGAAATGCTGGAGAGGTTGTGGGGAAAAGGAACTCTTCTGCACTGTTGGTGGGAGTGTAGACTGGTGCAACCACTGTGGAGGTCAATCTGGAGATTCCTCAAAAAGCTGGGGTTGGAGGTCCCATTTGACCCAGCTATTCCACTCTTAGGCATATTCCCAGAAGAACTGAAAACATCTTATCACAGTTATATATGCACCCATGTTTATAGCGGCACAATTTGTAATAGCCAGATGAACTTGGAAATAACCTAAGTGCCCATTAACCGAGGAATGGATAAAAAAATTGTGGTACTTTTATACAATGGAGTACTACTCAGCTATAAAGAATGGTCACATTGAGATATTTATAAATAAAAGGATGTATCTTGGATCTATACTCATAAGTGAAATAAATCAAACTCACATGTATAAATACCGTATAGTCTCCCTAGTGTAAGAAATGGTAAGAGTATAGAAGATTGTATGGAAATCATGGTTCCCCGTTATACTGCTTTCATGTCTTATGTCTTCATTCATTGGTTTGAATGGTTTTATTCTGTTTTGTTTGATCTTAATATATGTGATCCTATGAATAGTTACTTTGAAGGCAAGACAATATGGCAGTCAATGTTGATTTAATATCATCTTGCTCTGAAGTCCTACCATGATTTTGTTTTTCTATTACCATTGGTTCTATCATGTTGTGTCTTATTGGATATGTATGATAGTAAAAACAAAATTTTTATGGAAAATGAGATAATATAGCAGCCATTGTTCATCTTTGGTTATTTGGTTCAGAATGTCTTGGAATACTTCCATTCTCTTGAGTTGTTTATTCTACTTATGTTATGTTTGACATTATTTTGTGTAAAGCTAAGCTCAACTATCTCAAAGAAAGAGACATTATTATAGCTACTGTTAATATCCAATTGTCTTGTTGTGAAGTGCTGTGTTGCTTACATTGTTCTGTTCTGATCTGCTTAGATCTGTCCTCTTTTGTTTTATTCTCTTTAAAATTAAAGAAAAAGAAACACAGTTGTTAGAACATATATAGAATGAAGAAAGATTCCTGAGGTATTCTCTATCTGATTAGAAACTAAATATGATTACACCATCCATAAAAAAATATTACATCCTATCAGAGGATTAAACTTGAGTGAAGAAGAGGGTGTAAGCATCAAGCAAAAAGTGGAAATGTAGAAGCCAGATGTAACAATGGGAAGTGTTTAGTGTATTTTTATATTTAATGTCTTAATCATTTTTTTATAAGAAAACATATACATACACACTCTGTATGACAAAATATTAATAAAAACATTGAATATGAGCACCCTGTCCCTCATTATGTACTCAGTGATGCATAATCATATTTAATATGTACTGTGCATTTACTATATTCCAGGCTTTTTTCAAGGTGCTTTACATTTATTAACTTATTTACATTCACAGTAATTCTGACACAAGATTTACTACCATTCCTCCATATAACAAGAGGAAGAAGTAAGTTGCTACAAGTTATGCACCAGTTCTTCATTGATAAAACCAGGATTAAAGCTCAGGCAGTCTGGTTTAAGGTGATGTTTTACTGCCCTGCCACATAAGTAGCTACAAGTTTGAGTATAACCTATATTCATTGGTTGTAGAAGTGTTCTTCCCATAATGTACATAGAATGATTTTATTTTCTCCAATTCAAGGCAGACTTCGTCTTCAGTGAAAATGTATGATGAGAAATAAGGGAAGAAAGAATAAGAAACAAATAAATTTTAAAAAAATAAACAAAGAGGCAACTAGAAATATAAAAGCAGGCCCAGCAGGAGGTAGCAGAACAGAACTTGAATGAGCAACATCTAGAACAGAGTGGCCTTAGATATTTGGTGCAGGACTTGGCAATGGGGAGCTTATGAGCCAGCAGTAGTATCTGTAGAAAAGCTTACTTTAGCTTAAGTTTGTCAGTCTGGCTTGCAGCAGAATGCTTTCCTAAGGACCCCAAAGGAAAATGCTAATTTTTTCAAATGGGACATGATTGTAGGCAAACTAGGGTATATTCCCAACCCAAAATTAAAAGAGAAACTGAGCTAGATGACAAGCATAAGACAGAGAGAAACTATGTGAGCTTAGAGTTTCCTACAAAAGCAGTTCCAGAGCACCCAAAGAAATTCTAGATCACACCTCTCTATCCCATCTCACCAACCCCCAGGTATTCCTCCAGGTCCAGATGGCCTCAGGAACTATCTGGGTGGAGTCTGTACTCATTTTGACAATCCACCAGAGAAGACTGGGCAGACATAAAAAGAATGGTTCACCCATCTCCAATAGTGTGTGCTTCTGAATTCCTTCCCAGACCGCTTCTGCTTAATTCATTCAACTAGCACCCTTCCTATTCTATCCCACTGTTTTCCCTGGAGGCTTCATAGTCATAGGGTAAGATTACCCACTGCTACAGGGACATAAGCATCCATGTCTAGCAATCAAGTCCCCAACAAATAACTTCCTGAAGGTCTATTTATCTTCTGTCTCAGCAAGAGCAGGGTCTATAAATTGTAGTTAGAATTCATGTCCATTTGTTAGTTCAGGGATGTGTTGCATATCAATAGAGGAGCAGATGATCAGCTTGCTCCCTTCTGCAAGGTCCATTTGCCTACCATGGTGAAACAGCCACACTCAGCAGGCAGAAGACCCTGAGGTGGGCCAGGAAGCCATAAACCTCTGCACTGAACAGGAACCTTGGGGACTAGAGACAAATGAACTTACTCCAAGTAAGCCTAGTATTCTTTTACAGGCTCTGCAAGCCTTGCCATTCAAAGCAATAGCTAAATTTTGCTAGAGGCAAATCTAGTGCTTGCATTTGACTTGGCATTCTATTAAGAGTGAGTTTAAGGATCTGCTGTATATGTGGAGCATTCTAGAGCTTTATGGCCCTGCACAAATACAGATAGCACAGAGCAGCAAAAAGTGGAAGACTCTTAAATCAGAACTGGTTTTGAATCTTGGCCCAGCCCCTTACCACAGGAATTTAGGCAAATAGTTTAACCTGTTTTCTTATAAGCAAAAAAAACCCAGTGAAGTAGATTATATAGATAAACCAAAATGTATCCAAATGTCTGATACATAGTAGGCATTCAATAATTTAGAGCATGTTTAAACTTAGAAATGCTTGGGTACACATGGCAATAAGGCATAGCTTGATAGTTTAACATGAAGATTTTAAAGGAGAAATTGGGTATCAGACCACACCAATGATGAATTTCATTCTTCCATTTATTGGTCAGGTAACTTTGGGCATATTAGTTATCTTTCTGTGACCAGAAATAATAATAATGCTCACCTCATAAACTTGTTGAGATGACTAAATTTGTAGAGCTCTTAAAGTACAAAGCATAGTATATTTTACATTGTAAGGCCTTAATAAATGTGAGATATTATACCTTGACTGGGTAGCCAAAGTCTTAAACTCAGTTTAGTGAGACATATTTTAACCAGGCTGTCTCATGTACATGTAATGCATAGTTGTATATTTATTATTGGGGGAAAATAACATTAAAGTAATCTTTAGTTGAATTGTTAATCCAATTGAGTGGAACCTGCTTTATTGGCTCTTTATTAGGAGTGTGGGAACTGCATGCTGTGATGGATATAAAGATGAATAAAGAATGAGATAAAACTGATGTACCAAGTATTGTGCTAAAGATTCTCAAGGGGATCATCTTATTTAATCTTTTTATGTAGCTTATATTGGTTCTGTTCATTGTAGAAAGTTGCAAAATGAGGAAAATGAAAAACAAAAAATTAAAATCACTCATCATTGCTATTAGATATTTGCCATGTTCTCCTTCCAATCATTTTTCTGGGTGAATTGCATGATATGGTTTGAGCCTTAATTCCTATACTTTAAAATAAAAATAGACCTATCATCTATCTACTAGTGGTTAGGCAACAAATGAGATTCTGAAATATTTAACATTCAGGCCCCACAGACAAAATATCTGACACCTACAATTTAAAGGAGGAGAGATTGAATTTGGCTCATGGTTTCAGAGAATTCAATCCATGGTTAGCAGTTTCTGAGGCTGAGACAGCCTAGCAAAAGGTCACACTGAAATAAAACTCCTCAACGTATGGCGGTTGGAGGCAGAGAGAGCAAAGGGATCAGTCATGGAGGGAAATATGTCCTCTTAAGGCACACTTCTAGAGATACACCACTTTCAGCTACATTCTACCTCCTAACAATACATTTAGCTATTAATTTGTCAATGGGTAAAGCACCCCATATCCAATCATCTTCCAAAAGTCCCATCTACATACACAGGTGACTTTTTTCAGGGTCATTCTAGATTTAAACTAAAACATCCTGCGACTGGTCCCCAAAATGCTCATTTCCAACTAATTATGTAAAATGCATTTAGCCCTTCTCTGCATGTTACCAGAATTTTAATAGCTCCAGCACTGTCAAAGTGTCCACTGAGACTCAATGCAAACTTTTAGCTGTGAATCATTATAAAAATCTATAAGTTAAATACTTCCATCATATAATGACAAAAGGTAAACATCCCCTTTCAAAACAAGAGGAATGTGAGAAGATAGACAATGCAAGACTGAAATTCAGCAGAACAAACATTAAATTCTTAGTCCTAAGTCAGTAATCCGGGGAGTTTGGGCCAGAGTTTAACTCCAAAAGTTTAGGAGTTTGACCTTGTTGATTGCACTGTACATGACCTTTCTTCTGGGATGAGTATACTCAATGTCTATGACTTTTCTCAACAGATGATCCATGTTTATGGCATCCCAAGCTTCCTTAGGTTCCACTCCACTTTCAGATTCACTCTCACAGGTCTAAGCATCACCCTCTTGTGCACATTGTCTGACCTCCAAAATCTTTTTAGAAACCTCAGTGGGAGCCTCTCTGACCCCACAAATCTTGGGTTCTGAATACCAGAAGAACCAGAATCATATGGACAACATCAGGATCTGCAGTCAGTGGAAGCTGTACCCAAGTCCCCTTGAAACACAGCTTTAGAAACGTCTAAGTGTCTAGATGGAAGAACTTGGAAAACATTTTGGTAGCACCAATGGAGCTCTCTACTCAAGGCAAAGTCTTTTACCCTTTTATAACCTTGAGCCTATGATGGCTGTGATATGGTATTTCCTGAAATGCTCTCAGGAAATGACCAGACTCCTTTTTCTAGGCATCTTTCCCAATGTCCTGATGCAATGTACTTTGCTTATTTTTAATGTTAAACTTTTCAGCAACTACTCTCTTTGGCCCCAACTTTGTAGGCACTTCCCTTCTGGCCAAAGTGTAAAATTTTTCAGATCATTTGCCTCTGCTTTTTGCTCCTGTTTCTCAGTATAGATCTGTCTAAAACCAGCCACTAATACCTATACCATAACCTAAACATTAGGCTGCCTTGAAATTACTTCTACCAGATTTAGCCTGCCACTTTAGAATTCAGCCACATAAAAAGTTTTAGGACATGCACAAAATATAGATTCTTTGCCATAGTGAAATATACATGACCTCTAGTCCAGTTTCCAATAAAGTCTTCTTTCCAATTTGAAATTTTATGAGGCTGGTCTATACTGTATGCATTTCTACTAACATTGTAGTCTTCTGATTGCCCACCAGCATCTTGCATAAATCTGTGCTGATGGCATTGTAAGACTTGTCTATCTGGCATCTCCAAACCTTGTCAAACTCCTTCCACAAACTAATTCTCAAGGTTTCTGATTCATATGGTAAGGTCACAGTAACAACCCAACTTCTGGACCCAGTTTTCTCTATTAGCTTTTCCATCCCTGGGACAAAATACCTAACACATTCAGCTTAAAGGAGAGAGGTCTAACTTGATGCATGGTTTGGAGGAATACCCATGGCATTCTGGAGGCAAAGAAAGCAATTAGAGATGGATAACTTCTAATGGCACACCATCAGTGACACACTTATCCCCAGTAACTCCCATCTCCTAACAATGTATTTAACTATGAATTCATCAATGTGTTGGTCCACTAAAGGGTGCAGTGCCCCATAATCCAATCATCTTCCAAAAGCCCCACTTCTGAACACATGAAAACTTTGGAGAACGTTCTAGATATAAACTATAACAAATGCTTTAAGGAAAACATTCAATAGTGCCTGGAATTTTTTCCCAATAAATTCTTGTTTTCTTCAGATTCTATGTTATGCAAATAATTTCAGAGATTTTGAAGCTAACATATATGGCTGAAAATAATGAAGATGTAGAGACAATGCATAGCCCAGAGATAAATTTGAATCATCTTCCTGGGATGACAGTTTACTCATATATTTTAATAGGTGGTGATAAAACAAAGGCATGATTTTTGTGCTAAAACTTATAAAACTGTTCTTGACCATTTTTAAGATAAATAATAGACTTCAAAAATACATGGGTCTTGTGGTGGGACAGTTCAGTGTAACCACAATGCCTGAGTTATGAGACTTTCTCTTTAGTGTTTATGAAAACTTATGTGGAAAATTTGGACAGGTGCTGCTGCAGAATCCAGAGTCAGGAAAATCCACAGAAGTGAACAAATATGATCAGGTGTCAGAACCCACTGGTTATCAAGAGAAAGATTGATATGGAGGGGAGGTGATATCCAAAGAGGAAAAAGCTACAGGAAAGCCAGGGCAAGAATCTGGGTAGAAATAGCTGAGTGCAAAACTAGGCATATGGAAATGCAGATGATGAGGATGAGACAGAGTTGTCAAATTTTTAGAAGACTGAATAAAGAAGATACGTTTGTTCCAATGCAGAGAAAGAGTTTAATGAGAGAATGCTGAGGTAATTCCTGGATTCTCATTTGAGTGGATGGCAGGCCTGGAGGAACCGTGGACTTATAAAATTATATCTATAGGCATAATCATTGGTATTATATAGTTGAGAAGTATCTACTTTACAGTAAAACCTCTAGGCTGCCTTTGTACCTTAATTAAAAGGAAATTTAGCTTTCATATTTACTTCTAATAAATTAATAACTAAAGTTCCCATTTCTTGAAATGATTTTCTGTTTCCCTAGAAATTATTTTAAGAAATTGCTCCCCTAGATATGCCAGTACATAACAGTTACCTGCTTTAATTACTGGCTCTTTGGTAAGTAGGAAAGTGTGCAGCTTTGGGGACCCCTTAGGCAAAGACTATAAGTACTCATGGCCTCAGTGAAAGTCACTGTACTTGCAAGAGAATTGTGGGTGGGATCACCTTTCAGAACCTGAGCTCTCTAATGTGATGGTACACTTTCTCCATAATAATATCAGAACAGAAATTAAACATTCATAGTATGGTAATTAAGAGCTGAATAATTTACTTTAAACCAATAAAGTAGACATTGGTAGTATGATAACTCCACAATGAAATATAGTAAAGTAAAAATAACAGTTTGTTCATTAGCTATAGTCCTGGACTATGCCATGAAAATGGAACATGTTTTCTCTGTTGTGATTAAAGTTTAAGGGGAAAAAGTATAGTCCTGGATTTAGACATTCGGTGGGGATGATTCTGTAGGAAGACACTGACCTGAGGGTAGGAATCCAGTGTACATCATTCCAATGACCCTGTAAATGAGCTGTATAACCAGGAGCAAGTCATTCAACTAATCCATAGCTTTGTTTTCAAATCTGACATTGGTCACGAATAATTTCTGCCTGCCAGTAACATAAGTTCCCAATTAAAATTCAACCATGTAATATTATCATATTAGGTGCATGGTAGCCTTGCAAAAAGTCTGGTTATTTTGGATTCTACCAAGATGTCTAAATATACTGACTAATTTGTAGTGCTGCTGGTCTAGTTTCCTACTGTTCTTATATCTCTGGGGTAGAGGAATATAACTACCTAGTAAAGGAGATCCAGATGGAAGTCTCTTGACAATCCTCAAACTTCTTAATAATCTCTGACAATAACAGATAACTCATAGTCCTATCACAAAGATATCTCAAGATCCATGATAATCACAGACAGGTAACCAGATGAAGCATCTCTGTCTACCTTTTGTTACTCTATGAGAGTTCCCAAGATCCCTTGGTGGGAATTGATCATATTCTCACATATTATACATTTATTTCATTGTCTTCCTTTGAAACTTCTGATTCTTGATCCTTTTTGAATCCAGATTCTCTCCGTATCTTGAAATTACCAATGACATTCCTAGATTTTTTTCTATCTTCTTATAAAAAATAGCTCAAAAAAACTTAGACACACACAAAAAGAGAATTTAATCTCTGAGAGTTTGTAGTTAACTTCCCCTTACTGAGAAGGGGCTATAACGAAGTCTGAAACTCCATAAGGAGTATCATATGACAGACCTGCACTGGGTCTCTGCTCTTATTTATTATAATCATAGCATCTTTGTTATGATTTGTGTCTGGATGCCCCTCCAAAGTCTCATGCAGACATGGGGACTTGTGACTGATTCATGGTCCAATGCTGGGATTATGGGTAACAGTGCTATACCCATCCTAGGGTGAGTGGCCTACATAAAATATAAGGGACAGAGTCTTTTGCCCTCCCCTTTCTCCCCTTTTCCTCTTGTTCCTCTTGGTATTTGCCACTACCGTGAACTATTGTCCCTCTGCTGTGCCACCATGCCATGGAGCCAACTGATTATGGTCTGAGACCTCCACAAACTGTTACCTAAATAAACCTTTCCTTCCTTAAGTTTAGATGTTGGGTATTTCAACTCAGCAACAAGAGGAAAGTAACCAACACAGAGTTTGGTACCAAAAGTGGGGTCATTCCTGTGAGTGAGTATACCTGACCATGTGGTTCAACAACCTTTGGGAATGGCTTGTAAGAAGAGTTTGGAAAGGTTCCAAAATTTCATTTGAAAGAGTATTTCTGTAATGATTTAGGCTGTTCTGTATGGGAGATCCTGGTCAGAGTTCAAAAGACCAGGAAACCAATAAAGTCCAGGCTGAGGAGGTTTCTGCTGAGAAGGGCTGTATTGGCTGTTGGACTTCAGATAATGTATGTTATGACTTGACAGAAAATTTTTATGCGTTTTTCTAATTTCCAGAAACTTTGACTGAGACTGAGATTAAGGGTAGTAAACTAATTAATCTGAAAAAAGTATTTCAAGGCACTGTAATGTTGAGGCAGTGGTATAGCTACTGTTGGGGGCTTTTAGCCAGATTTATGTTCAGAATCATGAGCAAAGAACTGAGAAGAATGATTTAAAATATTTAAGTTTGGCCAGAAAGAAAGCTCCACTAAAGCTGTGAACTACAAACATAGAGTTGAGGAGACCTTGATTGCTAAGTAGGAGCAGAATAGAAAAGGCAGCCTGAAGGCATCACAGGAAACAGCAAGTACCCACCTTTTGAAGTCTCAAAAATGGAAGACTTTGCTTTAAGAAGAAAGCCACAGAGCACTATGTTCCAGAATGGTGGTGGCTACATCATGTTTCAGAATGGTGGCACCAGCTGCACCAGATTCCAAAAAGGGGGCAGACACACCAGGCCAGAATGAGGGTGGCATAGACAATTTGTTCATCAGAATTGGAGTCAGAATGCCCAGTGATTCAACCTCTCCAGTAAAGAGAGAAGAAATCCTGGCTACTGCTCCAGCTAGTAGCAGACTTTGACATTATCCACATCATGCTCGTTTTAGGTACATGACAAATATAAGAGTTCTAAGGTCAAAGAGGCTTCCACCCAGGTTTTAGAAAAAGGGCTGGAAGGACAGATAATGTGCCCCCTGAGAGGACAGTGTGTGAAGCTTTGACTGTGAAGATGCAGTGCATACTCTAGAAATTTGGAGAAGCCAGGAATATGGATTGTCTGAGGGAACATGCAAGATGAGAGCAAAGCCAGCCCAAGAGAGAAGCCAAGGGAGCTACAACCATCAGAAGTCCCATAGGAGTGGAGCCATGCAAGCCCTTTCGAACTCACAACTTACCATAGAGTGCTTCAGATGTTCCATATGAAACTATAGGACTTACTGTTTGCCCTCCTGAATTTTGGAATTTCTTTAGTCCTATTCCTTTGTATTCCTCTCTTTATACCTTTTTGAAATAGTATTGTTTATGCCATTTAATGTTGGAAGTGTTTAGCTTTTCATTTGTAAAGAGACTCACAACTAATAGTTTACCTTATACCTTTGAGGAGACTTGGCACTTGGACTTTTCAGCAATGCTGAGATTGGTAGAGCTTTGGCAACCCTTGGAGATGAGTTAAATATCTTTTACATAAAGGGATGTGCACAGTCTTTGTGGGGATGGGGCAGAATGTTATGGTTTGTGCCTGGATGCCCCCCAAAGTCTCATGCCATCATGATAGCAGGCTCCTAGAGTTTGTGATTGATTCATGATCCAGTGCTGGGACTACAGAGGTGTTCGACACCCTTGGGGCAATATAAGGGATACAGTCTTCTCTCCAGGCTCTTCCCCCTTTTTCTCTTCTTACTTTTGCTGTCTTCCACTGTTGTGAACTGTTGCCCTCTGCCATGTGCCTCTCTGCCTTCGAGCCAGCCAAGTATTGACTAAAACCTCCACAAACTATGAGCTAAATAAACCTTTCCTTCCTTAAGTTTGAATGTTAGGTATTTTGCTTTGGCAATAAGAGGAAAGTAATCAACGCAATCTTCCCTACGGTTTTCTATAAGATTAAATAAGATAAAGCTGAATTAAATTTGGTCCCCATGCCTGCAATAGAGTCAGAGCCAAAATTTGGCATTTATACTGTTATCTGGGATTAGAGATTGTACTTTTTAGTGCTAGCTAGGTAAATGTGGCTTGGCCCTGCTGTGGGGACATTAATTTATTTGAAGATATAGGTTTGAAAGTGACTAAAGTATAGGAAGATCTAAAATGATCAGTGTTGACAGACATAGTAAGGAAGCGTTTTAGCTGAAACTTCCTTCAGATGGATAAGTTGGAGGCTGAGGGGTCAAGATTTTCCTACTGTATCAGTTAGCATTTACTGGGGAAAGAGATTTAGTGTGAGATATATAAAAAATTATAAGATTGGTGTACAATAACTACCCACAGATTCATGTGTAGAAAATTACAGAACTGTTTGTCTGCTAGAGATCTGAAGGATCTCTGAAAGGCCTGGAACTCACTAGAGTAAGTATCCTGTGTGCATCCATACCAGAAGGCTAAAGTATGTGTGGTGGAGGCTGAAGGGTGTGCACTGGGATCCAGAAGATGATACATAAGGTGAAGATGAAAACTGAATATCTTCCAAAGAAAACAGCAGCCAGCCCTCCTTCTTCACTTCCATTTTATTCCGTTCAGAATGCAAGCCTATTAATTGCTGTCACACACACCAAGGGTGGTCTTCTGCCTTTAGTAAGTCTCTTCAGTCAACCCAAAACTAGGGTGATCCAATTTAGTCGGGTATTTCTTACTTACGTTGACGCAATTGAGTTAACTGTCACACATATCCAAGAAAACATTATGAATAGGGACAATGATGAATATGTGGATGATATATTGATAAAAGTTTACAGGTCTCTCATGGATAGAGCATAAAGACAGAGAAATCATAAAGGATAGGTAGGTGAGTCCAAATATGTAATGGCTACGATACCAAACAGCAAGTATTTGACTCTGAAAATTAACAGAGAACAGGGTAAAACCACACACAGTTTGTTCAGGAGGAGGGTAGGGTTGTGACTCAAGAAAATGAATCTATATAGAAGTCCACATTTGAAAATCTTTGGTATAACTTTCAAACTCTCCTAGTCAGCTGATAATCCTCCTTTAATCCCACTGATTTCTCACAGCTCAAATTGCACACAGTATATATTTGTTAAATCATTAAATAATCACCACTAAGTTTTTCCTCATTATATCAAGAAAAAAGAATGAATATCCATGTGAACTAAGTGGTTGGTTTGGAATTGAGAGAGGAGCATTCCAGTTATGGCTCTGTGGTCTGTGATTTCTAGAAAGTAGAAGTTCATTTAACTTCCCCAAGCCTCATTAGCTCACAAAGATGGAGAAAATAAAAACCACATACTTTCCAGAGTTTGTAATCAAAGTGAGTTTCCTCATTCTAAAGGGAAAGGGACAACAGTAAAAGACAATTTTAAGAATCCAAGGTTATAGATATAGATATAGATACAGATATAGATATAGATATAGATATAGATATAGATATAGATACATTCAAGATGGTTTGAGCACTGATCTGTTTTTGTGTGTGTTACCCTTAATAAAAGAGTGAATGGGGAAATCCCCTTTGAATGTGTTTCTTTCCACAGTAACTATGCTTTGAAAGATTTTATGTGTCAAGTAACCTGTATTTATTTAACAGTATTAAACTTGTCTCATCATGTTTATCAAAGACATCTATGAGTAAAACAGTTTATGGTATAGAAGCAATAAATTACTACACACTAACCTGACATATCCTAACTAAAGAAAAGCAATTTACCATTTTAGTTAACCTGAACTAATAATACATTGTTTCTTTATGTTTTTTGAATGATAGAAAATAACTTATAGCTGCCACTAATACAGTATCTTTAAAAATTCTTAAATATCTGTGAATTGTAGATAGGGTATCCAAAATGAATGACTCAATCATTGAACTTTTAAATAACAAAACTAAACATAATCAAACAGCTGAACCATGAGAAGTAGCCAGGAATCAATAACTTGTTCTTTTCTCTCAATTTTCTGGGGTTTTTCTTGTCTTTGTCTTTTTCTTTCTTTGTTCTTCTTGTTTTCTTTTCTTTCTTTCTTTTTTTCTCTTTTTTCTAAATGGCTGGAGGGAACTCCAGCCACAGAAAATTAATCCCATCCTCTGAACCCAGAGACCAAATTCAGATAATCCCTTGAATACTCCTTCATTCATTCTTTTCTACCCCCTTCTCTAGTTTCCCAGAACTTTCATGACCACCCTCTATCCTCTAACCTAACTACAAATTCCTTACCAGTTATCTATGCTTTATCCAATACCCCTCTAAAGTTCCACAACATAGGGTAAAACCACACTACCAAGGGGAAACCCCTTGCACATAAACTCTTATTTTACAATTGTTCTCTTTTGTAATTATATACTTTGTTCCTATGATCTCAAGTACAATATCAATAATTACCACAGTTTGTCAACTTCTAAATTGTGCTTGATGCTATTGTTATTACCAATTTTCCTTCTTTAACTTGGATGTAGTCTCTGTTGTAATCAGTTTTTCTCTGTTCTGTAACAATACTGACAAGATCTCAGATAATCTCTCCACAGCCCTACACCAAAGGACTGCAAACTGAGCCAAAAAGAAACCAATACCTCACTCTTAATTTAAAAGGTAGGTTCTTGGGACAGACACAAACCAAAAATTTCCTAAACAAAAGACATCCATGAACAGTTTTTTCCTAGTAAGGCCTTGATATTAGTGATGTAGCTATTGGCTACAAAAACTCACAAAGATCATCACAGAAAACAAAATAAAAACTTTTTTTGAAATAGAAAATGTCAACATGAAAAGTAAAATGAAATCTCAGACCTCCAGCTCACTGAGAACAAGTCCAAGACACAACAACATAGAGTAAATTGGAAGATACACATGAAATTTCTGAAATGATAGTAACAGAAGTAAAGAAACAAATCAATGAGGCTATAGAGGAAATCAGATCAGAAATAATCTCTCAGTTTAAAAAATGTCAACATTTTTAAAGGAATTTCTTAGCAAACCTAAAGTACAGAGAAATAAATAGATGATGATAGGAAGAAGACAGAAACCATGAATGATCAATATAGAAAAGAAATAAAATGTATGAAATGGATTCAAACAGATATCCAGGAAATTAAAACTTTCATTCACAACTGAAAAAAACTGCTTGAATGAAACTGAAGATAGACATTCAGACCTTGAAGACAGGATCACAGCTAGCAATAAAGAAAGGAAAGACATTTTGAAAGTAACAAAACATCAGGAAATAACAACTCAACCACTACAAGACAAAGCAAAGAACAATAATACAAGAATAATAGGTGTCAATGAGAAAGCAGGAGTCAACACAAATGAGAAAAAAAAAAAAAAACTATTTCCCTATCATGGCAAGAGAATTTGACATACAGATAAGTGAAGCATATGAAACTCCAATTAGCCATAACCAAAATAAAGATACTCCCAGACATTTAATAAAGATCCCAAAAATGTGGCACAAGAACAAAATATGAAAAGCTATTATAGAAAAAAACTGATCACCTACAAAGGAAAGCCCATCATAATCACAACAGACTTCTCAACACAAACCCTCAAGTCAAGAAAATCTTGGTGTGAAGTATTTCAAGTCCTGAAAGAATACAGCTCCAACCCAGATTGATGTACCCTGCAAAACTATGTTTTAAAATTAATGGAGAAAAAAGATACTTTCATGACAATGAACAACTGAAGAAATTCATGACCACAATACCAACACTACCAAGAGTACTAAAAGATAGAGATAAAACTGCACACAATCCCCCAAACAAAAACAGAAAGAAATGACAAAGCAGGGCAAGCAATTAAACAGAAAGGAAAAGTAGGAAAATAACATGACAAAGCCAATGCATTTAAGTTATAACCATCAATGTAAATGACTTCATTCATGAATCAAAAGAAATAGACTGGAAGAATAGATCGAAAAACAAGATCCAACAATATGCTGTATACAAGAAACATATTTAACTTAAAATTAAACTTATAGACTAAAAGTATAAGTATGGAAAACAGGAAACCAGATAATAGCAGTAGTAGCTATTCTGTTTACAGAAAATGTGAATGTCAAACCAAGTATGATCAAAAGAGATAAAGGTCACTACACATTTGTTAGGAGAAAAAGTCAAGAGAAAGAGATAACAATCATTAATATACATGCACCAAATATGGGAGACAAATATTAATAGACATGACATATATATAAGACAAATAGTAACATACACAAAAACTTAAGAGGGCGAGGTATATAGCACAGCAGCATAGTGACTGTCTGGAAAGTGCAAGGTCATGGGTTTTATTCCTAGTTAAAAAAAAAAAAAGCAAAAAACAAAAATCAAACAAAAATCAATTAAGTAATAACACAGTTGTATTGGGGGACATTCATACCTCATTGTCACAAAAAGATAGATCAACTCAACCAAAAATCAGCAAATAAATAACAGAACTAAATGAAACCTGTGAACAAATGGACTTGTAGATGTTTACAGAGTTTTCCACCCAACAACATCAAAATACATATTCTTGCCATCTGTACACAGGACATTCTCTAAAATAGGCCATATGCTAGCCCACAGAACATGCTTAAGTAAGTGCAAAAGAACTGAAATTCTCCCATTCATATTATCTAATCATAGTGCAATGAAATTAGAAATTAATAAAAGAAACTGCAAACCTCATAAACACATGGAAATTAAATAATTCCTTCCTGAAAAATCAAAGGGCCACAGGTAAAATTAAATAAGAAATTAAACAATAGCTACAATCAAATGGCAATGGAAATACAACTTTCTGGAATTGTGGGACACAATGAAAGCAGTCTTAACAGGGAAATTTAAATTGGTGAATTCTCACATCAGGAAAATTAAACAAGCACAAATAACCCAATGCTGAACCTCAACCTCTAGAAAAGAAAGAGCAAGTCAAACTAAAAGCCCATACAAAGGAGCTAATTTTAAAGATCAGAGCAGAAATCATCACAATTGAGAATAAGAAAATAAATATGAAGAATTAATGAAATGAAAAGCTGGTTCTAAACTGATAAATACATAACCAATCTTATATTAAAAAAAGAAAGCAAATTCATGCAATAAGAAATGAACAGGGTGAAATCACTACAGATCCTGTGGAAATCAATCCACAGAATCATCAATTCCTACTTTGAAAATCTATACTCACACAGGATGGAAAACATAGAAGAAATGGACACATTCCTAGAAACATATGAGTTATGAAAGCTGAATCAAGAAGATATAAAATTTCTGAGTAACCCACTATCAATTAATGAAACTTAAAGCATAATTAAAAATTTACAAAATAATCCAGGTCTCAAGGATTCATGGCTGAATTCTACAAGAAATTTAGAGAATATTTAATGGCAATACTTCTCAAATTCTATAATAAAATTGAAAAGGAAACAACTCTAAGTCAGTCCTGGAGGCAAGTATTATGCTAATACTAAAACCAGAGAAAGACAACCAAAAATAAGAAAACTACAGGCCAATCTTTCCAAATGAACATAGATGCCAAAAACCCTCAATAAAATACTAGCAAATAGAATGCAGCAAATCATCAAGAAGATTATACATCACAACCAAATGGAATTCATACCAGGAATGCATTGATGGTTCAACTAACCAATAAATGCAACACACCATATTAACAAAACCAAAGATCCAAACCACATAATCATCTCAACAGATACAGATAAAGCTTTTGATAAAGTCCTACACTCATTCATGATAAAAAAACAAAACTACAGAATATCAGAATACTTGATCTTTACCTCAATCTGATCAAAGCTGTTTTTGCAAACCAAAAACCAACATCATACTAAACAGAAAAAAACTGAAAACTTTCACTCTAAATTCAGGAACAAGATGAGGATGTCCACTATCATAATTCCTTTTCAATACAGTTCTGGAAACAGCCAGAGCAATTAGACAAGAGAAAAAATTAAAAGGAATAAGGATTTGCAAGAAAGAAGTTAAACTAACATTAATCAAAGCTGACATGATATTCAACACAGAAGAATCCAAAAACTCCATCAAAAGACTCCTAGAATTAATTAATAAATTTAGTAGAGTAGTTAGATACAAAGTCAACACTTAAAAAACAGTAGTATTCCTGTACACAAGCTTACTGAGAGAGAAATTATGGAAATCATACCCTACATAATAATATCCAAAAAATTAAATACTTAGGAAAAAATCTCAAAAAGAAAATAAAAAATCTATACATTGAAAATTACAGTATTTTGAAAAAAGAAATCAAAGGTGATATCAGGAAATGGAGAGATATTCCTTGCTCATGGCTACAAAGAAACAACATTGTAAAAATGGCCATACTCCCAAAACTGTTATATAGATTTAATGAAATTCCAATCAAAATATTATTAAATACATCACAAATCTTAATAAAATATTCCTAAAATTTGGGAACAGAAGAGACCTAGAATAGCAAAAGCAATTCTGGGCAATAAAGACAATACAAGAGGCATCACAATCTCTGACTTGAAATTATGCTACAAAGCTACTGTAATAAAATCATCATGGTACTGGCAAAAAAAAAAAAAAAAACATACCTGAGAGTGGAACATATTAGAAGATGCTTACAGACACAACCAAAAACAAACTCAATTACTTTATCTCTCAACCACTTTTATCTTTGACAAAGGGGCAAAACATGTTCACTGGGAGAAAGATAGCCTCCTTAAAAAATGCTACTAGAAAACCTGGCTTTTCACATGTCAATCATCATGCACTAAACTAAAGTCAAAATTGAAAGATCTAAAGATTTTACTAAAGTCAAAACTGAAGATCTAAATTTTAAAACAGAAACACTAAATCTACTGGAAGAGAGAGTAGGTAGAAATTCCAGAGACATAGGGATAGACAGAGAGTTCATGAACAAAACGCAAACTGAATGGGAAGTTCTGCAAAGAATCAACAATTGGGATCTAATCTTATTAAAAAAAAACTTTTACACATCAAAAGAAGTCACCAATTTAATGGAAACAAAACTCATAGATTAGGAAAAAATTTTAGCCAACTGTCCCTCAGATAAAGGACTTCTACATAGAACATAAAAAAATTGAAAAGAATAAAGCACCCCAAATTCAAAGACCAAATCAAAAAATGGGCATCTGAGATGAATACACACCTCTCAAATGAAGAAATACAAATGGCAAATAAACATATGAAAAATATTCAACATCACTGGTCATTTGAGAAATGAAAATTAAAACAACACTGAGATTCTAGCTTGTCTCAGAAAGAGTAGTTATCATTAGAAATCAAATAATAACAAATGTTGGCAGCGTGTTGTTCACACCTATCTCTACTGTCTCTGTCCAACCACTTTTCCAGAATCACCTGCTGACTATCTAACAAGTCATTGTCACCAAAGGAATTTTATTGTACTCTTCAAAGTATTTGCACACCTTCTAAAGACAAATGAATCTTCTGTAACTTTGCCACTAGATATGTGTCTGTGTTTTTCATGGAGCACTACATTAAACTGGCATATTGCTTTTGTATTCTTATACCAGTATTGGCATATTGCTTTATCTATAATTATATCTTAGTTTGCATTCACCCTGGGTATACTCTTTCATTTTCTTGACCAAATCTGACAGTTGTAATCATCCCATTCACTTTTATAAAAACTGTTTGCCTTTCCTATTTTCTCTTTGCTTTCCCTATGTTTTACCCTTATCTCTATCATTCTACCTTCTGAATGATTCTAATATACATTTTTTAAATTCTAAGCTACATGATTAGAATGTTGATTGTAATCTGTTTTTTCTTTTTTAAAAATTTTATTTAAAGAGAAAAAAAGCAAAATAGAAAAAAAGGTAGTAACAATACAGAATTCAAAAGGAAAAAATGAAAAAAAAACACTAAGAAATCACTAGTTGATAAATTACATACTGTCATCTTAGAAATAGTTGTTCAAGTTACAAAATTAAAGCATACAAAGTAGACATTCAAACAGTGAGACTGCAAACAGTTCTGCTCAGTAATCTAACAAAAACTTAGTAATATGGTCATCTGTCTTATACATTTAAACATACATGCAGTTATATCTTTGAGAGCACTTTCTTTTCCTCTCTTTTTTACAATAGCAATTACACATATTGGGTTTTATTACTCCTACAATTCTTATTACTTTTTAGACTGGAGACACAATGTGATATTTGTAAATATGACTCTTATTTAATTCATTAATGAGAATAGGCTCAAGTTGTCTCCATTTGCCTATGATGCTTCAAGATCACCCTTTTTTATAGCTGTATAAAAATACCACATCTTTTTCATTCACTCTGCAGTTCATGGGCATTTTGGTTGTTTCCAAGATTTAGCTTTTACAAATTGTGCTGCTATGAACATGGGTGCACATATATCACTGTGATATGAACTTTTCAGTTTTTCTGGGAAAATACCCAGGAGGGGAATAGCTGGATTGAATGGAACTTGCCAATCCTAGTTTTATGAGGAATCTCCATACTGATTTCCATAGTGACTGCACCAGTCTGCACTCCCACCAACAGTTGAGAAGTGTTCCTTTTCCCCCACACTGTCATCAACATCTATCAGGTGTTTTCTTGATGGCAGCCATTCTTTCTGGGGTGAGATGAAATCTCAATTCTGTTTTAATTTGCATTTCTCAGATGACCAGTGATGGTGAACATTTCTCCATGTAATTATTTGCCATTTGTATATCTTCCTCTGAGAACTGTGTGTTCATCTCAGATGCCCATCTTAGGGGAGGGTCTTTGAGTTTGGGGGGCTTGATGTTTTTCAGCTCTTTATGTTCTAGATATACAGCCCTTTGTCTGAGGGGTTGCTGACTATAATTCTTTCTCATTCTCTGAGTTTTCTTTTCACTCCTTTTGTAATTTCTTTTGAAGTGCAGAAAATTTTCAATAATATGAGATCCCAGTTGTTGATTCTTTGAAGTGTTTCCTGTGCAGTTTGTGTTTTATTCATGAATTCTCTGCCTACCTCTATGCTTCCAAGGTTTCTACCTACCTTGTCTTCCAGTAGAATTAGTGTTTCTGTTTTAATGTTTAGGTTTTTGATCCATTTAGACTTTAGTTTTGTGCATGGTGATATGCATGGATCTAGTTTCAGCCTTCAGCATGTGAAGAGCCAATTTTTCCAACACTACTTATTAAAGAGGCTATCCTTCTTCTAGCGTACATGTTTAGCCCCTTTGTCAAATATCAGGTGGCTGAGTGTCTTTGTAGTTGTGTTTGCATCTTCTAGTCTGTTCCATTGATCCTCAGGTCTATTTTGTTGCCAGTACCATGCTGATTTTTATCACTGTGGCTTTGTAGTATAGTTTCAAGTCAGGAATTGAGATGCCTCCTGCCTTGCCTTTGTTACCCAGAATTGCCTTTGCTAGTCCAGGTTTCTTCTGTTTCCAAATGAATTGTTTTCTCTAGGTCTGTGAGGTATGTCAATGGTATTTTGATTGGGATTGCATTAAATCTGTATGACAGTTTTGGGAGTATAGCCATTTTCACAATGTTGGTTCTTCCTAGCCAAGAGCAAGGAATATCCTTTCATTGTCTAATATCCTCTTCAGTCTCCTTTTTTAGCTTAGCATTATTTTCAGCATATAGGTCTTTTACATTCTTGGTTAGGTTGATTCCTAAGTATTTCATTTTTTTAGATGCTATTGTGAAAGGCGATATTTTGGTGAGTTTTTTGTTTGTGTACAGGAATGCTATTGATTTTTGAGCATTGACTTTGTATTCAGCTACACTGCTGAACTTGTTTATTACCTCTAGTACTCTTTTAATGGAGTTTTTGGGTCTTCTATATATAGTATCATGGCATCTGCAAATAGTGATAATTTAACTTCTTCCTTTCCTATCTTTATTCCTTTTATTTCTTTCTCTTGTCTGATTACCCTGGCTAGTATTTCCAGAATTATGTTGAATAGGAGTGGTGATACTGGACATCTTTGTCTTATTCCTGAGTTTAGAGTGAAAGCTTTCAGTTTTTGTCCATTTAGTACAATGTTGACTGTTGGTTTGTCATAGATGGCCTTTATGAGATTGAGGTAGACACCACCATGTGTTCGAAGTTTCTGAAGGGTTTTTATCATGAACATGTGTTGGACTTTATCCAAAGCTTTTTCTGCATCTGTTGAGATGATCATGTGGTTTTTGTTTTTGGTTCTGTTGATGTAGTGTACTACATTTACTCATTTGCATATGTTAAACCATCCTTGCATTCCTGGAATGAATCCCACTTGGTCATGACGTATAATCTTCTTGATGATTTGTTGCATTCTATTTTCCAGTATTTTAGTGAGAATCTTGACATCAATATTCATTAGTGAGATTGGCCTATAGTTCTTTTTGGTTGGGTCTTTCTCTGGTTTGGGTATCAGAGTAATACTTGCCTCCTGGAATGATTTAGGGAGGACTGCTTACTTTTCCATTTCATTGAAGAGTTTACAAAGTATTGTAAGCCATTCTTTGTAATGTAAACATTTATGACTAAAATTTTTTTGTGGGGTACCATTTAAGCTGACAATTTTTGGTAGTGTCTCAGATTTATCAGCAATTGAGAGACATACTGGATTCTTTCACTGTGATGGTAAATTTGTTTTCAATAAATTTCCATTAAATTTGACATATATTTAAAATTATTAAGATATGTGTATAATATTACATATTTTATTATATACTGTCTTAGTTACTTTTCTTATTGCTGAAACAAAATACTCACACTCAAAGTTATGGTTTGTTAAGGTTTTGGTCCATGTTAGGTTGTCTCCACAGTAGGGTGGCATGACAGACAGGTATCACAGAGGAGAAACAGTTCATGACAGGCAGAATGAGCAAAGGAAGGAAGTAAGGGACAAGATGAGCCTCTTCCTTTCCCTTAATTATATCAAGCTACTGCAACTAAGGCGGTGCCAAATCAGTCAGTAGACTGATTCAGTGCTCACCCCCCTTTAATCCTAGCATCCTTAATGCTAGCATTGCACCATGAATCACACACTCTAAAGTCAGCCACCTCTGAAAAAGATCCACTTCTGAGTACACAAGGCTTTGTGGGGGACATCTAGAAACCATGACATATAATAAGTTTACAATTATTATATGTTCCTGGTGAAAGACTTTTATCACCAGGTAAACTCTGTTCTCAATTCTTTTTCTCTTTAAATTATATACTTCATATTATATACAGTTTTTCTACCTTACTTTTGCCATTAGACCTACTTATACAGTCTCAACTTTTTAGACTGAAGGACTTTACTGACTAAAAAGTTGACAGATTTAATTGTTTCACATTATACATTAAGTACACTCACACACAAAAACGCTTATTGCTTTGAAAAATATATCATCTTCATCTATGCTTAAGAAGTTATCTTTTGTCATGCAAATATAGAACAGTATAACATTAATGTTTTATCCTCAGTCAAGATAAAACTGCATAGTATTTTAATTTTGATCACCTCTATACCAGTTTGCATGTTACTATTGTGTACTACTTTAGTTTGGCCTTTATATTACCTTAAATAATATTTTACTATCATTTTGGGAAGAAGACAAGATGGCTGATCAGTGAGCAACAAAATACAGAGCCTTCCGGGAGAAACAACTCATATGCCAGAATAAAACACCCTGGAGAGACCCAGACAGAGGGAGATAGATCCTCTTGACACAGGAAGAAATTAAAACGTAAAAAAGTTCATCAATATGTTAACAGTATTTATTAATCAATACATACACCAATGTATTTGCTTCTATTCCTTCCATATTTCACATTTTCTACCAAATTATAATGTTAGATGTTCCTTTCAATAAGGACTGTTGTGTAGCTTTTAGTAAACTCAATTTTTGTTTCTCTAAAACTGCTCTTATTTTTTTCTTGTTCTAGGATACTTTCTTGAGCACATTTGTCTCGGTTGAAACTTATTTCTCAGCAGTTTGAAGTTACTACTTTACTATCTCCTTGCTATGTTTTTTTCCTATCAACCTATTTTGTTTCTTCATAGTTGATCTATCTTTTTTCCTTTGGTTGCTTTAAAATTTCCTTTTCATCTTTCATATTGCATATTTTCATGTCATCATGGCTAGGTATATTTTAATTTATATTGCTTGATAAATTTAATGCTTCTTATATAATTGAAGTTCTATCTGCCATTCATTCTGGAAAATTCAATTATTTTACTCTTCAAATGTTTGTTCTCCATTCACTTCTTTCCTCTGGTACAGTTTATAAGTTAGATATACTCATATGTCTGCATATTTCCTTACCCCTCTGTACATGTGTTCTCTTTCTGTCTCTCTGTCTCTCTGTCTCTGTCTCTGTCTGTCTCTTTGTCTCTGTCTCTCTCTCTTTCTCTCTCTCTATCTGTCTCTCTCTCTCTCTCTCTCTCTCTCTCTCTCTCTTTCTCTCTCTCCATTCTGGGTAGCTTTTCAAACAGAGGAAGACCTTGAGGTAGATTATTTTTCTAAAGACATTTTTTTTGAGAACCCATATTTGATCCTAATTAGTGGAAGTCCTGGAGATCTTTTTGATCCTTTCACCTAGCAAAGATTTGTAGTTGGACTTGGGACATCTCTTATCCCCCTTCAACACCTCTGGCTATTTTCTCTCCTGTCATTAGCTCCAGTAATTTGATTGTAGTAGAAATAAAATTACATCTTACATTTCTGTAACATTTTGTTATGTTAATTTTCAAACATTCATAGATAGCAGAAGTCCCTGTGACCCTCATTTATTTCTATAGTCAAAAATTAATCCTCAAAAACTTACTTTTAAATATTCCATGCACTTCCAAAAGCATCAAAAATACTAAGAAAGCATATTTCCTTATATGATAAATATTTAATACCATCTAATAATCATTTCTCATATTTAACTTTATCTAGTTTCTAGTCTGTTTGAATTGGGATAAAAATAAAGGCCATTGATTTTATTTGGTTGCTATGTTTCTCGATTCTCTTTTAGTCAAAACACAGGTGTTTTCTTTTTAATTCCTCAAAACTTAGGAATATTTTTAATGGAATATTTTATCCAGTATCTAGTAGTCTTGAAGGAGGACTTTTCAAGGTATGTGGTCTACCGTATTGCAAGGAATAGAATTCTGAGTGGGTCTTCACAACTTCAGATAAGGCAGCACTTGAGTTCCACAGAAAAATCCTAACATTTTGAACCATTCTTTTGTATTTATTTTTAGCTATTATACTCTCTTCTTTCTTTTGAGCCTATATACTCCAGGAATGTCAATAAGAGCAATAGAATCCAGAACTCAAATTAAAAAGGAATTAAAAAGCCCTCAATCTAATTACAACTTGCTCTTTGAATCCCCCATGTAGCATATTCAAATGGTCATGTAGCCTCTCTTTACACTTATCAGTGATAGGAACTAAGTACTGTGTCTTCTCCAAAGTCCATTTGGCATCTATCATCTATCTATCTATCTATCTATCTATCTATCTATCTATCTATCTATTTATCTGATACATATTCAAGGAATTGGTCTGCCTACTTGCAGGGGCTGGCTAGGCAGCACAAAATCTGCTGATGTTTAAGCTTATCAGGCAGAGCAGGCTGGAACACCCTCAGGCAAAATCTAGTTTTGAATCCACAGAATTTTGTTTTTAGGAAAACATTAGCTCTGCTCGAAAAGCCTTTTAACTGATGGAATCAAGTGCACCCCGATTACCTAGAAAAATCTCATGCCAAATCAACTGATGATAATTATTAATCATAGCCATAGGATTCTTTACAGTACCTACATTTGTTTTGGAGGAATTTTGCCAAGTAAAGCAGACATATAAAACAGGCCAACATAGGTGTTTTCTCTGTGCTGGGAACTGTGCTAGGAATTTTTTTTTCTTTTGGAGACAGGGTCTCACTATGCAGTTCAGGCTGGCCTTGAGCTCACTTTGTAGCCCAGGCTGGTCTCAAATTTGCAACAATCCTCCTGCCTCAGCATCCCAAGTGCTGGGATTATAAGCATGTACCACCACACCATGCTGCTAGGAACTTTTCCTTTTAAAACTTATACAATTTTTGGTGACTCTTCATTTAAATACCAGATTCTTATTTTAAAAATCAGAAAATTATGACTCAGTAAAGTAAAACAATTCATTATTATTATTATTGCACATGTGGGGAAACTGATCCATTAAAAATAAAGTAACTTGTGCTCAGTACATATGTAAAGCCCTAGCAAAATACCCATTACCTTATAAAACCCAATAAGTATAATTCCTTTGGAAAGTGTTCTTGTGTTCATCTTTATTTCAAGACACTCACTAGTTACTGTGCCTTCTACCATGGAGTGAAATGACACTTAGCACACTCAGGTGTGTGTGTGTGTGTGTGTGTGTGTGTGTGCGTGCCTATGTATGATGGAGGACACACTTTGTGGCTCATGTTGTTGTGACAGCACAACTTGACTGGAAGCCATATCCTTGCCAACCCGGGAAGCTGTTCCTTTCTTTTAAAGAGGTCTGTGGCCCTTGGATTAATACAATATGCTCTTCCATTTACTGACTTTATTTTTGCAATGAAAGCAAAATTCTTCAGTGGCCACTTTCCCTTCAAGAGCAAGTCATTCTCCACATGCATAAATTAAAATAGTTGAATTACTAAATGCATAATCATAAATTCCAGTTTTATACATGTTCTCATGAACCCTTGGGACATTTATCAGCGGAGAGCAGGGATGAAACCATCATAAACTTGTGTTGGTAATGGGTCAGAAGAAGATGATTTAGGACCAAGTAGAGAGGGTAAGGTGGACTTCTTTACATTTTCTGGAATCACTGGTAAAAATGGCCAGACTTTCTGAGTTTCTTTGACCAAAAAGATTTTTGGGGTTGTAACTGATCGTGATTTCCATAATGCATGTAAATTTCACAAAATACTTTTTAGTATACTTAGATTTAAAAGGCATAAAAATAGACCTTCTGACATTAGGATTCAGATAGGACCTGAGATTTTTTTTCATCTTTATAGTGAAACTTTCTTTGAATTTACAATTTGGTGAATGAAAAGAATTTAGAGGCCAAACTAAAATTTGAAATATATGATTGCATAAATGTATAAGCAATAGGAATGCTCCATTTTGTATAACATAGTGAAGTTTCTAGAACTTGTACACAGTATGGTGGAATGGAGAAAACATTATACTTGGAGTTACCCAGGGAATGGTAGGTTATGTGGCTGTCCTCAGTTTTCCCTGTCTTTCCTGAAAGAAACCTGTACTCTCCCAGCTCAACTTCCCACCCAGAGTGATTCCTACTGGGTCCTGTGCTGTGCTCTGCTGGGTGCACTGTGTGGAAGTAGAGCCCTGGTTTGTTGCATTCTCTGTTCTCTCTCTCCACCATAAATCAAGCAAAGCTTGCTCCTTTAGCTGACGGCACAGAATGACAAGTGAGCCACGGCAAACCTGCACTAAGCTTGAAATTGAGTGGGGAAAAAAAGCCTTAGTTGTGTAAGTGGCTAATGCTTAGTTACCATCTTTACCAAAGTATTATTTAGTGCAAGCAGAGTGACACATTTGGGTTTGATTATGGCTTAACCACTTACTAAGTCTTGAAGAATATGTTGAAAGTATAAAAATCAGTTTCCCCATCTGTTTCTATAGGTGAGCAATAACTTTTTCATTGAGTTATTGTGAAAAGTAAATGGCAAAATTATGAAAATAGCTTAGACCAATCCTTGTCATATAATAAATGAAAATAAACTTTTCATAAACTGTGTCTAGCACAGAATAGCACCCCCACCCCTACAAATGCCACCATAAAAACCATCATCTTTCTGTTTAGAAAATTTCAGCCATCAAAGGTATAGATAATGAGTTAGTTACTTTTCTCACTGCTGGGTCAAAATACCTGACACCCAAAGTTAAAGGAGGAAAAGTTTACGAAGTTCAGTTTGTAGAGTTTTTAAGTCCATAATTGACTTGATCCAAGGTAGATTCACTTCACAGAGAAGAGCGATTCATGGTGGACAGAAGACAGCAAAAACTATAAGAGAGAGAAACCCCCATTTTTAGTTTCAGGGTTTTTGGTTTGTTCGTTTGCTTTTTTGAGACAGAGTCTCTCTGTGTAGTGCAGACTGGCCTTGAAATAGCTTATATAGCCAGCCTTGCCTGAAACTCACAGCAATCCTCCTGCCACAGCCTCCCAAGTGCTGTGGGTCTGGGCATGTGGCACCACTCCTAGCTTTCCACTCCTTCTATTATATGCAGGCTACCCACCCTAGGGTGAGAGTAGCACTCATATTCCTCATCCCAGCATTGGACCATGAATGAATCACAAACTACATTCACCCACCTATGAAAAACTTGCCCCCATGACTGTATGAGGCTTTGATGGGACATCTAAGCACAAACCATAAGAGCTAAGCATCACAAAATACAGAAGACTCACCTTTGATTTTTTATTCTCATTCTTCTTCTCTGAACATTTTTTTTTTCTGTACTTTCATTAAAGAGAGACTAAGCCTGAATTCAGGTCCTAGCAATAAAGAAAAAAAGGGAGAGAGATTTACTCGCAGGCTAAAATGTTATGAAAGACAATGTTTTTAAATTCTTCTCACTACCATGTGTTAATGTATAAGATATAAAATCCAAATTAATGAAATAGTAGGTTTAGAATAAGCTATGGTTCAAAGTTAATGAAACAAGCAAAACTTTTACCACCTTAATTGTGAGATTTTGAAGCAGAAGAGGTAACTGCGTGGAGGAAGGTTGAACCTTGAGCCTACTACATTTTATACATTTTCTCAAGTACCAAATACTCAACTTGAGACTAGGAAGTAATAAATTCATGTACATAATTACATTGTACAACTCATATGTTGAGAAGCCCATTGTGGAAAATCCGAGGACCTTAAAAAGCAGCCCCACCAGCTGGGCCTGCAGAAGAGAAGCTGCTGGTTTCTTCCTGCTCTGGAGAGCAAGAGCACAGTGCTGCGGTTTCCCTGGAGACCTCGGTCCACTGTTTCTGTCAGGCACTCTTCCGCCACTCACCTCCTCTCCAGACCTATAAGAGGCCTGTGCCCAGCCAGACTGCTTGGCTTTCACTAGGCCGAAGCATTGTCTGAAACCCACACTAGAAGGAAGGAAGGACAACGATTTTCTAAAGAATGGCCATGCACCTTTCCTTCTCTGAGCATTCAATACCCAACATTTGTTCAACTTAACTTTTGTCTCCCTGATTCAGAGGCTGACTTTTCCTAGCTACAAGGGCATTTTTAACATCCTTTTGCATCTAGGACTAATTAATTTAAAATAAAGTCTCAAGAAACAAAAAGAATTTTAAAAATACCAACAACTATGACTGATTAAGCCCTTGATATGAACCTGGTTTCTGAATATATCTTTACTCCTTCCAAGAACCCATTCACAGAGACAAACCAGAGACTTTAAGAGGTTTCCAAACTTGCCAGAGGCCACAAGGGGAACAAGGACCAATGCCACAGATTACACGATTAACTCCAAAAGCTGGGCTCATTCTTGTGTGTACTCCAAGCTGTATCACACCCTTACCTGAGCTCCACTAGAGGCAGGAAATTATAGGAGGATGTAGAAACTCTCTCTTGTGAGTTGGTTTGCATTCATTTTAGATAAAGTGAGCCTGGAGATTTAACTCAGCAACACAAGACCAGCCTGGCAAGCACAAGGTCATGAGTTTGATCCCCAGTACCAAAACAAAACAACAGCAACAACAAAAAGTAAAGAACTGAATTACTTCTGCAAACAACATAAAGAAGTGTTTCACCTTTTTTTAAAACATTCATTAGAATGTTCCCCAAGAAGGAGGCCAGAGCACCATTTTTCTTCAGGGAGGAGGCTGACACAGCTCCCATACAAGCTGCTCCTCAGGCCAGCAATTTTCATTCTGCTCTATAATGGCTGCCCCAAATCTCTGCCACCTCCCCAGGGAGATGTATTCCTGACTGAAGCTGTTGAGCCCTTGAGTCTGTGCAACACCTGTAGGGTTCCCGTGTCAGCAAACATACTAGATGTCTTTCTTTCCATCTTAAAATGTCTAAATTATCCTTTTCTTAGCTATTCCTATTACAGGCATATGATTCTGCTTTTGGGGGGATTTATGTGGAAGAGCATAGCAATCTCCTGCCTGATTATGGAAAGTCAAGGAAATCATTCTCCCTAGTATGTTCAGCCTTTTTTATTGGGATTGATGGGAGCCCTGGGACCACAGGAAGCTCCAGGATGGTGATGCTGAGTACACAAATGAATAGGTCCAATGTTCAGGTAGACAACATGCAATCTTTCACTCAGGAGTACTGGTGAAGGCAAGGCTAACTCAGCTTCCATGAGTAGATTTGAACATAAAGTGGTAAAGATTGCCCATGTGCTTCTTCCAGTGTCACCTGTGAGTATTGCAGAAATGAAGAATGTCAGAAGCATCCTCAAATGTGCATATTAATGAAATGCCTAGGTAAAGTACACTAAACAGTGGTTGTCAGTTTGGGCTTCATAGTGGCATTAGTCAGAAGCTTTAAGAATTATTGATACCTGATTTCTAGACTTCCAGAAATTCTGATTTAATTGACTTGAATTGCAGTCTGGGCATCTGGATTTTTTTTTTAAAGCTCTTTAGGTGATTCTGTTGAGCATTCATTGATAAAAAACACCCTGAATTCCTGAAATCACCAAACACTGATACCAATAATTTTAAAGGCAAAAAAGAGAGAAGTGAGTTGTATGAGGTTAATGGAGGCAGTTGTGAGTTGTTTTCTGGGCTGCACTGGTGCCTGGTCTTTTCTGTTGGCAAAATCTCATGCCACACAAAATTTGAAAAGAGGGAGAGAGAAAAATAATCCAACATTTCCTAACCATGTAAGAGATTACTGATGACTCAACATCTCCAATCAGGCAAATTAGAAAAATAACTAAAGAATTGAAAAATGGGATTAAAGTATAGGAAAAATCTACTGATGAGTTTCCATTCAATCTTGTCTGGTTCTCATGACCTACAGTCAGCCAGGGGTTATATACAGTTCTCTATTTTGGATCATAAAATATTCCTCATAGAGAAATCTCTACCACTGACAATTGCTGTAACAACATTCATTTTCTTTTCAAATAAAAGGATTTTGAATGTCTGCAATAAGAAAAAAAATATGTGAAAATGTAGAGTTTTTGTTTGTTTGTTTGTTTTCTTTTTCTGATCTTGCCCAAAGTTGAAGTTACATACAGCCAAAAGGAAGGTTCTAAGGGAGTGTGAGTGAAGTGGATGAGAGGAGACCAGATAAATCTGGGGACTCAAAGGGCTCCATACTGGTGAAAACGAAGAAACAGAAAGCAGATTCGTTTGTCTGGGACCAAAGTTGACTGGACAACACAATTTTATTTTTCTGGTAAAGAGATAGTTTTTTCTAGAGTGGTATTTGTTTGTCAAACTAATTACAGAGTCAAGGTGTTAGGAAAAGTATTTTAAAAATCAGTGCAATAAGAGAGGACTATCTTTACTGTTCATCTGACTGTATGTGGCATTAAAGTGAGGGTTTCTTTCCCAACAAAGAAATGCTGTTTAGAGATCTCCAGAGATATCTTGGCTTGAGGAAGGTTTGCAATGAAGAGGAACTAGAGTGCCAGAACAAGAGCAATGACCTCACGAGACAGCATGGAGTGACTTCCCCCCAACCCCGACTCTGTTGAGAAAACATCTGGAAACACCTTGCAGATGACTAAACCCTAATAGGAGTTCTGTCCGTCCTTCCATCCTGCTTCAATTGAGCGTAGCCCTCTGCTCCAATGGATTAACAGTTAGTTAATCTGCCTTCCAGAGTTTATGCTTGTTTTGGAACGTTTAGATTTAAAAATTAATTCCACATAAGAATTTTAAAGTCTTGGGTAAATAAATACTCAATAAATAATGTGTGATCTTTCCACTTCCTATTTACTCCCAACACTATACCGAAATCTGTAAGAACAGCTATGTCCTTCGTCTGTATACATCTTGGATACAACCATGCTACTCTGTCTTCACATTATTTGTCTGACCTTCTCATGAACGCGGACTCCCTCTGAGGCAGGAAACATGTCTAATTCATGATCACAGGTACTTGGAGCTGAATCTGGCCCACAGTGAGAACTATTTATGTAATTGTTGGATAAGGGAAAATGCATGAACAGTGTGTCACAGCAGTCAGAGTGGTGGTATCCCTGAAATTCCACACGTGGGCAAAGTACAGAAGAACGAGGAAGGAAACCAGAGTCATTCAGTTCATCTTATGATTAACAGTCTATGTGTCCAGAAAATTCCTCCTCAAATCAGTTTTAGTAAGTTATTTAGAGAATTATCTGTTTTGTCTAGTTTTTCAAATTTAGTGGTATTTATTGGAGAAATTACGAAGTATTCTTATGGTTTAAATTTTCTGCGATGTCCATAATCTCATTATCTCTTTCCCCCTAATCTATCTTTTTGTGTCTTCTCTTATTTTCTTGCATTTTTATTTTGTTGGTCTTGCTGAATAGAAAACTGAGCATTTTAACCATTCTTTCTCTACTTCTTATTTGATACATTTTTATTATTTCTATTATACTTACTCTGACATTTTTTACTTTTGCCTCACCTGTGTTTGAATGATCCACTAATTTTCAGTCTTCATTTCTAATATGTATTAGAGGTTATGTTGGCTACGTTTACTTTTTTATAGTTTAACAGCATGTAAAGGTTATAAATTCCCTCTGAGAGTTGCATTAGCTATACACAGGTTTCGAAATGTATGGTTTTCATTATCACATATTTGTAAATATATTCTAACATTCAGGCTATTTTTTCTTTGGCTCACAAGTTAATTAGAGATGTAGTTTTTAATTTTCAGTGTAAGAATGAATTTCTAATCGCCCTTAGCTATTTACCTATCTCCCTCATGGTTTTGTTTTGCTTTGTTTTATTTTATTTTGTTTTGTTTGCATTGTGGTTAGAAAGCATATAGGTGCTATTGACTCATTGGTCTGTACTGAGATGTGCTGTTTTCTGATATATGATAAACTTCTTTAAAATATTGCATATGTGCCTAACTGTAATCCTAACCCTGTCTTTTGTATATGATTGATAATCATTACTATAGTCAATTCAATAATTTTTAGCTCTTGTACATATTAATCATCAAGATAATTCCATATCAGAATTTTGGAGTTGCAATTTTCTTTTTATAGTTCTCTTAATTTTTATTTTATATATTTTATTTTTTAATTTTTATTGATACATCTTTGCAGTATATAATGATTACATTCGTCATGGAGAGTTGGTACATGTACACAACACACCTTAATTCTTTTTACTTCCCCTAATTTTAGCCTACTTCTTTTATTATATAAATGTGGACATACCTCCTTAAGATATTATTCTTTTACATATTAATATGACAAGCTTATTTTTTAACATTGCAACACTTTTTGCCCTAAGGTCTATACAGTGGCACCTCGGTTCATGATTTTAATTCATTCCACCTTTCTGAAGAAGATGCTCTTGGTTGTGTTTGTCACCCAGTGTGGAGTTCACGTATAGAAACAAAATTTTGCCAAACACTTTTGTTCATGTTTGTGAACCAAGGCATTACTGTGCTTTTCCTAATCTCTCTTTTTTCCTCATTTTAACTTCAACCTTTTTTGTGTCCATGTGTTTTTTAGTTGAATCTTTTCTTAAAAGGCAAGTTTAACCTATTTACATTTATTATGATTATTAAATATCTATTTGGATTAATTTCTATTTTATTGGTTTATATTTATCATGCTTTCTCTTATTGTTTTCTCTTTTTTATTATCTTCTGTTAAATTGATCAAGTTTACTTTATTCTTTCCTTTTTTGGTCTGCAATTTTTTAGGAATTTATGTTAATGTTCATGTTGACTACGTTTACTTTTTATAGTTTAACAGCATATGAACTCTCTTATATTCAGGGATTTTGAATCTCTTTAACTCATCACCTTTTTCTGAACCAATGATTACTGTTTGTTTCTTCCTTTTTTCCTCTCCCTGTCTATCATCATCATGGTTTATATAAGCTTCTTTACTCCCCATTTCTTCATTGAATCCAGCCTTCATTCTGGATTCAGTTTTTCTTGTTAAAAATATAGCTATTGTATTTTTAGCTAGGGCTTGTAAGGTCTCAGTTTTTAAGTATCTGAAAGTACTTTTGCATCTTGACTCCATCATTTGATATACTGTTCTGAGTATAGAATATGGGGAGAATAGTTTTATTTTCTCAAGTCTTTGAAGATAACTGTGCTGCCTGGGTTCTTTGCTTCTAATGAGAAACTTATCAGTTCAGTCTTAATTTGTTTCTAAGTAATCTGTCTTTTCACCATATTGTTTTAATGAGTTTTTCACTTGGTTATTCTGTCATTTTACTATGATGGTTCTATATCCAGTTTTACTTTGATTTTGCATGGGATTCATTATGATTTCAAATATGAGGGATCATGTTTTTTGTCCATGATAAAAATATTTTTGATAATGATCTCTTTACATATTGTATCATCCATATGCCCACAACCCTTCTGTTTTTCTTTTCCCAAACTATTAGACATATTTTGAATCTTACTCTATTTTCTGTATTTCTTTAATATCTTTCTTATTTTCCAACATTTTTCTCTATCTGGTACATTATAGATTATTTTTTAGCTATGTTTCAATTCACTAACTCTCTCTTTATCTGTGTCTAACCTATTAAATCTTATTTTACTAGTCTTTTATTCCAACTTTTCTTATCTAAAAGTTGTACTTAATTCCTTATCAAGCTATCTTTCTTTTATATTGATTTACAGTTTAAATTTATTTTTTTAATTTATAATTATTTAAACATTCTTAATTCATCATCCTTATCAAGTTCTTCTATTAGGAAAGTTTATATAATATTAATTATTTTTTATTGAGAGATTCTCTCTCCAGGTGTACTTTTTCATTTGGTTCTACTAGGCAAATAAGTAGTATACTACATGAGAAAAAATTGTATACAATTCTTAGCTTGGAGTTTCCACAGGTATTATTTACCTCCTACTTGAATTGAACCTCAAATTGAAGCACAATCCAAGACCAAAATACTTCATCTTTTTTTCCAACTAAAGTTTACACACAACCTATTAATGCCAAGGGAAAGATTGTTCTTTTTCTATTACATCCTTTATGATCATAACTTTAAAGTCTTGGTTTAGACCACTGGGATCACATAGGACCAAAAGATCTTCTCATGTTTCCATTTTGTAATAAATATTACAGAAAGTGACTCTATTCTACCCCTGTTCTGGGTCCAAGAAGCTGCATTATCAGATCTCAGATTGTGTTAACCTCTTACTTCATTTCTTAAAACTGAAGAATTATAGTTTGTTATTCCAAACTTAGTTTATTCATTTAAAGGTTGTTTTCCTATATTTATTCAAATCACATAAATCCAATCAGAAGAGATGCTAGTAACTGAAAACTTCTTAAATTACATAGTTTAAGGTACACATTTCTAGGACCACAGAGTTCTTTAAATAACTTTCCATTGTCCTCTACCTGTGATTCTATTCCCTGGGACATGTATGAGAAGATAGTGAGAGAAATAACAAACAGGGAAACGTTAGTCATACTTCAGTCCCAATCTTACCTACACATTTTCACATATTATTTGAAAAATTTGTTCTCTCTTTGAGTCATATTATATTTCCCATTCATACAATAATAGATTTAAATAATAGGTAATGATAATAAAACTTGTTAAGAACTCACAGCGTGCCTGGTCGAAGCTATATTCATCATATTAAATACATTGTAATGTAATTGACATATAAATATTTTAAGAAGTGTATCATTAGCTCTTCTTTTAGCTCAGTTTCAAATACAGAGGGCTAAAGTAATTTAGTCAAGATCTCAGAGCTGTAAGTGCAAGTCCATAATCTCGACGTAAGTCTGCTTAGCTCTAAAGCCTGCCACAACCTCTTTGTTACTATCTTCCCTTTACTTTCTGCAAGACAATAATGAAGATTCCTGTCATCTTTAACCTTCTTTGAGTCTCTATTAGTCTTCAGTTTCATATTTAGGTGTAACTTTCATTTTTCACCCAGTCTTGTTCAGGGTCTCAATGTTCTCAGTGATAAATCTAATTCACTCTTGTTCTTCTCACTCTAGGTCACTGCCATGTATAAGCCTTGGCTGGACAAGTATTTTTGTGAGTGTTTTAATATGGGATTCTTGAAATATGGCTTTTGTAAGGCTGGAAATCTGAGATTGAGCTTGCTGGCATGAAAGGGAAAATCAAGAAGTAACAGAGTGGGACATTTAGAATGGGGGTGTGGCAACCACAAAGGCTTCTCTATGATGACTTTGAGACTATTACCCAGGATTCTGTCTTAGACAACTGGATGAATAAGAATACCACCTAATCACAGATAAAAATATCTAGTATGGGAGAGGCCTCAGGTTAAAAGCAAGTCCTAGCAGTTTTGACTTGCAGTTATGACATGGCCCCTGGTTTGGCAGTGTCCGTGTGTAAAAGAGTAACAGCTAGTATTATGGAGCACCTGCTCTCCGCAAAGCATGGGTCTAAGAAGCACATATGTGTATCTGTACTTGTGCTGATCACAACCATTTGAAGCAAATGATATCTTCACAGTGCACCAGTGGAAAGGGAGACACAGAGAGCTTAAGTGACTAAAATCACTCACTTAGCAAGTACAGATTTGGGATTTAGAGCCCTGTCTCATTGTGCAGAATCCATGTTCCTGTGCACTTGATCCCCTGTGCACTTGATCACATCTCAGTCTCTCCAGCAATCTTCTAGTCTGGTTTGAGGAGCACACCAAAGCCAATAATATCAGCATGTGTGAGAAGAATAATAACAAAAATAATCACTAACACTTAGTAGTCAGAATACAAGGATAAGCAGAGGACCAGGGCATCCAGATTTATAAAATTTCATTTAGAAAATGGCATTTAGATGATCTTTTTAAATATAGTAGGACTCTGCAGAGATCACAGGCTTTTACTGAACAGTAAATGTTTTTGAGGTGATATCACGTTCACCATTACAACTCTAGCACCTCCCCTTGGAAAATAGAGGTACATAGCAAAAGCTTTATGCAGTCAACTGCAGTGAAAGAGATTCCAAACAAGTATGCTACCACAGGACACTTCAATTGCCCTCCGCTTGCCTCCACCTAGCAATTTCATTTCTCCACCCTCCTTTACCAAGTAAAGCAAAGGTAGTGACTCGTATCTAGAACAGAAAAGAAAAAAGACCTGTGCCAGATCATCTTTAAAGCTGTATTTTCCAGGAATGGTATTTCATCTAAAAGCAAGGATTTGTTGCATTTTGGGGTGAATTTGCCCCCCCCAAAAAATTTAATGGGTTTATGTATACATTAACATTGCGTATTATTTTCATTATCAACCAAATTTTAGAATGGTGTTTTTAAAAATGGAACACATTCACATATGCACAAAATCTATCCCTTTTATGCTCACTGCATTTGAATTTGAATGAGGCTTTTCCGGAATTTCTACTCAAAAGATTTCACATTATTTGGCCTTCAGAGGTGGTCAAGGACAATTCTGCCAAAATCAAAATAGAAACTTTAGAAGGATTACAAGGTATCTATGTTTTCCCAGCTGACCATGCCCACTCCCTCTCTAGGAACTCAGGGAACCCCCCTTAGGAAATTAACATGTCCTGTCACATTTCAGTAGACCGGAGTTGGCATTACCTACTCTCTAGGGTACCCTTTACTGAATCAAAGTAGTCCTCCTATCTTGCTCCCAGCTGCCCAGTACTTAAGAGAAGCCTATTGATTTTGCCCCTGGAATGACACAATCTTATTTTCAAGACTTAAGGATGTCTCTGCAAGTGATGAGCAAGGAGATTTGGGACAAAGTAGAATGAAATGAATATTGAATTATTTTGCTTAATCAAAAAAGAAAACAACACCATAGGTTGAGTACATATTAGTAGTATGCTAGATGACATTTGTAGGAGATGAAGCCCTTTATTGTCTTTTATTCTTTAGTAATGAAGGTTTGGTCATGAAGACAGGTGTGGAAACAAATATTTTATCAGCACGATGGGCGTGTGGTGATAGGGAAGAGGGTGGGGTGGTTTGGGGGCTACAGAGTTGATGCCAGTGGTACAGCTCTCGGAAGCAGGTGATGCCTAGGTTGAGTCTAACTGGAAGAACAAGCAGGAGTTAGCCAGGGGAACGCCTTTCCAGCAGTGAGTCTTGAAGACCAAATCATGTCATAGGGCTAGCAAACAGCTAGATAGAACAGACAGCAAGACATATGTGCGGGGTAGCTCAAGGAGGATTTTAAGATATTTGTGAGGAGAGAAGATGAGTCTAGACAAGGTCTAATAACGAAGCCTCTGGAAACATGCTAAGAAGTTTGAATCCTATGTTGAAGCACTGGGAGCCCTTAAAAGAAATTAAACAGGACAGTGTCCCCACATCAGACTATCACATTTAAAGTGACTCATGGAGGTGGTCTTCACATAGGCCTCAAGGGTCCCAAATCTGCCACAGGCTCAGAGCACCAAGAATAAGAAAACTTCCATGATCCACGTCAGGGCACTGTGGTTACCCAGGTGCCTTATCTACAAGACTTCAGTAGAAATAAGAAAAATAGGGAAAGGGACTTAAAATCTTTGAAAATTTTTCCCTTTAAAGCATTTCTAAGCTATTTCTCATAATTATTTTCTTATCCCCATCAATAATTTATCAGATTAATATAGAGAAAGGTTGGAAGAAATTCAGGTCTAAAGATGTATTTCCTGGGTGATAGTATTTATCTCATCTGTCTATCTACTGGGCCAAACATAGCGATACCATAACAATGGTGAATCCAAAATGCTTTTCTCATAATTCTTTTCACCACAGCATCTGCAATGCCCTTTATAGACATCTAATGTAAATCATCATAACTTATTCAAAAATTTATTAGAATGTTTATCTCTTCATATTTTCAAATGATATTCCATACCAAAAATTTAACTCTATGATTAATACTTCTCTCATTAAAATTCTGTTTCTTTTCCAGATGGTGATTCTTTTTTAAATTATTTTCTCATTGGCCCATTGTAATAACTGACCAAGTTTCCCTAGCAAGAAAGCAAATGTTTATCTGCAATTTTGTTCCCTGCTACAAGTTAAAAGGTATCATTGGCCTTTCCTAAGATGCTTAGTGCCTTTGTCCAAATGGATATGTATCAGAAAGTACAAGACAGTGTTCAGAAAATGCAAACCTCAGTTCTTAATCTTTCGTTCTCAGTTATATCCTAAGCTAGCTTTCCAAAACTATGATCAAATCGAATGGAGCCCAAGGGGTAAGACATAAGTCACGGACTATTCCTGTAAATCATGGTTCCATTTTTCCCTACAAAAAAATCTTAAAAGTGATTGTAACCAACATTTTATATTGATGTAACCTAGATCTTGGGAGAAAAGGGAAGCAACATCCCCCCAAACCCTTCTAAAAATTAGCTTCACTCAATCATAAAAAAAAATGCAAAGTAGGAAATTTCTTTATACATCTTCAGACATTACCATGATTGACAGGTAAGGCAAAGCTATTAGCTTTGGAAGTCTGAGTTTTCCATTTTTCATTCAGGTAATAAAAGCATATTGCCTTGTTATATACATATATATGAAACATATATTATTTATAATCTCAGAGTGTAGCGAAAATTTCTTCAGCAAATTGTTTAATTGCTAATTACTACTGCACATAGTACGAACTTGGAATTTGTGTAATTCAAAGTGATAATATCCTGAGGCAACCTTGTATAAAAAGTTCTTGTATCCACAGCAAAATTCTTTTCATGGGTAATTGACCATCTCTTCATACCAGTCAGGTATGCAGGTTTATTATTTGAATCACCCACTTGCTTCATCCCATATCCAGTTGGGCACCATGCCCACCAAGTTACAAGGCTGTTACCAAACTGAGACAGGCTGCAGTCACTTGCCAGCATTTTACACCTTCCCTTGGATACCTAATAATCATCTCAAACCTAAGTTAAGTCTTACTAGCTTCCCCAACTCCTCCTGCTCCTGTGCAGCCTCAGTCTTCCTCATCACCATGATGGTGCTCTGTTGTTCAATCTGGAAACCTTCCTGCAAGCCAATCTTGACTCCTCTCTCATCCTCTAACCATCAGCCAACTTTATCAATTTTACCTTCAAATGTATTTTGACACAGTCCTGTTTTCTTTATCCCCTTGGCCATTGCTTTATCATTTTTAATGCCTGCCTGTTTTATTGGACTTGAACTAAAATCAAAAGTACTCCTCAAGGCTCTGTGTAAATCTCATCTGTCACTTTCTCTGCTCATCTCGTAATTCTCAAAATGTTAAGGTTTCTCATATATTAACTCAGTCTTCCTCTTGAAATGTTTCTCCACTAACTTTGATTCTTCCCCATCCTTGAAGTCTATCCCTACATTGTTCACGTTTCCTCCATCCACATATCCCATTATTTATTGCTTTACCTCACAGCTCTCCTGTTAGTTTTACATTCCCTATTTTTTATCTTGTAAATTTTCTATTTACCCTGATAAACTACAGTAGATCCTACACCATAGCATAAGGATGATATCTCTCTTGCTTGATAAAGTATGTCTCACACTGTGTGCTGTGCCTAGAAAATATACAAGTCAAGAAAAATTTAATTTGGTGAAAGAAATATGCTAAAAGCTGAAATTCCAACCAGGAGTAAGACATTGCTCCAACTCTCAAGGAACTCACATTGTTCAACAGGGAACAAATAAAGGTTCTATGAGAGCTAAGTACAAGGCACAATAATGGTGGCAATGAATTCTATGAATAATATAAATATATTGGAAATGAAGACAGACAAACTAGAACTGAATGTTTGGTTACTAGCAGACAATTTCACCACTTATTGGCTCTGATGGTTTGAGCAAATTACTTAATGTGCCTGAATCATCATTTATTCACATGTAACATGGGAGAATATTTACAACTTCAAACAGATAGTCTGAAATACATTCTGTAAGATTTTAGTAGCTCAAGTAGTAGCTAGTAAGTAACCACATTAAGTAGTTTCCCCTCCACCATTAATAGGAACTATTTCTAAATAGTCAGTGCAAACTCAAAGCTAAAAATGCTCTCAGTACACTATTGAACTTATGACTTCTATTCTCAAACCTACATTCTCTTTTTGCTGCATAGAAATTGGTCTAAAAGTTGAGCTCAGCATTGCCCTCTCTGACAGCCTCCTCTAATGAATTCAAGGACACACATCTGTCTTTTTCTGAGTCCTTTGTACCTTATAACTTGAAACTTTTTGATGTTTTTGGGTTTCCAAAGGACAATGATTATTCTCTGATGTCCAACTTCAAATGAAAAACTGAAGTATTATAACAGAGCAAGAAATTGACATGGCTTTGCATGTTAGCTTCACAAATATCAGACCATACAAAAGACCTGAAGACTTACAGATCTTCCAAGTTTCTAGAATGATTGAAACATACCAGAGAACATGTTCTATATAGACAGGTGAATGATCATTACTCTCCTTGGAGTTACGGGCACAGGCTACAAAAAGCCCATAAGTATTACACCAATTAACTTCCCTCCATTTATAACCACAAAATCAGTGAAGGAGGTTCCCCCGCCCCATCCGCCCCCCGCACTTATCCAGTACCCACAATGATAACTCCAGCCTCCACCATCAGCAGGGGTAGGTTTCTATCCTTACTCTTCCAGTTACAAACTGCAATATGTCAATCTGTCTCAGCTTCTATATTCTCTTGTAAAATGAAGATGACAATAATGTGTCTATCACATAGAGTGAAATTAAAACAACAGCATGAGTAAAAGAGTTGCCACTGCATTTGTCACATAATAAGTATCGTTTCTTGGGTTGAATTATCTTACCCTTGCCCTGAAATTGCCTGCATAGAGAAAGATCCATTGAAAGAGACAAATAAATGCATGCATGAATAAATCTATGCATTAAGATGTTTGGTAGAGCTGTCAGGAAACACTTCATGGAAGATTATGCTTGGACAAGATTCCTGAATTTTTTTTTTATTTTTATTGGTACCAGGGATTGAACTTACTACCACGTGCTTGCAAGGCAGGCGCTTATGGCACTGAGCTAAATCCCCAGCCCTTAGATTCCTGAAATTGAACAGAACTTCCCTCTGTGTCATGGACATTCCAACAAGAAGGGAGAGCCACACCAGATTTATAACTTTATGTTTCCTAGACACTTGTGCTTCCATAGCTCTTGCCCTCTGTTAAAAATAAACATAATGGTACCCCAATCTGGACTTTACCTATCTTTTTCTTCTAATTTTAGAATTTTTCCTCCAAATTAAATCATGTTTAGTATTTTCTAGAAGTATGATGGACCCTACACACTATAATGATTGTGGTTTTTTTGTTTGTTTGTTTGTTTGTTTGTTGTTACTGGGAATCAAACTCACAAACTCATGCTTGGCAGGCAGGCACTTTGCCACTGAGCTATATCCCCAGCCCTATTTAATGGATAAGTCAAAATCGGGGGTGAGTGGCAGAGACAAGAGGGGTTACAATTTTAAAACTTCACAAAACTATAGGGCATGTATCGGGATGATAACTTTATGAAATAATTAAGAAATATATTTTGTAGAAAAATATATAAAATTAGGGAAAGAAATATATTTTGTATAAAAATATATAAAATTAGGGAAAATCTTTAGCAAAATTTACTTACTTTTACTGTTGCTAGTTTACAGATATTTCTACCGGTTTGGGACTCCCTACATTTAATATTTTGTAAAGAAGTCATGAGTCACCATTTTGAAACCTCTGGTATGAGAGGCAAGACACAAACAAAGGGGTAGGCCGGGCAGGATCAGGAGGGCCCCACCCAGCCCTCCAGGTCAGTAGGCCCCCTCTGGAGGAGGCTGGCAACACTAATGGTTCAATTCACATAGGGGGTGAAGTGGTGGGATCTGTATACTTGAGACTTCACTCTGCAGGATACATTGAGAACATGAGTCTGCAAGCAGAGCCCTATGAGGACAGTAATAAAGGTGACACTGGAGTCACATGACTGGAGATGCAGTTTCAAGCCAATGGGGTGGCACCATGATGGTGGAGGAGCGGGCAGGGGACACTGAGTACTTAGAATATTGAGTGCCCTTTGTTTCAGTTTTATTTCAAGTATATAATAAAAATCCCTGTTGGCCCCTCAACTCCCTATACAGTTTATTTCATTCCATATACATATTATGCTCAGGTAGTGACAACAGGTAGGGTGTGACTAACTATATTGGGTCAGGGAGCTGGTTCTGAAGTCAAGCCAAGTTTCTTCTCCAAGCTTCCCCCTTTTTTTTTTATTTAAGGGAGGGGGGAGCAAAACAGAAAAAAGGGTAGAAACAATACAGAATTTCAAAAAAAACATAAACAGTATGAAATCACTAGTTGATAGATTACATATTGTCTTCTTGGATATAGTTGTTCCAGTTACAAAATTAAAGCATACAAAGTAGACATTCAAACAGTGAGGCTGCAAACAGTTCTGTTCAATGATCCAACAAAAACTTAGCCACATGGTTATCAATCCTGCACACTTAAATATACATGCAGTTATATCCTTTAGAGCACTTTCTTTTCCTCCTTTTGCTTATTAAGTCCATTATCTGTTTAGTTATATCATGTTTCAGGTTGCTCAGTACCTTACTGATCTGCTTTGTTGTTGTTATTTACTGTTTTATTATTTTTGTCTTATTATTATTTATTTATTTTGAAGGTAGTAAAATGCAGCAGAACAAGACAGGACAAAGCCAGTTGAGGAAGTGCAATGAAATTGGTACAGAACCTCACAGCAGGTTACCAGGATAACAGTAATAGGTACAATAATATATCTGGGTTTTTTTGACAATAGTTATCCCTTCAATCAGGTAGAGCAATATCGAAGGAAATACCAAAATTGTAAAAACAGAATATTGAATAGAGCAATACCATTGATCAGAACAGAGCAAAACAGAGATAAAAATATTTGCCTTCAAAGAGACAGCAGAAGAAAATCTCCCTTATTTGCTATATTGTATATAGTCAAACTCACAAGACATGCTCAGATCTCTGGCTCCCACTTGCTAGCGGGTGTGTGTGTGTGTGTGTGTGTGTGTGTGTGATGAGATGGATATTTGGTGCACCAGAAGACTCACAGCCACTCACCAGAGTGGTGAGCTGGCTGCCTGTTTTCCCAGCGCCCCAAGTTCCAACATGGCATGGATCTCAAGAGACACTGATATGGTTCTCACCCTGGGGCAGCCGTGCCTTGGGAGGCCACAGTCCCTTACCAGAGCAGCATGCTGGCTGCCTGTTTTCTCAGCACCCCAAGTTCCAACCCAAGCTTTCCTTTTATCAGCTGGGTAATTTGAGACTCCTTCCTTAATCTTTGTGAACCTCAGCTTCCCCATTTGTAACGCAAGAATGATAATAGTGCTTACCACATAGGATTATGGTAAATACATGTAAGATGCTTAGCATGCTGCCTGCATATACTAAATTCAGAAAAAATGGAGATATTTTGGAGAAAGATAGTTTGGAGACAATGTTCTTATTTTATAACTTATGAACTTGTGGGGAAGGGGGAAAATCTGAAGTTTTAGTTTAAAGAATCTGTATACCACTGATTCTGAAACCTGTTCCTGTTGATTCCTTTTTCTCTCTCTCTCTCTGTCTCTGTCTCTCTCTCTCTGTCTCTCTCTTTCTCTGTCTCTGTCTCTCTGTCTCTCTGTCTCTGTCTCTGTCTCTCTCTCTCTCTCTGTGTAATACATATTACTTTGGATTTGTTGACTTTACATATTACTTTATATATTATATTTTACCATGATCTCTTCACAACCCTGAATGTACTGCCCCACATCTTAAAGTGCACCTCCAGGTTATGCTTTATAGAGGCTGTAAAATATTCCGTCATGAATAAGTAGCAAATCCCAATCATGTTTAGAGTTGTTTTTAATTAGTTCCTATGGATTTAATAGTTTCAAATTATTTAAAAATCTTCCATGTCATTCACCTAAATTGTGCTATATTCTCTTTCTTCCTTTTGGTTACTGTTTTTAAAAAGAGAAACGTGTTATGTGGAGTAGAAAAGCCTTTGAAATGCCTTCCATCTTCAGAGGGCCTTGAGTGGCACAGTAATGAATTGCTTTGAGGTTATCTGACTGTCTTGTTTTGAGAGATCAGGTATGTGTTTGCTTTCAATTAACACCAACTGTTGGGATTTAAAAATTAGGTATTTCATTCATTAACCTTCAGAATAGTATTCAGATGGGAGAATGCTTGAATTTGCAACCTACAAATTATAAACTTATCAAAAGCAATAACATTATTGTTAAGGAACATTAGTATCTTTGTTTCTACTGCATATCATGAGGAGACCATGTCTGCCTTGAGGACATCTTCTCTTATAATAAGAATCTTTAATCCTCCGCAGTGGAGAGAGTTTCCTACATTCCTTCTCTTTTGTCATCCTCACCATAACCCTGGAAGGAAACAACTCAGAGGTTGTTATTCTAATGTAAAGGATGAAAAACTGAGTCTCAGAGAGATTATGAGACTTGCCCAAAGTAATAGTCTTACAAAATGGTAAAACTAGGACTTGAAAGAAGAACTGTTACTTCCAAGTCTTCTTTTCTTTCCACCGTTCCACATTGCTTTCCCTGGTGATGAGATACACAGAATGAATAAGAATGAGTACTGTCAGGCCAAAGGGTAAATTGGTTTTATTTGTTGGCCAACTGCTTGCAGGCTTTTCTCTCCCTCCTCAGGAGACACTCAACAGTACACATATCTGTCTCCTTTTTGCCCTCTAGCTCCCCTACTGCACAGGGTGATAGAAGTAAGGCAGTAGGTGGAGATTTAGGCAGCACTGTACTGTGTTTAAAGAGATCAAAGTCTTCCAAGTCAGATACACAAAAATTCAAATCCCAAATCTACAATTTTCTGCCTTTGAAGTCTTGAACAACTCAAACTAATAGATTTTTAGTTTTGCCAACTGAAAATAGTGACCACAATGCCCATTGTGAAGATATATTGCCTGTCTTACAGTTTTGTGGGTTTCAGTCCATATTCAGCTGGCTCCGAGCAGCAAGGTGGCATGGTGGGGTTCATGGCCGCAAACAGCAAAACTGAACAGAGCAAAAGAGGCAAGACATGCCTTCGTCCCATGCTTACACTGTATGTCACTTCAGTCCCTAGGAGGTCCCATGCAGCACTCACACCACCAATCCCAGCACCAGACAACAAACCAATCTTGAAGGCCAGACTCAGCTATAACCATGATTGCATGAGGCTCAGGGAGCCCATCCAATATAAAACATAACAATCTTGGAAAGAGGTTTTGAATTATTAAGTGCTCTGCAAATGTAAACTATCATATTTAACATTTAGAGTCCAAGTTTCAAGGATGCTTTAAAGAGAACTGGACGGCAACATATAAATAGACTTATGTGAAAAACAGATAATTGATAATAAGTTTTTATATGTTTGGTAATGTGATTCTGATATATAAAACACTAGCCATCTCATTGTTTTGCACACTCAAAAATAAATCCCAGCATTTGTTCTACGCCACATTGTTTGTACCTAAATAAAATACAATGCAAAACAAAAATAATAAGTCTGTGCTTTAAAATGGACACATACAAAAAAACAAGTTTCTTAGCTACTTCCTTTATCTAAATTCTCCTTGACAGTTCAGTACCTGAAGTTGCTAATGATATCAGTGGCTCTCTGCTTCTCAAGTCCTTATTTTCCAAATCCAAATATAAAATTTTCTGCCATCCCATTATGAGTGCCTACTCTGCCCCAGATAGCTTAAATGCATGTGTTTTATTAAATGTGCTCAGTAACTCTTAAAGCTGCTTATTTTTATTCCCATTTATATGCTATAAAACCAAAGATTCCCTGAGTTTAGGTAATCTGCTTAAGTCTCATAGGTAACAAATGAGGTGTCCATGTTTTGACTGTGTTTCTCAGATCTAAAGTTTATGTCATTTCTGCTATTCTTGAACTTTGTCACTTTTCCATGACTTTTTCCAATGGAACATTATCAAGATGATGTTTTACTCCCTAGCTCCTTCCCCTGCCCCATCAGCAAGGCCAATTCTGAAAACACTTTCTTTGCTTAAAAATTTCTTCTGAGAGAAGCATTAGTAGTGTCATCCTCTGAGGCTTAGAAGGCACTGTTCCACAGCCCCTGTGCAAGAGCTTCCATCAGATGCAGCAACATTATTTGGAACATGACCCCCAAGGCAGGAACATATTTGACTGTCATATAATGAAGGCTTAAAATTAGCATATTCAGTCTTTAAGAAATAATTCAGTCTCTAAGAAATAATAACATCTTACATGCTGAGTCACCTCATTTAATTCTCAAAATAGTCTAGCATGGTAGGTGTTGTTATAAATATTTTATAGATCAAAAAATTACAAATCTGAGACTCAGAGAGACTGTGTAATATCCTCAATGTCGCTTACTTCAAAGGATATCCTAGTTGTCACTTGCGCTATATAGTGCTACATAACAGTCTCTGAATCTCCCTCCCAGGCAGCTGTGTCTGTCCTGTATCCAGGTCATATGGGATCTACTAGGTCACTGCTATCTCAGCATCACTTGGTGACTGATCTAGAAGGAAGGCCATGCAAAGTTGCATAGGCAAAGGATGTGCACACAAAGAGCTATAAAAAATCATTATAATCCACCAATAGATAATATGAAAATATCGTCTGTATTTTCTGATTGTTTTGTAGCATTTATATCTCTGCGATGAAAAGCAAGATCACCTCTAGAGAAAAACACCACATTATAAAACTATTTCAATGTGACTACCATTTCTCAATTTACCCTACAATGTTCCCACTGATATTAGTAGCGCCTATGTCTTTCATGGTTAGTATTCACAAACCACAGTGAAATCAGTGGCCATTGTCACGTTCTTCTTCCCCTAGAAGCCAGAAGGTCTTTTCCAGTACTACTATCTAGGATATTCTAGCAGTCTTCTATCTTCATATCTAATTATGACAGTCTCAGTTCTGACAGATAAGTGCCAGAGTCTGTCCAGAGAGACCCCTTCTCCAGCTCTGGGCTGTGTTTTAACAGCGAGACTACCATGCACCTCTCTGAGTCTGTCCCAGGCCTTTTATTTCTCTACTCCACCAGAGAAGAACAAAAAGGAAAGAAGTAGGTAGCTTCTAAACACAGATCTAGCTTGAGGAGACAGTTTATACACCCAAATATAGCAGCTGCCTTCAGGTTAATGGTTCCATGCTGTCCTAAGACAAGTATGGACATGTGCTTCACCACACCTACATTATGAAAAGGCCTGTTTTTTTTTATTTATTTAAATCATGTTTTATGGAATTCCTACCTTAGGTATCACTCTATAATATAGACGCTGGGTCCAGCTATGCAGCAATTAGGATATGCTGTGTTCTCTAGCTTTGCTATGTCTGCTTTCTAACAGCATTACTCTGCCCATCTTTCTAACATTTCATCCTATGTTACTAATTTTGTTTATTTCTCACTACTAAACAGAGCACCTCAAGGACTCTGTTTTTGTTTTGTTATGTTTTATTTCATTTTGTATCTATTGATTCCCTACTGAAAAGGTTGCAACCTTAATCTTGGTGAGGTAGGTGGATGGATGGATGGATGGATGGATGAAAGTTCATTTCCAGAATACCGTAAAGTCTCAGTGTCAGAGATGTTTCAAAGTAGCATAGTCTAGCTATTGACAAGAATCCATATTTATCTCAGACAAATGAGGATTTCTGAGCCATTTTAATATTGGAAGAAATAGAATTTTCTCCAGCTTTCCAATGAGCATGTTTCTTAATACCTAGCCTCAATCTCTCCTAATACTGTGGTTAAGCCTAAAACCCATACCAAGAATAATATAAGCCATTTGCAAGCAACAACTTATCACACTCATTCTGTAGTAACAAATAGATCCATTATCCTTGGAATACAAATAAATAGCTGACCAGCATAATTGTATCTGTCTGCACAAGTGACAAAATTAAAACTAATGTATGTGCCATAATGAGACAGTTAACTTAGGATGTTATCAGTGTTACTTCTATACTTCCATTGTCAAGACCAATCATCCTTTATTTCTACAAATGTCTTCTGCCTTTTTCAAAGTCATCAGAACCATCAATAACTAATAATATGCTTGAAGTCTTACAAATAAGATTTGTTCTGATAGCATCTGCCATACTTTTCCACTGGCACCCACAGCCAAAGCAGATGTTAACAAAGAATGGTCTTCTCCAGCAAACATGAAAACAGAATCATAGCAACTAATTTTATTCATTGTTATTTCTGTAGCCATAATTAATAATGCAGACCATCACTTTCTTAGCTGGAATCTAGCACAGGCACTGTGCACAGATGGGTGGGGTCGGGAGGACAAAGGTGAATAGCCAGGGCCCAGTCAGTGGATTTCATATGGCTCTGATAAGTGGGAGGCTCTGAGTAGGTAACCCTATAAATCATGCGGATGGCCAGAAAACAGAGGAAATCTTTTGAAACTTCTACTTGAAATGAAAGAAGTAACAGCAACAATCAGCATAGAGAATTATATCTTTATTTCACCCCTGAGTTGATGAGATCTGAGTGATGCTTACTAAACATTTGGCTTCCCTAAATGCTACATAACGGGAGAGCACTTTCCCGCTCAGATTCTGTTTTGTAAACATTCTTCTAGCAATACCACTCCAATGGACAGAAAACACAAAGCTACACAACTGGGAAAGATGATATCAGGAGGGTTTCTTGAGGAATTACTTATGAAGTATTGAAATAAGTGAAAATTGTCACTGTAGGGCCAGGGATGTAGTTTAGTGGCATAAGCACCTGTACGGCAAGCACAAGGTGATGAGTTCAATCCCTGGTATGAAAGAAAGAAAGAAAGAAAGAAAGAAAGAAAGAAAGAAAGAAAGAAAGAGAGAGAGAAAGAAAGAAAGGAAGAGAGAGAGAGAGAGAAAGAAAGAAAGAAAGAAAGAAAGAAAGAAAGAAAGAAAGAAAAGAAACAAAAGAAGGAAAAGAAAAGAAGGAAAAGAAAAGGAAAATAAAATAAAAGAAAAGAAAAGAAAAGAAAAGAGAAAAAAAGAGGCAGTCTATATTAGAGGGGAATCAGGAACACTGGATCTAGATGAGAGTACATCTTATCACATGATTTGTGTAGTAATCTAATAAAGGTGCATCATTCATTCCCTCCTTTAATGAGTTCTTGATACTTTTCTAGAAATTAAAATCAAATCTATTTTCACTAGTTCATGATAGTTTGTACTCCTGATCTCTTTTTTCCCTGCCTATCCAACTTCCTTTTCTTAGTGCTTTCTTTCTTCCTTCCTTTTCTCTTTCATTTTCCTTCTTTCCTTCCATTCTCTTCTAAATTCTAAATCTCTGTTATTTTGACCAGCGACTTTTGTAGGAAATATGTATCAGAAGATAATTCCAGAGATGTATAAATATAATTGTTATCTCCCAAAAGAGGACTTGCATCCAGAAGAGCCACCAGGCAGCGCACACACAGATAAATGCCGTTGTGTACCTGCTCCTGAGCTCCACTCTTGGGTGTGGAGGTGAGGAAGAGCTGGTGCGTGCTCTGGATGGATACATGTGAGTGCACTGGCAAAGGACCTTGTGAGATGTATGCCCAGCTGCATTGTGTATCTAGTAGAAGGACCTAAGAGAAGGCACTAAGAATTCCTCCCTGGAAGTGGTATTTAAGTGAACTTGATTTAAACAGTAGTTATTTGTAAGCCAAGAAAAGGGGAAAGGAGTCCTAGGGCAATGGCACATCATGAGCAGTGGTACAAAGGAGAGAAATAAGTGGTACAAAGGAGAGAAATGTAAGTATCTTTGTAAATAAGGAATTGGTTAACTGACCCTAGTAAGGAGGCAGGCTCCAAGTCATAAAGAACATTGTGTTTACACTTAATAGCTTCTTTGATCCTAAATAGTTTGGATAATCCCATTGGCCATTAGGAGTCCTAAAACCTTTTAAAAGTAAAGGTGATGTGGCATAGTTGTTATAACCCATCAGAGTGTCAGAGGAGAAAAGGCACAGACACTCAGTGCATGGACACCTCTTAAGGAACTATTGTAATTCAGTGGAGGAATAATGATGTCTGAAGTCAGCAGTGGGAGTGAGCACAGGAGCAATGTGAGAGTTGTCAGGGACTGGGTAGAGCATGGAATGTGGGCTGAGAGAGAAGAGGGTTCTGGTTTGGAGATTATTTGCTGTAATGGGAAATATGGACGCCAGGGAAAGTCTGAAACAAGGTGAGAAAAAAGAAGAGACTGAATTTTAATTCTGGTCATGACGAACATGACATGCTAAAGGGAAGGCCAATTGGCAGTTGTTACAGATGAGCATCTGAAAAAGAAAATTTACCAGGAAATAAAGATTGGAAAGTCATCAACACACTCTTGGCCTTGAAGCCCTGAGTATGCCTAAGTCCCTGCATGTGGGAACCATTGCCTTCTCTCTTCTCAGGTTAAACACAGTCTACTCTTCTTTTATGATAATCTTTTCATGTGTAGAGTCTTTAACAGCTCACAAAGCACTTTTACAATTCCTATTTTATTTGAACCTCATCCCTTATACAACTTTCTCTTGTACTTACTATGGTTCCCATATGCATACAAAGCAAATGCGGGAGAGAGATCATATTTGCTCTAAGTCACACAGCTAATCAGTAGAGGAGCTAGGGCCACAATTCTAGATATCTGCTTCTAAATTCTTGACAATTTTAGATTTCATTTCTCATTGGTTTCCCTCCTAATACCATAGGTTGAAAAAAACCTTGCTCAGCATTGCGTTATACCTGGCACACTGTCAAGCATATAGCAAACAATAAGTAGTCATGTCAAGCATTTACGTATTTCTAGTCATCATTTAACTGTATTTCTGCAGGTAATTTCTCCCAGGTTTATTTCTAATCCAACAGGCTCACCTCAAAGGGACAGGAGTGTGAGCCTAATGGATGTGTCTCCCCTGTGTGTAATGGACACTATCCAGTCTTACATTACATAATGGGACATACTGAGTTACAGCTTTGTGTGTGTGTGTGTGTGTGTGTGTGTGTGTGTTCTGCCTTAATCTGCGTGTTTCTGGAGGGCAGGGCTACCATGAATTAAAAATTTAATAAACTACTCATTTGCTTAGTGACATACATTTTGTCAGTGGTTATACCTCTCACTGAACCATTCTTGGCCAGGCCCACATGAAGAGTCTCTTCTGAAACTTGTATTAATTCCATTGCAGTAATTAGATCATTAGAGCATAATTGTCTGTTTGCACCTTCCCCAAAAGACTGTCAGTGCCTCAAAATAGAGATCATACCATTTTGTATCTACATCCCCAGTGCTGAGATATAAATAAACAATTATACTGCAGTAAATTAATGATTGCTATGGAGGCCTATGCATGGATTTAAATCAATACTTATTCACTAAATAAATGAATGAGCAAAGGCAAGGCAAATTTAATTCTAAAATGTCAGAGTGGAGACCTTAGACAATACTCAGTTCCTCCTCTTCATTTGCGGATGAGAGAAATGAGGTCCAGAGAAGTTAATGTGGAAAAGTCATACAGATGCAGTTTCTGGCCCTGAGACCTTTGCTTGTTTAGCGCACAGAATATGAACCAAGGCACAGGAAATGGAGAGGGGAAAGTACATATGAAAGTGTTCCAAATCTGCATCACCTAGGACATCAGCAAAGAAGGGAAAGAAATACAATAAAATGTGGCCATTATTGTCAATTAAAGCAAAGCGAATGAGTAAAGAAATTCATCATTTCAGGTTGAGACAAACTTTGGCCAAAGGAGAGGCTTGAGGGTTTAAAAGCTTTCAAAGATACTATCCTTTTAGCAAGGCAACAACAAGACCCAAACACAGTAGTAGAGGCAGTGTTTAAAGTGTGAAGGATGCCAGCGGCAATGAAAGGGTGGTCTCCCTGCTTCATCCTAGAGACTCTGGGACCAACCCAGAATCAGAATAGCTGCTGGCAATTGCCGCATGTACTGAGCGTTCAGTACCTGACAAACATCATCATCAACTAATTTATCCTTATGCCAGATGCATGGAACAATACTCTTATCTCTGTTTTATATGTGAGGAAACTGAAAGCCCAGGCTTTTCCTGATCACTGTTGTTACGCCTACAAATTTGAACCGTACTGTAAGCCACTCTGATTATGCTAAAAATGAATCTAACCATTCCAGTCTGCCAGAAATCCAAATGGCCTCTCCCACTGATGGCAAAATTTTTAAAGCTTTCAGTGATAACACCCAGCCCAGTGTGGCACGCAGGTGCCACCTCCGGCTATTCTATGGGCTGAAAATTCCTTCCTGACTCATCCTTGTCTCTTCTATTTCATAAAAGGAACAGTGATAAATGTTTTGAGTTCCTGGGAAAGGGACTTGACCTGTGAGACAACAAAAAATTGGAGAAAGAATTTAAAAGGGAAGAAAACGTTTAAAAAGGTCTACAGGTCATGTGTATGTCTTTGGAAAATAAGAATATCTTAATGATTAACTTTTAATGACACACTTTGCAGCCTCCAAACTAGAAGAAGCTTAAAGCCTGGAGTGTTAACCACAGTACTTTGCTGTCTGCCACAGCCAGGTCCCCCTTACACTAAGAGAGAGTCCCCAACGTGTGTCAAGTCACATGCCAGGGAAAATACCTAGGACTCCCAGGAAATGGACAAGAGGGTTCCCAGTTGGAGTTTTCTTTAAGACGCATTGATCTTCTTCATTTCTGTATAACTCTTTTCACCTCTATTTCTGTTTTCATGGTTGCTATTTTTATTGTTCTTTTATTATTTCTTCTTTATTAAAGAGAGAATGGAACTTCCAAGGGATACAGTAACTAAACCGAAATCACCAGCACATGTGTAGCCTATGTGACGTATGTAGCCCAAAGTCTACAGGTTTTTCTACTATACTGTGAAAGTTAAAATATTATCAGAAGGGCGCTCATCACTGCAGCACTGGAGCATGCAATTAGAATACCAGCAAATGAGATATCATCCAAGCTTGGAAAGAAAACAATAACTAATTGTAAAGTCTACCTTTTCTCAGTTCAGGGCACTTAATTTTCTTCCTAGAGTAGAGTAGGATCTGATCTTGATGGTCTTCTGACTTTTCAAAATCCCTTCACACTTAAAAATATGTATCAATGACTATTACTTGAGTGCTAGCTGCTCTAACAAAACCTCCCAAACCTTAGTTTCTTAACATAGTAATTATTTCTCATTCAGGTAAAGTTCAAAGAGCATACCAAGTGGTAAGCAACCTTCTTTAAAGTGCTAAGTCAAGACTTATGGCTCCTTTTTTGATTCCTCCATGTTCAATATCCAAGATCACAATGCTCTCCTTCCTGAATCCAAGAGACAGAAAGAGCATTAGTAGAGAACTTTTGTGCTTTGAGTTGACACAGACAAACTAATAGGCATATTCTTGTGACTGACACTCAGTTGCATGGCCAGACTTCACTGCAAGCAACCATGAGAAATATCATCTCCCTGTATGGTTAGGAATATGAATGATCACGACCTACCTCAGGCATATTGAACTTGAATGAGTCTGTTAAAATTACCTTTCAAGATTCAATCATACTAGGTGAACAATGTGCCCAGTTCTTCATACCTTATGCATCCCTTGCTTTTTCACATGTACCTAAATTCATCAGACAATATTCTTTCTTTAATACTTCAGGTTAGGCTTTTGAATCCCTGTCTGGAGAAGTAATAGTAAGAGACTTTAAGAAACATGAAAATCATAAAAGTTTGTATGAATAATTTCTGTATTCATATAGAATTGAAAAATTAGAAGAGTATTTATTCTGCAAACTCCCATTTGAAAGAAATGTTCCATTGTTTTTCTAACATCAGATTAAATATGACATTGATGTCATCCCCCCAAACTGGCAGGAAACTAACCCAGTCTTTCTGAAAACTTCCTATCCTCTTATCTCACATCTCCACCATGCCTTCTCAGGACCATTAGACTCCTTTCTAAAGTGTTGCTATATTTAGATTTGTCTCATAAACTGCGTCAGAGGAAGATGCCCTCTTAAGACCTCTCCACTCCTTACCTTTCTATCAACTCCTACCTCTTTCTCCCTCTCTGTTGCAGGAATACCTTTCTATATCTCCTACCAACCATAATTTTACTCATACTGTTCCCTCTGCCAGACACACCTTCCCATGCATCTTCATTTGACTAAAATAAATGCAATGCCCAGAGGTTAGTATAAGTTCTGGTACCAGATTTCTGGAGTTCAGAGCTTGTTCTGCCACTTCTTGTTATCAATTCTGACTAAACCATGATCCTTTCTGTGCTGCAATTTTGTCATTTGTAGAAAAAGAAGAAACAATGCTGACTTCATAAATTTGCATAAAGATTTTATAACTCCAGACATATAAATTCACTTCAAATACTTCCTGATACAGTTAATGCTCCAAGTAGGGTGCCATTAACTCCTACTTAGCAAACGCAACTTATAGCAAACATCATCTCATGCAAGAAGTCTTTACTCTGCTCTCACGGGCTGGGTGTATATCTCTATCATAGTATGTCCCCACATTGTATCTTGAAATGATCAGTTTAAGTATTTGTACATAACAAATCCCAGAGAAAAGAGATTGCATTTTATTCATATTTACCACCCAGAGGTAAAAACAGTGGTATACAGAAAGTTCTCAATACATGTTGGTTAAGCTTAATGTATGAGCTTAAGTGCTATATTCCAAATTCATGGCAATATATGCACACTCACTAGATATTTGAAACTTTTATTTCTTAATGGCCCAAAACTTCACAACAACCAAAGGATGCAATTCATATACAGTAAGCACCAGCCTTTATATTGGTAAGGAAGTTCAGCCTTACCTTCACTTTGGAAGGCCAAAAGTAGGAAAAATATAGATATATATGTGTGGTTGCTGATATGCTAGTATTAAACAGCAAACCACATTTTCTTAATGATTACCGTGCTATTCTGCATAATAACATACTCAATGAAGGTTGTTTTATGCATAATATTTTCAAGTTGATGTATATATTTTTATGTGCATATAATTTGTGTTATCCTTCCAGTCATAAATAGAACAATCAGTATAGAATGATTCTGGAAGGAGCCCTGGAGAAAATACTCTAGATATGTTTGAACTAGATACATATATTAGCCCCCTTACCAACACCAAAAATGGAAATTCTATTTTTTACCTTTAATCATTGGTCAGAGTTATTTGTTAATAATTGTGAGACAGAAGGGTTCAGCTTTTGCCTAAGAGAGTTCTAGGAGTGAGACCTTGAAAACTCAAACTGCCTCTGACACAGAGGATCTGAGAAAGACCAGGAAACTGGAAAACTGGAGTTATCAAGAGGCAGGTAAATACAGAATTTGAGAAGAGGCAAGAGTCACACAAAAGGATAAAATGAGAGGAACTAAGATTTTTCATTAGAAATATTAATAATATCCAATATTTATTAAATGCTTCCTATGTGCCTAGAATTATGCTAAGAAATCACTGCTAACTTTATCTTATCAATGCAATAATCTTGTATGCTAATTGCTATTATTGCCACTTGGGTCCAAATGAGGAAACTGAAGTTTGTCTGATCTGGTAAGTGGGACCATCTAAGTGATGGCATTAGGCCTCAATTTCAGATCCACCTGAGTTTAAAACCAATGCACACAGAACTCCTACATAGACCTGAACTTGCCCTCACTCACTCTGAGGAGGAAAGTGCTGATTGTTTCTGGGTAGAAAGACTGTTCCTGCTTCAGGACAGAGCCACAGGCAGAGCCTACAAGTTTGATAACCTTTTCCGTAAGCAGTGCATGCTTAGATCTGTCTAAACCAGAGGTGAGTCACTATGGACAGATTGGGCTCAAACATAAATTCTGTTTGAATGACATGATTTTTAAAAATTATTCAGTAAGAATGAAAATTTCAAGTAATATTACACATGATTTTAGGTCTCTAATACCTTTTGAAAACTCAAAAAAATCTGGCAACACTAAGCCTGATGCTGATTTGAGCAGAGAAGCTGCTGCCTCTCCTAGCAGGATGCGTGTATTTTGTGTCTTACGATCCCCATCACATTCCTGTGTCTTCCCGCCTTGATCCTATGGGAGTTACTGACTTTTCCTGATTGGTACCCCTTTAGACATTTAAATCTGAGACCCACAGAATAGCCCAGCAATACATAGTAATCCTTAGAAGTCTCCTGGTGTGCTTCACTTTTAAAATGTCCACTTAGGCTATGTCTAGCACTATACTTCAAACATTGCTAAATATAAATATAATTTTAAAGTAGAAACAAAATAACACAACATAAAATGCTTTGGAAACTTAAAAAATGGATGTATTTTTAACCCAGCTTTAAAATGTGTCCTCAGCTGTTTCAAGGTTCATACACAGATAAGGCAGCCTCTCCATGCAAGGCACTCCTGTTACCATCTGCCCTTTCTGTTCTTCTGACCTCATTTGCTGATACAGTAGTATAATCTGTCTTACAACCAGACATAAATTTACTACATAAGTAATTTCCCTACAAGGCTATTTTCCCATGAACCATGTGCAAGTAAATTGCTTATTTTTTTCCTCCCCGGTGTAGAGCAGAGGTCTCCATGCCTTGTATAATCTGACTTTCTTACAGGGAAACACAATCGCTTTTCCATCTCGGCTTTCATGTCAGCTTGCTTGCCATTCCCATCTAGCATCTATGTGCCAGCGCTTTATCTGAGACCAGGAGGGGAGCCCACTGAGGTGATGCACCTGTATTCTCAGGTGACATTGAAGTAGGGTGAGAACGTCAAGCAGAGGGAAAATGACACATGACAAACTATTAAGTCAGAAAAAAAGGAGAAATATTTTGGGAGCTATTGGGCTGAGTCATCTCCCACAAAATTGTAAATCTGGTTAAGGATATGTGTGTCTTCTTCATTTACTCTTCAATGCCTTGATTGAATATTTACTAACATGAAAAAGAAGAAAACTATTTACTGAGTGTCAAGAAAAGACAGTTGTGACATTGGGCCAAGTTTTTATGTTCATTAACATATTTAATTTTGACATAACTCATGTTTCACAGACACTTATTATTCTAATCTGACAAAGAGGAAATTGAGATTTAGGGAAGTTATAGGGCCTGCACAAAGTCATATACATATATTAAGTAAGACATTTGAAGCTTCCAGACTGAGATAGAAGCTCTCAGTCCTAACCATTCTGTTTTTCAGCCTCCATTTATATTCTGAGTATTTATATAAGATAAATGTCATTGATCTCAGGTGATGGGTGGGATTACTAAGCGACTGTAAATGTGAGAATTACTCACCCTTCTTTTGTTCTTGGGAGATCTAGAATATTCCCTTCAGGATCTGTTCTAATTTTTTGTGCTCAGATCTCTTCCTTCCCAACCACACACTTACCTCTTTATCCCACCAAATGCACTGAAAGCTTCATATGAAAAAAAAATGTAAAACTTCATATTAAACCAAGTTACTGGAAAACCACTATCATCTCTTGGGACTGCCACAGAGGTCTTGCTATTTCACACTTGCTTTCTCATTCACCTCAGCTCACACTTGTGATCCTTACCACCTCTTTGTTAGGTGGGAATTATTCCTATTACTGATATGGGGGGGGATTTGAAAGAGAACTCCAGTGACTTGCAATGCCATGACACTTGAAGAAGTCACCGATTTTAGGTTCTAAGGAAAATACTGGGTCTCAAAAACTATCTTCTCAGGAAAGACTCGATTGTCACCTTCCACTCATCATTCACTTTGATAATATATCACTTCAGAGGTATAAAGGACATTCAAGTTTGGCCAAAATGGATATTAAATATATGCAACTAAAATATAAGATATGAATATTAAAAATAACTCTCTAATACACTTACATCTTGGTGCTCTTTAAAAGATTTTCATGGGGAACCACAAAGAGGTTGTATAATTCATCCAGGACCATGTAGCTCAAGTAGGGCTAATATACAAACTCAGATGCATTTATGCATCTTGTCTGGAATACTCTCCTCCTTCATTTCCTAACCCAACCTGTTTCTATTCTGATCAGATATTTTAGCATCAAACTTAAAATTCTACTTCTCCTCCATTTCCCACCTAGTCTTTTTAGCAAAATGACTTTTTCTTTCTGCAAAATTTATTAATTTCCTTCTCTTTATGTATTAGTTCTTTCATTTCTGAAGCAAATATTATGGATTACCAAGTACCTTTCTCGGCACTGAAGCTGTATAAGGTTGGTATTCTGGTGTAGGACATGGACATTAAACATGAATCATGCAATAAGTTTCACAGCAACATACATAATTAAAATACATAGTACATTATTTCTCTCTTTCACATGGGTCATAATAGAAATCCTCTTCTGGTTTGGAAGTCAAAGACTCCCCCTGGAGTAAGCCTCCCAGCTGGGATCTGAGGGATGTGTAGCAGTTGGCCAGGTAACACTGGTGGGACTAGCATTGAAGACAGAGCTCCTTGGAAGGAACTGAAAAAGGGCAGGAAGACTAGAGAATAATGAGTCAGAGGCTCAGAGGGTGTTTTAGGTAGTGCAACAGCCACTGACGAATCCTAAGTGGAGAAGAGACCTAATCTGACCTACGTTTTAACAAAGTCACACAGACAAGGCTGTATTGGAAGGAGAAAGAATGGCATTGAGAATATCTGCTAAAAAGTCATTGCACAAGTGCAAGAAAGATGCTTAAGGTAAGGGACAAAGGTTGAAGGAAAATAGATGACTTTGAGTCATAGTTGGGAGGTAAAAATAGGTGGTATTTGATAATGGACTTGATACATAGCATGGAGAGGAAAGAGGATTTTAAAAATCAAGAATAACCACAGCATTTGTGCCTTGAGTACAAGATGGATGGACAGGGGTGCCTTGACCCAGACAAGAAAAACAAGGGGTGAAAAAAGACTGATTAGGACAAGACGTTTAACTGTTCTCCAACTATGATGCTTATCAAGACATATTTTCCATTTCAGCTATGTAAGTATATGCTCTGTAAAATCCTGAAGAACTGACACTGGATAGTTTTATACATCACTTGTCCATCTACCAAAGTGACAGGACCACAGTTGGAGTTCACAGCGTTTGTTTCATTAAGTTGGTTGATTTAACAAATGAGTTCAAATAGTGCTCAGCCAATGCCTGGAAAATGGCAAATACTTAGGAAAGTTAACTATTGTTATTCCACAATGACAAATTGTCTTTTGCACACTGACCTTGTGTCTTCCAAAAGCTTCTATAAAGATTAAACACAAGACAGTTTATTATCTAGCCAAATCCCCAGGTCCTGACACATTCAGAGTTTAACAAAACACTGAAGCTCCTAATTAAAAAATAATAAGCCTGCCTATTATGGCGACACAAGCGTGACAGGGCAGTTGCATGCACCACAGCTGTTACCCTGCTTTCCGAGTTTGCCTTTAGAGCTTTCAATTAAAAGCAGCACTGAACTCGCTCCTTATGCCATACGCAGACCCTGAAAGCCTTTTCTTCTTTCTTTGTAAAATGTGAAATGAAAGACAGAGTGGAAAAATATCTGAGACACACAAACACATAGATGCATTGAATGTTCAGTAGCCAGAAATTTAAAACCCTTTATTTTGACCTCCTATCCACCTTGATTTCTGATTTGCTTTGTAACCTTGAACAACTTCCCTCACATTTTTGCACCACAACATGTAATTTTTTAGGTGCAAATATTGTTGTCAATCAGTCTGGCAATGGTTGGATTTAGAGTAGTTAACAGTATCCCCAAATCCTTCTAAAATATATCATACTGAATAAAATTTTCATATTTGCACTAATAATAAAGCAAATTAAATATCATGGTAAGTTAATACATATAATTCTATCATCTTACTAAATGCTTTCAAGTTGTCTAATGGGAACCATTCTGGTCTGAGAAATATAAGTAAAATTTATATTGTGGATTTATGGTTACTCAAGGAAGTGTAATAATGGTATACTTTCATAAGTTGGGAAGCCCTGCAAATAGGGCTAAATGTATATGAGAGTTTCTTGGATCTTTATTCCTTCCTTCCTTCCTTCCTTCCTTCCTTCCTTCCTTCCTTTCTCTTTCTTTCTTTCTTTCTTTCTTTCTTTCTTTCTTTCTTTCTTTCTTTCTTTCTCTCCTTCCCTGCCTCCCTTCCTTCTATCCTTCTTTCCTTCTGTCCTTCCTTCCTTCCTTCCTTCCTTCCTTCCTTCCTTCCTTTCTTCCATCCTTCCTTCTTTCTGGGACAGGGCATTGCTATACAGTTCAGGCTGACCTTGAACTCAGTAAAGTAGTCGGAGCTGGCCTCCAACTCATAGCAATCCTCATGCCTCAGTCAGACCTGCCTACTTGTAGCATTCTTTCTCACACCTTGCCACATCATCTAAAGATCTACTTTTACAAATTTGAGGTTTTATCAAGAAACGGCATGCAGAAATGTGATTGTTTCTTTAATCCCATGATTGGCTCCATGGAATGCATGCTTTATGAGGTCATAGGCCTTTTATGATTTATATACCATCATATCTCTAGAAATCATGAAATATCACCCCCAAAGGAAGCCCTCAGTATAATGCTGCCTAGTGTATCAGTGCACTCATTAGGGAGTATAGCAGGTAAAGATGGATAAATGTGAGTTAAAATCTCAAATCTACCACTCACTGGTCATTTTGACTTTGACCAATTACTTATTCTACCAGATATTTTATGTTCATACCTGGGTTTTATCCATTTCTCAAAAAATTGGAAGGTCAAATATGGGGACATGTGTAAAATACTTAGATTTGTGACTGGCATAGACTAGACACGCAGTAAATACCATCTACTTTTTACTAACACCTCCGATTTAATTTCATTTTGAACTAATTCAACATACATGCCAAACTCTGGCAGGTTCATGGAGGAACACAACAGAACATATGCTATTGTCCTTGATCTTGTGGATAGTATACTGCCAGTTGAGGGCAGAAAATATAAACGTGGGATTCTTTAATCCTATAGGCCCAGAGCAGGAGAACTGCCTTGGGCTCTGCACTATGCATTGTACCTCTCTTATCCTCCTTTAGGGTTCCAAAGGATGACAGTTCTATGAGGTAATGGGGTCATGAGTACCAATTCCAATTTCTAGTCCTTATATTCCGTATACAGAACCCCAAACTTTCTTGGACATATAGTCCAAGACTTACTCCAGGACATGCATGGGCTTCTGCTATATGCTGGATCAAGAGTATGTGTCCAGTTCTATTGTGTTTGGCCAGGAACCCTAAAGCCCGCCTTGGCACACCCACCCTTTACTAGGAATTCCTGGAGTAAACAGATGTGTGAATAGGCATGGTAGGACAAAGCAACCTTTAATGTCATCTGGAGCTTTAGCCTCACGTTTTTATGATGCAGAGCTTAGTAAGCCTGGCCAGACCACACAGATTGTTTTTTTTGTTTCCATAATAGTAGTTAGGATTAAATAGCCTTGAAACTATGCAAGTCCTAACCTAATTCTATCTTCATGCAATGTTCAGACAATTTATTTGTGCTAAACAGAGAGAGATAAATCAAAGGCCACATCTATCAGTGTTTAAGAAAAAGGAACAAACAAAGCCATGCACCTGGAAGGAGTTAGAATAAAGGAGAAAGAGATTTGGAAGAAAGTAACACTGTTCATAAGTGTATTACAAAGACTGTCATTTACACTTTGAAAGATCTACCCATGATGATGACCAAGTCCAGTGTTCTGGGTGCCGGTTGACAATTTTTCTTCCACAGGAGGTAGAGAAAGGGTTTTAGGGGAGGTGAGACACTAGAGAAGCCTTAATGTGTGCTTCAGGGCTTAGCATTTCTTGTCTGTCAAACACTGGGAAACAAAGAAGAATGAGGTCCTATGGTTTCAACATAGTAAACCTTATGGGTGAGAAGTCCTCAGAAGTTTTGTGATGGAAGCACCAATAAAGGGTTATACTAACATTCAACAAGGCACTCTTTCCTGTTTAAATTGGATCTCAAAGGACCTATTGAAATTCCCCACGGTGCAGATGAGACACAGGAGGCAAAGAAGGAAGGAAGGTTGAAAGAGAAATGTCTTCCAGCAGAAGATACATGATGACTGACATGGGACCAGGGTGTAGAATTTGAGGTGGATTAGAGTGTCCAGGCCCTGAGGAACCATTATGACTATATGACTTACAGATAGTTTTCCATGGCTGTACTTTTAGAAAAAAACCTAAGGATGACTTTCAGAAATAATAGGCGCAGCTTCTTGTTTTTTCTTTCAGACTGAAGTTATTTCTAGGTAAGTGGCCCCTCTCACCTTGGCTCTGGGGCTGTACGTAGGCCTCCCAGAAGCTCTAAGTGCGTACTCTATCTGACTGCCAAACTCAGACAGCTCTGTCCTTTGAAAGTGGCTCTGCCGAGTCATCCCTGAGAAACATCGAAGTTATAATGTTTCTTGAGTCTTCACAAGAGCTGGAGTTTAAAAGCCCTCTGTGGCCCTGGAGGGATGAAGTAGGCATCTCCCTACGTCCCGCTCTGGTTCGCTAGGGGCTGAAGGATGATTTGCAGGCAGCGTGCAGAGGTTCTGTTTGTCTAGACAAAGCCGAATCTGCTGCATTGTTTTAAGCCATCCTCAGAGCACAGTGCCAAGGAACAGTGTTCTCCAGATTCCTCACAGAGAAGCACTGGGATGGTGAGGGAATGATAAAAACATTATGAGAAGGGCGCCATTTCCTTGTGCTTTCACAGTAACTGTTGTCCTTATAATACATATTTATTTCCTCTTTCGGTTTGCTTTAAGTCTGCCTCTTTACAAGGGAACAATGTGAAGTGCTTTTTGACGCAACAAAAAAATGGAGGTGTGAAAAGCAATGAGGGAGAAGAAGGGGGTGATGAGAGAGAGGAAATCAGAGAGGGCAACGGTGATATTCAATGGCACTTTGCACTTTATAAACTGCTTTTACAGACGTTATTTCTTTTGGTCTTCCCATATTTATGACATCAAAATTTTCCATTTTACAACCAGGGTAACTAAGGTCTAGAGAAGTTAAGGACTTGGCTAAGACTTCACTGCTATAAAAGGACAGATTCAGGGTTTTAAATCCAGGTCATTCTTCATTCACCTCTGTGGCAGGCATTTTGTTACCTACTGAATATACAAAGATAAAAAAAGTCCTTACTCACCAAGCACCCTCAGGAATTTAAGGAACCAGAAAGAAAAGAAAATTGTTACTATTTAATAATCACAAATATCACAGGGCCTGGTAAATAGTAGGTATCCAGCAAATATGTTGACTGTGCTAACAGGTAAAGAATAAGTGAAAATACAGGATCCTATGAAAGACTAGATGAAGATATAATTTGTTATAGTCTCTCTTTCTTTTTCTTTCTAGAATTCCAGCTCTGAAATCTCCCCCTTGCACTCTTTTCCTGAAGTATTACTCTCACCCCTCCATACAGGGGAGACATGCCTCCTTAGAGTGAAGTGGTATCACCTGTAAGCTCCTCCTGTCCTGGAAGTCTGAAGGGATTCACCTGTGTTCTGTATGCCACTGCAGCACACATTTATTTAGACTTTCCTTACAAAGGCTATATCTCAAGAAGCAGTTTAGATGCAAAGGTTTAGGATTCTTTTGAATGATAGTTAATACTGGGGCAAGAAGATCCTCCAGAGGCAAGACCTTTTTGCAAGTGAAGCAAAAGAATGTGATTCTAGGAGGCATCAAACACAGAAATGCTAAAAAATGTCAGTCCTTACTACCCTTAGTGGAAGTCTTTTGCAAAGACTATCCTCAATTGGCCAGATATAAGCCTGGTCAAGTAGTGCTACTGATTGGCTGTGCATCTAACCCTTAGGAGCACAAGTGGGTCTTAAAGCCTAACTTTCCGTTGTGCTGCAAACAGAACCTGCCTCTCCTGTAGCAAACTACCTGGGCATCAGAGAAATCAGCTTCTGTCACTTGTGGGAAGGTTCAGGACTGTGCATACGTGTTAAAAACCATACTAAGCATCCTGAGAAAAACAGGCTGTGTGGATTTGAGATAAAGCAGGACGATAGATAAAACAGGAAAGCAGCTTCATTGAAGTGCATTTAAAAAATGAACACATATGTTGCAAGCGTACAACTAAGTACACTTTGACATATGCCTCTCAAGGTATAGCCACATTGAAGAAAGTGTTTAAAAATTAAACCTAAATAAAATGTACATATTCACTATTCACAAAAAATTCTGTGCCCCCTTGTAACTGGCCCCTGCTGCTCTCCCCTGCCCGGTCTCCACACCAAGCAACCATCAGTATGCATCCAGTCACTACAGATTAGCAAATAGAATGATTCAGTTTGTATTGTAGTTGCCTGCTTTCTTTGGCTCAGTGTAGTTATTTGGAAATTTATCCATGTTTATCTGTGCATCTATAGTTAATTTTATTTTAACTATGAGTGGCATTCCACTGTATGAATTTTCCATAACTTGCTTATCCATCCGTTGATGGAATCTTCACTGTGGTCTATTCGTAAAAAAGTTTCTGTGAACATACAGGCGTGCTGCCTTGTACGAACATAGGCTCTTGTTTCCTTTGTGTAAGTACCCAGTGGTAGTTACTGAGCCATATGGTAGGTGAATTATAAACTACTTTAGAACTGCCAAAGTATCTTCCAGTCTTTGTATGGTTTTTAGATTCTCACCAACAGTGTAGAAGAGTTCAGGTTAATTCACACTGTCTTCAACATTTAGTAGGATCACTCTGCTACATTTTAGATATTCTAATATGTGAAATATCTCCTTACAACTTTAATTTGCATTTCCCTAATAAATAATAATATTGAGCATATTTTCCTATCTTTATAGTTTATGTATCTACCCTCTTTGGTGAAAAATATATTCAGATCTTCTGAGCTTTGTTCATTTGATGTGTTTATTTACATATGACTGAATTTGGGGGGGTTTTAAAAATATTCTGGGTACATCATTTACCAAACACAAATTATGAATATTTTCCCAGCATTTTTCTTTCTCTTTTCATTCTCTTAAAAGTTTTTTTTAAAAAAAAAAAACAGAAATTCTTAATAGAGTTTAATTTTATGAAATTTTTATGGATTATATTCTGGATGATTTAAGCACTCTTTACTTACCCAAGATCTATAATGATTTTATCTTGTATGTCTTTCTACCGCTTATGTTTTGTCCCTTACATTTAAATCTGCTATCAGTTTTGAATTTATTTTATGTGATGAGAGTCAGTAAGAAATTTTTTGTTATTTTTGCATATTGCCATTTCATAGTTCCAGTTTCATTTTTGAAAAAACTATCCTATCTCCACTAAATTACCTTTATGCTTTTTCAAAAGTCAACTAACCATGTGTGCAAAAATTGACTATGACTCTTTCCTGCTCCAGTCATGGATTTGTATATATTGGTGCCAAAATCACACTGTATCCATTGTAACAGTTTCTGTAGCTTTACCATACATCGTGAAATCAACAAGTGAAATGTTCCAACTGTGTTCTTGGTTATAACTATTTTAGCCATTATGGGTATTATACATTTCTATATGGATGTCACAGTGAGTTTGTCAAATTCTATAAATTCTGTTGAGATTTGCTTTGAGTAGTGTTTAATGTGTAAATCAATTAAACAAGAATTTATTTCTTAATAGTTGAATCACCCAATCAATAAATAGTTCTCTATTGAAGTATTCTTCAATTTCTGCAATATTATTTAGCTTTTGTTATATAAGTCTTAGAGATTTTTCTCAAATTTATATCTAAGCCTTTCATATTTCTGATTCTTCTGTAGATGTATGTTACTTTGATTTATGCATTCCTTGCTGATGTTAATATGTTTATAGAAATAAAATTAACATTATGCTGATCTTATATCCTTCAACTTTTACTAAATTCATCAGTTCTAGTGGCATTTTTATAGACTTTAGCAGATGTTTTGCATACATGATCCTGCTTCATTACATAGTGTTAATTTTTGCTTCCAAACTATTCATTTTTTCATTCTGTTTTGTGCCTCACTGCATGAACTGGCTCCTTCATTATACGGTATGGAAAAGATGGGAGCAGATATCTTTGCCTTGTTCATGATCATTGGAGGAAATAATATTTACCATTAAATATCCTGTTAGTTGAAATATTTTTAGATGTCTTTTATTATTTTGAAAATTTTCCTGATTCCATAAATCTCTATTTTCTTTCTTTTAATGATTCTAATTGCTACAACATATCTTCTTACATAATGTGTACAAGACATGGTGCACATAGCATGTGAAGAAATGTATTGTGAGTGTGTCTTTCTTAGGGCAATAAGTGGAGGGAAGAAGAACTGTTGAAATGATACACATAACACACAGTTCCCAGCTATTATTCTCTAAAAGCCCAGTTCCAAAAGAGCTTAAACTTGCAAATCATTTTCTGCTTCTCAGATTCTTATCACACACATGATATTTCCCTTGGCCTCTTCCTCACCAGTCCTACTCCCTCAAAATAAATCAGTGGCTTACAGGACCAAGTGTTACCCAGTTTTACTCACTTCATTTACTTCCCTCCACTTTTTTTTGCCATAATTTTATTCAAGCTGATGAGGTCTTCCCCTGGATTATACAATGGGCACCCCCTATTGCTCTCCCTGCCTTCTGTCTCACTCTAATCTGCCATTTCCCAAACTCAGTCACCTTCCAAGAAGTAACACTTGACCTGCCACTGCTCTGCTTGAAGCTTTTCCAAACTTTCCTCCTTAGAATAAATCCTGGATTCTTCACGGTAATTTTACAGGTATTGTCTTGTGTGTTTTCAGCCCTGGTGAAAACTAGTGTCTCTACTAGTACTCTCTACCTAGATGAGTACTTCTTTTTTTCAGGAAACCTGTTCCAGGTAGTACTGGGGCCACACTGCTTGGTCCAAAGCTTTGTTCCACCAATCTCTGTGGGGCTGAGCCCTTTCTAAATTCTTCATGCGTTGACCCTGCTTATTACAACAGGATAAAAACAGGGCATTTGTCTTAAGGTTATAAGGAATTAAGTCAGATTTGTCTTACAAAGCCTGGTATATACTCAGAACAAAATTTGTTTTCTTTGTTATGTTTAATTCCTTTGTTGTTCACCCCAGATGGGCTTCATTAAGAAGGCATGAGGATTAAAAGAAACAACAGTAAAAACTCCTAGAGTGATTCTGCGATGGGGTTGGCTCTCTGTAAAGACTGACGTATTTCATTCTTTCCTTGCAGTCTATGCTAATCTCCACCTCAGGGCTATGTTTTCTCCCATAAATAAACATTACTCTTGTGCAGTCACACCCACCTCTTCCAGGCCTGCAGATGAGGGACCATGGTTTAAGAAGACAGTAATGTCAAGTATTTTGTCATTTTGAATTTTGTTAGCCTGGCACTTTAATTTTCCAAAACAGAGCTTTTTGTTATTATTGTTTATCTACTTTCTCCCTCTCTTTTCTGTGTGGTTGCAGCTTTTAAAGACTTAATTAGAGTAATAAATACCAACTTTGCCTTTCCCCCTCTTTTTAATAACAAAGTTGAGAGGCAGCTGTGGGTGAATGCTATTTGAAAACTGCTACCAATCTGAAGTTTCATCTATCACTGCTTCTAGGCACATTTTAAAATTAATGCTGACGTGTGCAAATGAGTTTGTGAAAAAAGAAAAATATATACGTTACAGAGTGTTTTGAAGATTACAGTGAGTGGGGAATAAAGACAACTTATGTGGGAGTTTCTGCTTGATGTTGAGTCTTTCAGGAGGTGGGCAGTTCCTCCCCAGTAATCTTTAGCAAGGTGAGAACACAGTTGAACTTTTCACCACCTGGATGTCTTGTAGGAGGTTTGCATTTTTTTCCTTCTTGAAATTAAAATCAAAATAGTAAAAAATTTAAATTCTTCAAACATTTCCCTCCTATTCATAGGCAATTAAAATCCCAATTCATATGCATTTTTACAGAACCCCCCCAAAAAAAGAAAGTTCAACCAACAGCAGGTGACAAAGGTGAAGAAGAACTGAAAGCTATGCTAGGGAGACATAGAAGTGACAGAAGAAACTGGGGTATATCACACAGGAAAGGAAAGAGGGAACAGTGTTGCTTTAGGTAACACTTCATTCTTAAAACCTCAGCATCACTTTACGCTTTACTGAAAGAATGTTTCAATTACATTTGTAGCCTGCTAATCTGGCAGCTGCCTGGCCCTCTCCCAAATCCATACCAGCGGTCCAGACTCTGTCTCATCCCTTCTTGCCTCAAGCCGTTAATATAGTGCTGTGTTTAAAAGCAAAGGCATTGATGTCTCATGGTTGAAACTCCTCAAACATTTTCCTCAAAGCTCTCTGGTTTGATGGTTAAGAAGCATCAATAAGCAATTGGAATCCCAATTCATATGTATTGATTAGGGAAAAATATATGTGTGTATGTAGGTAAATTCTTCAAGGAGATAGAGTATATATATATATATATATATATATATAGTCTTTAAGAGAATTTGTTGGTAAGCTTGTAGGATCACAGGCATAGGAGTCCATAATGGCCACCTGTGTGCTGCAGAACCAGAGTACCTAGTAACTGCTCAGTCCAAGAAGCTAGAAATAATGGGACAAGAGTGTCCAGGATACAGCATCAGTCTGAGACTGAAGGTCTGGAAGTTCCCTGGAGAGCTGCTGGTATGATTCTGCATTGGAAGCTTGAAGAAATTGGAGTCTGATGTCCACAGGGGCTAGCAGCAAAAGACATACCTGCTCAAGAACAATAGAGGACTTTAAATGTGCACCAACCTAGTTCTTTTTATTCTGCCTCAGTCACTTTCCTTGTTGCTGAGGCACAGTACCTGACACTCACAGCTTCAGTGAGGAAAGGTTTATTTTGGCTCACAGTTTGTAGAAGTTTTAATCCATAGTACCCTGGCTCCAAGGCAAGGGAGCATGGTAGAGTAGAATAAACTCATTGCATGGAAAGCAGGAAGCAGGGAGAGCAATCAAGGGAGTTTGGGAGGGGATAGAACCTATGGACCACACCCTGCAGTGCCCTACCTCCTCTGACCACTCCTCAGCTCCCAAATCACATTTAGCCATAAGCCATGGACTGATCCACTGATAAGTATCATCCACCCATTTCCCAACCATCTTTGAAAAGCCCTCACCTATGTTCACATGAGGCTTTGCAGGGGACAAGTAGATACAAACTATAACACTATCCAAACTGGAAGCCTATTAATCGGTGTCACCCAAAATCAAGACAGGTCTTTTCCGCCTCAGTGTGCTAGCCTACAGGGCCGGTCACCTCTAGAAACAGCTGGCTGACACATCCAGGCATTACTTAACCTAGTCAAGTTGACATTAACTACTAAGGGTCACAGTTGTGCTTTACCACTTACCGCAGAGTGACCTTGGATAGTTCATTCACTCATTTAACAACTGTATATTTATGACTCATTTCTGTACCAATCACTCTCTTAAATTCATTTTTGTCCAGAGATTAATAAGAACCTTGTAGTGTGATAGACACGCAATGATACATGGAAAAGGCTAAGCACAGTAACTAACTCACGCCAATGATCACTCTTACTAGTGCCACCATTATCAGTATTAACTCATCTGTTTTCAAAAGAAGACTATGAGTCCTATATGTTTTACAGGTTTTAGAAATGCTCCCTCCTAATAATGGATGAGAGATACTAAAATGAAGGAATTTCTCAGCCAGAGAAGCAGTACATGAAGGAGTAATAAAATGACTTAGTGGACAGGAAGGTAAATTGAGAGAACGGGGAGGTGGGGGCCATGCATCCCAGGCAGCAAAAATATTCTGACAGTGAGGCTCCTCATCTAATCAAATTTTTGTTTTGTTGTTTATTTTCTAACTGGGAAAATTTTTAGCATTTGTATAACTTTTGCAGAACAAACAGACCTGTGATTTGGTTTGCAATTCTTGCAGCTGATCTCATACCATTGCACTGGTATTTCTGTAGCAGTCCGGTGGTCTTTCCAGCAGCAGCCCATTCCCTCCAGAAATATTGTGCTGGGACCCAGGGATGTCAGGGAAGTCCATGGTCAAGTTTCAAGTTATGCTTTACTCGAACTGAACCAATCTCTTTTTATTGCCACGCTTGTCTCTCTAAGGATAACTTGGTCCTTTGCATCACAGAGCTGCCATGTTTATAGTAACCAGCATGGTTAACATCATTGCTCTCCATTCTGAAGTCACAAATCTGAGAGTAAAGGCGCCATGCTGTTCAGCACTTCATTATTCAAAGTTCCTGGCACATAGTAGGTGACCAGTTAGTGACTGGTATATTAAACTGCACAGAATCAAATATGCTATGTGAGGATAGAATAGAAAAAGAAAACAGGGTACAGCAGATAGGACAGGATAGTATGAAGCAGAGTAAGGTAAGATAACAGAATAAAATTTTATAGGTAGATCCCTCCCTATACATGAAGCATAATAATATTGAGAAGTTTGCATGAAAAAATATCTGTTAAATTCTTTTTAACAAATGATTTACTGGGTCAGAAATTTTGAAATCTTCCAAATAAAAAATCAAGTAGTGAAAAAAAAAAGATTTTTTGTTTGTTTTATTATATTTTTGGTTTTTAAGTCTATACATTGGAAGTGATAATTTCTTTCTTAAATCATTTCTGAATTTATATAAACACCTAGTTAGTACATTAGTAGCCAAAGAGAATACAGAATAGGTAATGGACCACCTGCTACCCAATGTTGCCCTTTAGCTATGCTTTCATTTTATTACAACATAAACTCAACCAAACATGTTTTAATATGTTTGCATTACTTAACAGCCTGGGAATAATTCTAATTATTATTGAGTTTATCATTATGGGTATAGTATACTCTTTTTCTTTTTTTTAGTTCCTGGAGATTATTTAAGATGCAAATGATCCTAACTTTATAAATAATTGATGGGATAGAAGATTGATAATTAATTTGACCCCTCCCTGCCAAATACACACACACACATACACAAATGAAATAGTTTCTTGAAAATGCAAAGCGATTTACATAAACATGGAATGAATGCTATAACTCATAGCAAAATGTGTAGCATAGTTGCTGGCAGTTGAGCAAGGCATACTGGATGACCACAGAGACAGCTGGGCAGACAGATGCAGAGTGCCCAAGGAAAGCTCTGACTGAGCAGTTGTCTACATAGCTAGCAGAAGGCAAGGTGGAGAGACAAGGGGAAAGCCATGGATTAAGCAGCAGGTAATGGCTGAAGTGAGTGAACAGCAGCAGACATTTAGCAAATATCATGAGATATTTGCCTCTAACTGATCTCTGCCTCTAACTGAAAATGATTCAGTAAGTGACTGTCCTGGAAATGGGAAACGCAAGGACACAGCAAATAGATGAGTTGGGTTTCAGGGCAAGGGCAATTATAGGAAGAAAAGCAAGTGCTGGGGAGGGCAGGAAAAGACCTGGCAGAGTCATAACCCACTGGAAGTGTTACTCAAGCCCACTACTCACGTGCTACAGGGGACTGAGCACATGTGTAAGTGTAGGAGGGGCAGGAAACATGAGGGTCAGAGGACCAAAGCTGCTCGCCACACCTGGCTGCGTGCTCAGCTAAGCATTCAGCCATTCCCAGACCTAGAACCTAAGAATCCCTCATCTAGTTCTTGATGTGGGCACCAGGAGTCTTAAGCGTTAAAATCCTCCTCTCAGGTGATACTACTGATTGCCAAATTTGAGATCCCTGCCCTAAGGGAAACCCAGGCTTGATGCCTTATGTCTGGGGATATCAACAAGTTTATTTCCACTTCTGCCAACTACTCCTCTAATTGTTTTTCCTTTTGGGAAATAGTACAGGAGGGAAATTTTCTCAACTATGTAAGGTTTTGTTTGGTTTTGGTTTTGCTTTTGTTTTTTTGGTACTGGGGATTGAACTCACGACCTTGCACTTGCAAGGCAGGTGCTTAAGCCACTGAGCTAAATCCCCAGCCCCTATGTAACGTTTTAACTATCGGCATTCTAATATGCATCAAAGTCTCAAAGATTCATAATTTCTAGAAACAGATACAGAAATTTACATGGCTAAATTCCCCAGTAATTCTTAGTCCAAAACATGTTCCAGAGTGCCAGCTTCTTGGACATGGGGCCAAGAACTTGCCTAATGGGCCTTGCACATGTAAATACCAATGCCTATCTGTTATATTTTATGTGTTAGATTTGCCTTGTTTTTGATGACTCATTATTTATAATTTATACCTGAGAACTTATGTGATAGTGTTTCAAGTGGTAGAAACCAGAAGACAGAGTCAGGCAGTACCATGCACATGATGCTGATAATATGCAGGGACTGTGATTTTCTGTGTGCTCACCATTGGAATCTGGTCAACATATCCAAGAAGGTGCCTGGACTGCAGAGACGCTCAGTGGTGATTTGGTGATCATCCTCCCTGGACAACACAAACCATTCACCTAACAAGAGCACTTCCTCTGTTATGGTGATTTTAACTTCAACAAATGATTAATGATAAATAACAGTCCGTAATAAGAAGTTAGTAATAATTGCTAATACCTTCTAGGCACCAACCACACTAGATCATGAGGATCAAAACTGTGCACATTATAGCCATAGAGCTAACAGTCCATCAGGGAGACAGGAAGAAACTAATAGCCACACATTTAACCACTCAAAAGCCTGCCAATACTACAAAGAGAAATCATCCAGGGATTTGAGGTCATAGACAGGTGTACTGACTTCATGCAGAGAAGGGAAGGGATAGTTTCCACCGAGAGATGAGATTCAACAAATGGCAAGGGTTGTCAGTTGGGAGAGTAAAAGTTGTGTTCTTGTAGCATTTGGGAGGTGATATGGAGAAGATGCTCCTTTTCATTTCCCTTCAACATTTTTTCCACCCATAAAAGGGCTAAACAGTGGTCCTTTTTCCTAACTCTTGTATCTCAGAGGTGTATTTAGAGTAGCATTTGTCTCATCTAAACTCCCCAACTCCTGGAATATTTGCTTGAGCCATCTGTCACTAATTCCTAAATGTCTCCAGGATGATGGCTGAAGAAGCCTGCTTCCTGCTCACTTACCTTCCCTTGTTCTCTGGGACTTAATCCCAACCCACCCTCACAACCCCAGCAGCATTTGCTACTTGAGTTCATTCTCTATTTATTTTATGCCCAGCCCTCCAGAGGAGACACTATATCTCATCTCAGTACTGAGACTCCTGTTTCTGCTCTGGAAGAGTTTAATTTCATTCCACTCAGGCAGCCAGAATTTGTGAGAGTCTACTGTATTTCAGGTAAGGTGTACCAGGGCAAAAAGAGCCACTCACCTCATGGTCACAGATCTCAAAGATTTCATAGAAGAGAAATATAACTCAGTAAGCTACAACATAGTTGAAGATACAAAAATAAGCAGTGGTGACATAAAAGTTACAAAATAAGTGAAGTTGGGAACTACAGAACTATTGTGATGGTAGTCAAATTGCAAAGAAAACATATTTATCCAATAACAAGTATTTATCAAGCACTTACTAGGCAGGGTAAAAATGTTAATGGATAAAACAACTATGGTTTATTCCCTTGGGAAGCTTATAATAAGAGTGAAATATAATAAATAAAACCAACAAAACTCTTAATTTTAAATTACCATAAAGGTAATGAAAGAAATCATCAGGGAGAAGTCATGGAGTAAAATGAGAAGGAGACACCTATCCAAGAAAGATGGCTTCTCATAATAATTAGATACCCTAAGTAAAAATCTGCCAGTCCATAACTATGTTAGTCAGCTTTTTGTTGCTGTGACAAAATACTTGAAAAAGTCAAAAAGAGAAAAGGTTTACTTTGGCTAATGGTTTTAGAGATTTCCATCCAAAGTCAACAGATTCCATTTGCCTTTTCGGTCTGTGTTGAGTTAGAAATGTCATGGAAGAAAGGCTTGGTGAAGGAGAACTGCTTTCCCACAGCAAGCAAGAAGCAGACAAAGAGGAAACAAGTCAAAGAGGAAGGGGATAGGGACAAGATACAGTGCCCAGAGTTCTGCCCCTATGACTCACTCCCTTCAGCTGGACTCCTCCTCCAAAGTCTCCATCACCTTCCAAGTCTCCATCACCTCCCAAAAGTACCAGCAAATTACAAAACCATCACTGGATTCATACACTGATGAAGTTAGAGCCCTCATGACCCAAACTTCTGACAGCCCCACTTCTGAACACGTGAGTCTTTGGAAAGACATCTTAAATCTCAACCAGAATACTGTGTGACCTTAAACGTGTTACTTAGACCTAGTTCCTCAAAATGGAAGAATGAATAATGCACAGGTTTACTATAAGAATCAAGGGAGAAAATGATTGTAAAAAAAATTAGTAAATTTCCAGCCTGCCTAGTAATTGCTTGGTAAATATTGTCATTATTATTCCTTATGTTATTCTATTACTTCTTATGCTTCATCTCAACCTTTCTGAGATGCCTCTTCCCTGAAATAGAATAACACCTTGCTTTGTCAGCTGAAAATATGCTACATGATATCAGAAGCTACCTCTCTAAAGTATGACTATGAAAATGGAAATGTGGCCATCGTTACCATTCTCCACAGTATTTAAACTTTATGGTATTTTGCTATTCACAGCAAGCAATCATGAATGAAATATATTAAATATCCAGTTTTTTCCTTAGGAATAATTTGACACAAGGCCATGATATCCAATACAGCAGCTCATAGCTATGTACACTTGATGTGCAGGTAATCCACATACCCAAGCATTTCCCCTGAGCATTTCACTAAACAGCACTGATACAGCAATCCAGGCACCAGTGAAGTTAATTCAGTTACAAAAAGTTGAATACACCAAACACTTTGGTCTATCTTATCTGTGGTTTTTCTTTTGGAGGCTTCTGTTACTCATACTCAGCTTGGTTATGAAAATATTAAATGGAAAATTCCAGAAATAATTCACAAGTTACATGCTGAAACCCCCTGCCTTCCTGCTTTGTACACAAATCACTCTTGTGGCCCTTTCTTTGTCCAATCTATCTATGCTGCCTGTCCACTTGTCATTTAGTAGCCATACTTCTTATCAGATCAATTATCATAGCATCACAGGGCTTGTGTTTGAGTGACCCTATGACCCCAAAGTGCAAGAATAATTTGGCAAAGGAGCTACCAGGGAATAAAGCCTAGAATGACAGATTAGTACTCTGTGGCAATGCTGTAGGGTATATAGCAAAACCTTACAGTATATATAATCCTTAATCCCGTTTGATGTTTCAGACATCTGCTGAGGATCTTGATATGTATACTCTGGCAACAGGAGGCACTACTACTATCTTAGGGGTCACACAAATCATTCCATTTTAAATATACAATACTAATATGCCCTTATATTGAGACAACTCTCAAATTACTTTACCATGCATAATTCACTTGCCATTACTCACTATTCCTAAAGTACAAGGTATAATCAAAATATACAGTAAATGTTTAAAATTTTAAAAGCTATTATAATAAAACACACATTATCATTAATCACCCTTGCTTCAAGCACACTCTTCCCATCATTTTTGCCACTTTCTGAAGCAGTCCTGGAAGTTCTCTTTCATGAGTGTTTCTATGAGATGTGATCAAAAATGTGGTGAATGCTGCTGTCAATGCCACCCAATGAAAAGAGAGACTGTTAAAACTTTAGAGTGTATGCTCAGTCACCCTGTTCACAGATATGGCACCATGAGACTTCTGACTGTTTGCCAAAGTCAAAATGACCAGTAAAGATGAAAATTTTAAAACAATTAAGGACATCAAGACAGCCAGGACAGTTCAACTAAAACCACTCAAAAAAGACTTCCAGAAGTGCCTAGGAAAGTGGCAAGAACAATGGAACAAGTGGCATTTGAAATAAAGAAAAAATTTCAAGAAGGATTAGTGATTAATGGCACTGTGTTTTAGTGTAGTATTTTTTATTTTAAACATTCACCCCAATTTTTGATGATATCCTATAGTCAGGAAAAATGTTCTCACCTCCTCTCTACCCTGGGAGAAATAATTAACAAGGGTAGTAGTAGAAGCAGCCAGCATTAATTAAATACTCACTGCCAAGGTGTATGTCAGATGCATTGCTAAGTGATTTAGTGTTGGTTCATTTGCTTGTTTGTTTGCTTATTTTAGTGTTAGAGGTTGAACTAGGGCCTTATGTGTGCCAGGCAAGGACTGTATAACTGAGCTCTACCTTTAGCTTTGCACTTGTGTTTTCAATGGTATGTCACATCTCAGAGAGGTAAAGTGACTTGCTGGTAGACATTTAATACATTGAAGACATGTCTTCCAATTCCTAGCCCAGTGTTCTTGACCACATTTCTATCCTTTCTTGTGCGAGCTAAATTCCAGTCCTTTGTTAGTGCAGAGACCAGGTTTTTCCAGCAGCAGAGTTACTAGGGTGAATGTGTGATAGCTGATCGAGCTGGCAGAGGCACAGCTAGTTGGTCACCCTTCCCCTGGATTGTCCACGCATCTGATCCCCTCCTCTGCTAAGACAATGCAACACATGAAGATGAACTTCAGTGCACAGTCAGCCTCACTATTCTTGTCCACAGCTGCAGAAACAGCTGCTGCCTCAGTGCAACCTTTTCCTTTTTCCCCCCAGTTAATTGCTACCAACTAGTAGAGTGGCTATGAATACTATATATCTTGTCCCCTTCCAAAGCCTTTATCAAATTATTATTCCAACCCTTGTTGTTCAAAGATTCATAACTGTTCCATTTGAATGATTAATTCTAGAATTTAATTATTGGATATTGTAAGACCTTAACCCTATACTCCATGTTGTATATGATTTGAAGCATGTTTAAGTGGGAATGAGCCTTAAAAATAGTCATCATTCATATGAAATATGATTACTGAGGGTCTGTTACACACCAGACAGCAAGCATCTCCTTGAATTTGCATACTGGGGAGACAGAGTACAAATGGGAGATCATGTGTTGTATGCCTAAATACTTCAAGATGATAAAAATTAAGTTATTCACTAAATACATGTTTTATCCTCCATTCTTAACAGATATAATTTCATCAAAACTCCAGTAACATGGAGGTAATTTAAAGATTTTGGACCTATTAAAGTCTGGTGTTGGAAGTGGCAGAGTGGGAGAACCAGGCTGCACTACAGCCCTGGTCCCTTCCCATCCACACTGCAGAAGGTCTCTGTTCATGAGCAGCATGTGGATGCTGCACTCACATGTCCATGGTGCACACCTGCCCAGGTGGGGACTCCTGGGCCACACTTCTACCTAGGGAGCGAGTATCAGCAGGTGTCACCTTCCGCTCTAGGAAGGAGAGAGAGGGGGAAGAGATCCATATAAGACTTGCATTCATTTAAGCAAGGAACCGTAGATCAATGTAATACCCAGCAAAACATCAAGTATATAGTGCAGTGTCAATAAATAATAGGTGTCATATTACCAATAAACCTGAACATACTCGATATAGTTTATTTTAAAAATTCATAAGCCATAGTATTTTGTGAAAAGCACAAATAGTATATGTTATAGACCTGCCTTACTGTAATTCCTTCTCATTAAGGACCTTGAGAACTGTTCACCTAGGAAGGAGCAAGACATTATCCCTTTTCTAATTTTCATTAGCCTTGTGTTAATGCTTTGTGGGAGAAGCATTTCTATTTTCTGATCAATGACTATGAACATCTTCCTACTTCTGTGGACTGATCACATTTTAGGATTAAAGCTATAGCTAATTACTCTATTTTTAATTGTCCAAACTTACAATTCAAATGCATACACTTCCCTAATTTCACTAATATGCCTGTAGCTAGCAGAATTTCCCATAGCATGGATACTGTGCCAGAGCAGAGTAAAACTCTCAGCTCCATCCCCATGGCCACCTAGGCTTTTTCCATTTCCTTATAATCTCTCACGAAAGCATGTAATCCACAGCTAGCTAGCTATCATCTCTCTATCCACACAGCTGTCTCTATGAGGGGATGTATTGTGTATACCTGAAGTTTTTCCCTAAACTTTAAACCTTGAGGAAATCGATCTCTCCACAGTGGTTTTTCCATTGTAAATATTTCATCTTAGAAAACCTTGATTATAAAGAACACAAGCACAGTCAAATTTCTTTTTAAAATCTCTTACTGGTTTAGGAAAATTAATAGAACACAAGTGCGTTTAATCCCTCCTTCCCTCTCTTTCATCATGCCTTTCCTTGGATAAGATTTCCTCTGGTATCTAGAAGACCATACTTTAGGAAGTTTGGGGTGAGTAAAATCTCAACTCAGACCCCATGTTTACTCAACAATATCATTCTAGTGTCTGACACACTCCAAGCTCTTAAAATGGAGAATCTGGAATCCGATTGACCCAGTTCATAGAAGCAGGTGTCCAATATAGTCCAATCAGTGTGGTCACACCAACCTCACTTGTGGTTTTAAACACAGTCTGTGAAGCAAAAATGGTAACTCTGTTCATAACGAGTGAGTAGCATGTGTGGCATCATCCTTTTAGTTATCTGTTCTAATCACTTATTTCATCATCCATTTTTAGCTTATATTAGATTCTTTTTTGCCTAATATCTTCTAGGGGGTGGGGGAGTCTTATCTAGAGAAAAGAAGGATAAAGAGGAGGAAAGAAGAGATTAAATACACTCCTGTTCCATTAAGTTTCCTAAACCAACATTTTGGACAAAAATATCATAGACCTTTTGAAAAATAAAAATGTCATTGAATTTCAGTATTACATATAAAGTGTAACTATGGATAGATTTATAATTCCAGTTGGAAAAGGAGTTAAATAATTATTAGTCTGACTTAGTTATGGGTTCCTTACTTTTCTTATTGGAAAACTTATGTCAACAAGTCCAGAATATTTGGGGAGTATGATAAACATAAATTATGGATTCATAGGTTGTTTTCTTGTTTTGCTCATCATATATTAATGGTATCTGAAGACCTTGGACCCTGATGGAGGTAAAAAGGACCACTATTTCCATAAAGCTAGGCTGTTTTGGGTCCCAGCATATAACTATTATTCCCATCTGCATCTTCAGTCCTCACAGTTCCCCAGCTCACTGCAGCTGGGGAAGGGAGGTGAGGAAAGGCACAGTCAATGTGAAAGGTGATAAAACTGAAGTTTCTAAAAATTGCAGGATCTCTATGAGGTCATGTGAATAATGACTGTCCAGGCAGGCACTGCAGCCTTTGTCTGTTGCAAAACACTTGGCTGTTTTTCTATGTAGAGGTACTTTGTAAAACCTTCATCTTCCTTTGCAAAAAGATTGTTTCACACCAGTAAATCATTGCAGGATAGCAGTAATAGGGATTTTTGTTAAGAGAAAAATTAAGGTTTTTCTTTTATAAATACTAGATTTTAACTTTTTGTGCCCTACTTTAAAGTGAATTTGCTTTAAAGTGACAAAGAAGATGGAATCCCCTGGAATATAAGGAGCTTACTTCAAAAATATGACTTAATACAGGCTAAAATTGTCCCTGCATCTATGGCTAGAAATGAAGTATTTGATCCTGGTACACGCTTTACTTTTCTTTGGTAAAAGATATTAATTTAACATTGACTTAAACAATGTTTACTCAGCATCTTCTCTGTGCCATGGACGGTGCCCAGCATGGAGTTAGTGCTGTACACAATGGTCTGTCACCTGAGTACTTAGGCAGATTATTAGGACAAGTTCTTGGTCATTTTCTCTATTTTGCTGATGTGCGCCAAAATTTATAGAATTTATTAACTTGCTTTATAAATCTGAGGAGGGTAAGAAAGTGGAGTTCAATGCGGCATAAAGAGCTCAGTTCTACAATATGAAAAGATTATCTTCCGATTTATTGTCCTGTGAGAAAGCTTTGGCAAAGCAGTGGTAAATGTTACTTATTAGCACTCTCCTACTTAACTGATTCTCACACTTTACAGAGAAGTGCCCACACAGGTTAGTCACAAGTGTAATGTTGGGGGGGGGGGGTTCCAGCAGGAGAAAAGGACAGAGAGAGGTCATCAGTGAATGTCTGTGTTAGGGTCACGAGTTACTCCAGATTCAATCCCTAAGACAAATTCCCAGGCCATGTCTTTTATGCCCATTCTCTTCCTCTCAAAGCAACTTTTATTTTTTAGAAAATATCTACAGTCAGTGTTGGTATCTTCACTGCAGCAATGCTCATTCATTTTGCATGGGAAGGAGATAAAGCAGAGTTATTGTCGCCCCTCCTTTCACCGTACACCTTTAAAGAGAGAGAGATAAAGCCTTAAGTGTGTCCCTGCTGATTCCAGAGCAGCTACAGGGCATCATTCCTCAAACAAAATCGCTTCCTGAAGACTTGAGTTCAGAGAGTGGTTAGGATGACCGCTGCCATGAGTCCTTAGTTAAGTCTTGTACAATCTCTGAGCTCCACTTTTTTATCTTCGAATCATGTATCTGTCTTGTTGGTACCGTGCAGGCAGAGGTGTTACTCAAAATAAGAACAATTTGAGGGTCAATCGATGAACAATCAGGAGTGAGCTCTGATCACTAGCACAGAATCTCAAGGCCCCCACTGCTCCATCTGTTGATCCTTTGCACTCTGAGCCAAGGAAGGTCAAGGGCACCCTAAGAAAGAAACACAGCGACTGGGGAATAGAGCTAACAGGAAGGAGGGTAACTAAGTTTCTTAGGCTAACAGCTATTTCTTAGTATATATGGAATTATTGGAATAGTCTAGCCGTAAATAATACTGTTCCCAAATACCTTGGATCTGAGCATAAGATATACACATTAATTAAAGAGGTTGGCACCTGGCCCCACATGGAAGACTAGGAATCCAGAAACTAATGTTTTCTCCCTTCCTCTAAATGTCCAGCCTCAGCCCACCATGGCCTGTCCCTGCCATACAGAAGAATCCCTCCTCAGCCACCGGGGCCAGGTAACCTGTCACTCTTCCAAACTGACATGCAACTTGATTCTTTTTTTTTTTTCTTGCATATGTTTATTCCTGCATTATTTACATAGTAAAAACAACCAAAAATTCTTCAAATACCCATCAATGGACAATGTATGAACAAAATATGTTACTTTCACACAATGAAAAATTTGACCATGAAAAGGAATTAAATTCTCTAACATGCGTCAATGAGTCAAATTTGATTTAAAAAAATCTGCTTGAAGAATTTTGTTTAAAGATCCGCTAACAATATCCATATATTTAATTCTGATCATGTAAATGTCTATAACAGGGGAACATAAAGGCCCAAGTTACTAGACTTGGATCAAGGGGTAGAAGTATTTGAATTCATTATAATACTATTACAAGTATAAAAGTGAAAACTTATAAAGGATCCAAATTCTAATAATTCTGGTAGAAAGGCAGAAAATGAAAGAAAAAAATGCAATCTTTCCTTCATTGTAATTTTTGTTCTTACTTCACTCACTTTTGACCACCCTCAAGTATGTACAAATTTTACAGCCTAGAAATTCTACCACTAGTCTAAGAAACTATAAGATAACAGATTTGAGATACTGAAAAATATTTACTCATGAGACTGAGATCAACATTGTTCATAATAAGCAAAAACAAAAAAAGTTTAAATGTTCATCAAGATTAGAATACATGGATAAATTGGACCATATTTGTATTGATGAAGTATTATATAAGAAAATAAAACCTGGATATAACATTTCAAACTAATCACAAAATAAAATTCAGTATATAGTTTGCATAAGTTTACACACAATATAATTTTATTTATATAACATTCATTGCTACATATTCAGTTATATTCTTTAAGGATGTAAGTTACATATCAAAGCTATTTAAAACATTAAAAAGTATTAATCTGCATGTAAGAGATTAGTTTGTGATAAGGAATATTAAATATGGTGATTTCTATATTTTGCCTATTTCTCAAAAGAATTATACGAATGTTTGATTTATTCTTCTTTTTACTATTGTTTATATTCACTACACATATATATTCTTGCTTATGATTCTGCAGATACAGTAATACAATTCAGTGGCTTTTGTATGGTTGAGTTTGTCTGAAACTAGAATTTTCAGAGAACAAGGTAGGAATTGTTCTCCCAATTCCCACAGAACCAAAGGCCACAGGAATCAACAGACCTGAGCTTGATAATGATCATTACACTTGGAGAAAGTTGCTTCCCCTCACTGAGTTTCAACTTCTCACCTGAATAGGAGAAAATCTGGCCAAAATTAGGGTTTCTCAACCTTAACTATGTAGAGTCCCTCCGAGTCTTACAAAAGCTAGCGCCTTCATATCACTCAAAGGCATTCTGATTTAAGTAGTCTTGGATAAAGCCTGGGAAACTACAATGCAGCAAAAGTTGTGGATCTTTGGATTAGAATTTGCAAGCTTCAGTCTAGTTCAGTACATAAAACTGTATTCATGAACTTTACTCCTAGTAAGAACTCATAACTGAGAGATACATCAGGTTTACCACATATTTATACCCCCTGTTGTTCTATCACCAGAAATTACTATTAATCTATGTGTTTGGGGTCTTTTGTTGTTTGGATTTGATTTGTTGGCCTTTTGTTAATACGGAAAACTCCTCATCCCGTAACGTACATGTTGATTGATAGTGGTGCTAATATCCATGAAAGACAACTGACTAAATAAAATCAAGTTATTATATGTAGTCAGCATGACAAAATTGTCTTCTCTTAGCTAAACTCTTCTTGCTAAATCCTGCTATTGTTGACAACAGGGCTTTGCAATGAAAGACCACAGAATAAAATAATCACATATATGATTGATGGACAACCTTATGGGAAATGCTAAGAAATTAAGAATATAAAACAAGCTGTTCTGTAAGTGCTAAGCATGTGTTGGTTTCTAAAATGATTTTAACAACTCAGTGACCAGCAGGATAATGGAAGACAAGGGCAGAGCTTGGCAGTTTTAGAGGCAGATCTGCTCTTTACTATGTCCATGCAGAGACTCTACATGCAGTAAGTGCTCCTTCCTGTCCTCCAGTTTACTTATCTATTAACACATCGGAGGAAAATAAGTGCAACCTGAGATACCTAAAGAATCCCAGAGGTACAGAGTTTAGAAAACGTAGAATTAAATCTTATTACTACTCTTCTTTTAAAGATGAGGTAACTAAGCCCAGAGACTCAAAGTGACTTTCTGAATGTTACCCAGTTGTTACCTGATGGAGCTTGAACTTGATCCAACTCACCTGGAATCTAGCCCACAACTCTCTCCTGTGTACACAGCACACTAAATGGAAGCCAGAACTTCAGTCAATTGTAAGAAAATCACTGCCACAATGGCTTGAACAAATACAATATCCAGATTTTGAATGTAACAAAATCCAGAGTAGATATGTGGAACTGCTTTGGACAACAGTAACGTTCTCAGAGACTCAGACCTTCTCACTTTCTGCTCTGTCCTTTGTAACATGGCTCATGGTGCCCAATTGCTAGTCTTCAAATTCTGCCTTTATCACTTGTTAACCAAGAAAGCTTTGATGAATCCTCGTATGCCTCATTTGTCATATCTTGTTATGAGATCCAAATTAGTTCATCTATAGACAGTGCTTAGAAATATCTAGCTTAAGCTAAGGACTAATTTACATTAGCTCCTATAGTTATGGTGTGGCATCTGTTGTTGGAAGATAGTTGCAGTAATTATGGGGTATCCTACCTGATTTCCAGACAGAATGAAGGAGTCTTCTTATAGTAGTTCCAGATTTTGGTTTCTTTATCCATGAAATGAACACCAAGTCTCTAGGAATTCCAGTTCGCATCTTACTGGCCAGCCTTGAGTCCCATGTACACCCATACTTAAAGAAACTATGGGAAATCACATGCTTTAAACTTGCTGCATCTCCATCCCAAACAAAACAATATCCTTAGTAAACAGGCAGTCCAGTGATTCTAGGGCTAGTCAGATTCATCACCTCTAAGTTGTGTGACTGGGGCTTATTCCTGATTTCACTGGCTCTCAGTCTAACCATACCTTGCAGTAAGGATTCTTCCCTATCTAACTATAACAGTGATTGATTAATTTAAATATGGTAAATGATGCATGCTATGACAATTTGTCACCTCCATAATCATCTATAAGTAAGTTGTTATTTATCCATTTCAGGTAATAAGAGAACCAATAAAGATGTGAAATGATGGTGTCCAGAAATAGGGCTGAGAATGGATTTTATTTCAGAGTGGGAAAAAAGATACATTTTACCACATATATTTATACCTCCTGTTGTTCTATCACCAGAACTTATTATTAATCTGTGTGTTTGGGATTTTTTGTTCCCCATGAAATTCCTCATCACAGTAACTATGGCCAGTCTAGGGGAAAATCTAAAATGTTAAAGATGGGAAAAGGAATTTATACGATAAGTAATGGCACCATAGAAAACTATCTTTATCTCTTCTTACAAGACTCATTAGATAAAATCTTACACTCATCTCTCAAAGCCATAGGAAACGGCTCTGTCTTCAATGGAAAGAGTGAGCAAAAGATCTTGTCTTGTCACAGTCGAAATATTGGCAAGGGGTGTTGTATGATACATGTAAATATCAACAAGTGTATGTTTTCTGTACATACATTTTTTACCACTTATGAGTATATATTGCTTCCATTTACACATTTCTTCATGTATCTGTTTTCCCTACTGTGCCAATATTTGTATGTGCGAATAAGAATTTGTTTTCCTATAGTCAAACTATTTTCTGATCATAGAGTTCTTAATATTTAAGTTCTGAAACTCTCAGAAATGTTGTTTTCCTAGCATGTAGTGATTTCCTTGTCACTAGAGGAATTCAAGCAACATCTGAATGTCCATTTGGTGGAGCTGTGGTAGAAGAAATTCATGTTGAGAGACTGGAGGGAAATGAAGGATATTGAAAGAACCAGATTAAGTGAGCCTTATAAGAATTTTTAATTTTGTGAGTATGGAAATAAATATGGAAGTAGATACCAATTTACTTTACATAACATTATACTATATTTAATGGAGTATTTATTTTACATGTTTTCCATATTCTTTTTGCTGAGCTAATTGCTGAAAAGAAAATCTTACCTTCTTGAATTCAAAGGGAAAGTAGTGATCTGCTTAATATTATCATTTCAGAGTGAGGGCAAATTTAAGGGAAGGAAACATAATCGAGATCATTCAGCTAGATGGTGTCAGAGTTTTCCATTTTCTCTTTTAAAAACATTCCAAAATGAAAATTTTTATGAGGCTATTTTCAAATCTAGGAGATGAATTCTAACAGTGATCTCAAATAAATGAGTCTATTAAGTTCATAAAGAGATAAAATCGTAAGAATTTTTTTCAAATGCTAGATCTTTCAAAAGAAGAATGAATTGTCTTGAAAATTTGGAGTCTTCTTCACTGTGGGTCCTCAATATGAAAGTATACTGCAGAAGTCACTGAAAAGAAGTCCCCCACACGGGCTGAGAATGCTGTTTACGGTGATACTCGCTACTGTGATCAACTGAAATCTTAGTATCCTAACACATTGGTAGTCTTATTCCTGTGAAATCTCTTCAGAGATGTTTTGAGATGTTGGGCCCTTGGTTGTTATTCAGAAACCTAGAGTGATGGATGATTAACTTTCTTACTATGTGGCTTCTAAGGTCACCTGGCCATCAGCATTCCAGGCCAAAGACAGAAAGGTGTCATGAGATACTTTCATGAACTAACGCTGGAAGTGATGTGTATCACTTCCTTCTAGAGTCATTCCATTGACCGAAACTCTGTCACATGATCACAGTCAACAGCAAAGGAGGCTGGGAAATATAGTCTGGTGTTTTGTGTCTAGGAAAAAAATGAGTTTTGGTAAATGGGTTAACCAACATCTACTCTAATCAATGTGGACTAGATGACTTCCAAGTTTCCTTCAACTTCTTTCTGTATTTTCTGTCCCTCATATCTGTATATCATCTTCTGTACTTCTTTCTGTCTCTTCTTCCACTTCACTAATTTTGTTTAGTTGGTCCAATTTCCTACTAAATTGACCCATATATTGCTTAACTTCAGTTTCTGTAGTTTAAAGTTTAAGAATTTCCATTTGATTATTTTATGGAGATTTCAATTTTCATCTGAAATTCTTAGTACTACATTTATTGCCTTGAACACCTTAAATATAGCTATTTTAAGTGCTTCTATCTTATAGCTCTGTTGTCTGGATCCCTCATAGAATTGGTTATTTGGTATATTTATTTTATTGATTTTCATTTCAATGTCTTGACTCCACTTGCACCTAATTATTATTTTTTGAATGCTGGTCATTGCATATAAAACACTTGCTGCTCATTGTATACAAAACACTATGGATTTACTTTAAACACAGGATTATGTATTTTCCTGAAGAAAATATGTACCTTTGTTTCTAAAAGTTTTGTTAGTGTCTGTAGTTATCTAGGATTGATCCGATTTGAGATTACGATGTGTTGAAGCTACATTTTATTCTTTTGGAAGGCAAGTGTATTTCCAATTTCCCTTTACTCCTACAATAGAGACTTTTAACTTCTCAAATAGAATTAAAGTGGTTTGTCATAATGAAACCCCCTCACTTGAGAATCCTGAATTCCTTTTACAGGCATCTTAGCTCTATCAATCTGTTTATAATTGTTCAGCATTTTCTTCAAAAGAAATCACCAACAGAGTGAAAAGAAAACTCACAGGATAAGAATGAATTTTAGCCAGCTACCCTCAGACAAAGGACTTATATCTAGAACATAAAGAATTGAGAAACATCAGGCCCCCCAAACTCAAAGACCCAATTCAAAAATGGGCATCTGAGATGAATACATACTTCTCAGATGAAGATATACAAATGGCAAATAGATCTATGAAAAAAATGTTCACCATCACTTGTGATTTGAGAAATGCAAACTAAAATAATATTGAAATTCTATCTGACTCCAGAAAGAATGGCTTCCATCAAGAAATCAATTAATAACAAATGTTGGCAGGGCTATGGGAAAAAGGAACACTTACTTTGCTACTGTTGGTGGGAGTGTAGACTGGTGCAAGCATTGTGAATATCAGTGTGGAGATTCCTCAAAAGACTAGGGTTAAAAGTCCTGTTCAATCCAGCTATATACCTCTTCTGGGTATTTTGCCATAAAAATTGAAAATGTTATGCTGCAGTGATACATGTGCCCGTGTTTTTACCAGCACAATTTGTAATAGCCAGATCTTGGAAACAACCCAAATACCAATCAATCAAAGAATGGTTTAAAAAAAATGGTATTTTTATACAATGGAATATTACTCAGCTATAAAGTAGGATAATCTTGAGGCTTTTATAGGTAAATGGAGGCAACTTGAGACTATGCTCATAAGTGAAATAAATCAAACTCACATTTGTAAATATTGTATTGTCTCTCTAGTGTAAAAAACTGAAAGAGTAATAAAATCTAAAATGTACAGTAGATATTGTGATAATGAAAGGGAAATTGCTCAAAAGGAAAGAACAAACTGGGATAAAATAGCTGCATCAAATGGGACTTCTAAACCTAGTTTTCTGAGTAATATCCACACTGATATCTGTAGTGGCTGCACCAGTCTACACTCCCACCAGTTATCTACCTTGTATACATATAAGATAACTATACTACTAATATATCTATAATATATATTTATAGTTATATACATAAATAACTATACTACTAAGATATTTATAGTATAGATAATCTATGTTAGTTCATCCAAAAGAAGTTTTTGCTTTCATATTTTAATTGTTTGATCATTTTTTTCTGCCTAAATCTTGTAACCTGCACAACTATTTCTAAAATAAAAGTATGCAATAAATTAACTAGTATTAATTTCCTACTTTTTTTGAAATTCTGTATAGTTTCTATCCATTTTGCTTTTTAAAATAAATAAAGGAAAAAACAGAGGTTTCCATTGCGAGGTAGAACTTCGACTTTTGGCAATTCTTCTCTCAATACCTAAAACCATTTATGTTCTTGGCTCTATGACTTGAGTTAAAATCAGAAGTTGTTGGGGGTTTAGTCTCTTACCCAAAATATGTGCATTTTGATCACTGAGATACTAAAACTGTTATGGAAATATGCAAATTTTTGAGCCTAGTTTGACCTCTGGTACAGACCTCCCTTGTGTTCACTCTTTGTCCAGCGCTTGCAGACATATGCACTTATTTTTTAGACAGATTTTCAACAGGCATGATTCTCACCCAGCTGATAGAAAATATAGGACAGGAAAAGCACAAATGATTTATTTGCTTTAGGAAAATGAATCTATCTGCTTACCAGGGAATATCTTATCACCCCAATGAGATAACATTTTCAGTCTATTTCAATGCTGAGTAGCACAGGACCTAAAAGACTGTAATGACACTATCTATGATTGTAATTTGTGACTCTTCTTCTTCCCTCAGGGATTCTGATTTGCTGTACCCCAGTGGCTCATCTATTTGGTATCTAGTATGATTGGATTCTGTTCCTGACTAGATGTTCCTATCTAAACAACAAAGACATCCATCTCCTCTGATGGCTAGGGACACAGTAATGACCATGGTAAATATGGTTTTAGTATTATTCATTTGGATTCAACGCCACTCTCAGAATCAGAGGAGCCTGAGATGGAAGGAATTTTAAAGACCTTAACACTTCTTGAATTTTCTCTACAACATCCCCACCAAGTGGTCACACTACCTTCGTAGGAGTATCTTCCATAGTAGGCATCTCTCTGCTTTTCCTGTTATGATTTTTTGAAGTGCTTCCCTTATATTAATTGAGAATAAACCTACTTCTTGAATACCTTTATATGTGGCCCTGGGGGAAAAAAATCTAATGTTTTTTGCAATTTTTGTGTCCTGGTTTTGCTTCTTTCAAAAGAAAACCATGTTAAGTACTAAAACAATTCTCTCTTTTTTATGCTGAACCATTCATTCTAAATGAAACTCCCATCACCTTTAAAGTTCCCCTCATAAGTACAGTTTGAGTCTTTCCATTACAGTCACCTACTACCCTGACTATTCAGGTTTTCAGCATTTACCCCAAGTGCTCTCAGAGAAATGATTGGAAGGATTCCCTGAAGAATGTGCAAGACCAGAAAATGAGAAAATAACAGTGCAAATTCTTCCATCTTTCTTGCCTGAAATAGCATTCAATTAATGCACAGAGATTTCTGAGACTCTTTTGTTTACCTCTTCAATGGAATGAGCTTTTCCCTCACCTTGTCATGATTAAAGAGAAAGTTTCAGCATTCATTCGCCTTGAGTGGGCTTCTGTAAGCTCTTGCTTATTACAATGGAATTGGGCAAATCCAAAACAAAAAATGAAAAAAAAAAACTTTAATGTGCATACATGACAGAAAAAATGGTGTTTGAGTGTCAATAGAACCCAGGGTTAAAATCCTACTTCTATTTCTTATTTGTCATATGTTCCAGCAAAATTCTTGATGTTTCCCTGAGCCACAGATTTCCTTTTCTATAAAGTGGGATTCCAACTGTCACAATGGCTCATCATACATTAGTGATATCACTAGTATTATTAGTGCCATATCACTAATATCATTACTAACATGTATAGAATTTAGCATAATTCTTGGAAAATAGCACATGCTTTAGATTGACTAATCTAAAATTTTTCATTGCTTCATAATTTGCCTCCATTTCCAAGATATGAAGTCTTGAACACACTATTTAATTATTCTCATTTTTAAAGCTGAGTAAAAATTCATCCTATCTTCCATAGTGCCTTGGTATGGTTAATTGAGATATCATATTGAAGTAGCTCTCATAACTCATTAAATTATAGAAGTTCTTCTAGAAGTGAAAATTTAATAAAAAAGACTGTTTAATTCAGTTTCATGTTCCCATCTCCATATCTGGCTTAGAGGAACTCTTCCTTTTTACAACGCACTCCACATTGCCCAACTCAATGAGTGGTCTTCTTTTCTCTGTCAGCACACATACATGGTCAGGATACAAGTGTTCCTCCAGAGTGATGGGGGCCTCTGGAAGTATATTGGGCAGAACTGTGAAAGTACTCCTTTTGATTCAAGTTTCTTTCCTCAAGAAGGGTCAATCGAGGAGATGAGACAGCATATGAATAGCTAATTGTATGAGAATGTTAGGATAGTGCTGTGCCTTGGGAACATTTATGTAAGAACGAACTCATAGTCAACTTATGGAGGAAAACAGTATGAAGAAGTGGGGATGATTAAATAATAGGGCTTTAGAAATGGAAAGAAGTTGAATTGACAGATCCAGAGGAGAAAGATGTTTTTATTTATTTATATTATTTTATTTAAAAAACAAAAAGAGGGCAGAAATAATACATAATTAAAAAACAGTAAGAAATCACTAGTTGACAATTACATATTGTCCTCTTAGAAGTAGTTGTTCAAGTTACATAAGTAAAGCATACAAAGTGGACATTTTAACAGTGAGACTGCAAACAGTTCTGTTCACCTATCCAACAAAAACTTAGTAATATGGTTATCAGTCTTACACACTTAAACATACATGCAGTTATATCCTTTACAGTACTTTATTTTCCTCTCTTTTTTAAATTTATTTTTTATTATTTTATTTTAAGAGAGAAAGAAAAGAAAATTTTAAAAAGGAAAAATAGAAAAAACAAGAAAAATAGACTACAGAGATCAAAAAAATTAACATCATAAAATCACTAGTTGATACATACATTACATATTTTTAACCTAATAATAGTTGTTAAAGTTACAAAGTCAAAACATAAAAAGTCACTAGACAGTTACAAATTGACAGTACAAACTCTTCTGTTCAATGATCTAACAAAAGCTCAGTAATATGGTCCGCTATTTACACACTATACATACTGTTATATCCTTTAGAGCACTTTCTTTTCCTTTCACTTTTACAGCAACTATTATATCTATTATACTTTTATATCTATTATACTTTTTGGATACCATTATTCTGTCCATTCTTATTATTTTTTACACTAGAGATACAATGTGTTATTTACTAATGTGAGTCTTGTTTATTTCACTAATGAGGATATTCTGAAGTTGCCTCCATTTACCGATAAAGGCCTCAAGATCATCCTTTTTTATAGCTGAGTAGTATTCCATTGTATAAAAATACCACATTTTTTCATCCACTCTGCAGTTGATAGCCATTTTGGTTGTTTCCAAGATTTAGCTATCACAAATGGTGCTGCTATGAATATGGGTGCACATGTATCACTGTGACATGACTTTTTCAATTTTTCTGGGAAAATACCCAGGAGGGGAATAGATGGATTGAATGGAACTTTCAATCCTAGTTTTTTAAGGAATCTCCATACTGACCTCCACAGTTTTTTGCACTACCACCAACAGTGGAGAAGTGTTCCTTTTTCCCCACAACCTCACCAAACGTTTGTTATCCATTGTTTTCTTGATGGCAGCCCTTCTTTCTGGGGTGAGATGAAATCTCAATGCTGTTTTAATTTGCACTTCTCAAATGACCAGTGATGGTGAACATTTCTTCAATTATTTATTTGCCATTTGTATATCTTCATCTGAGAACTGTGTGTTCATCTCTGATACTCATTTTTGGAGAGGGTCTTTGAATTTGGGGAGCTTGATGTTTTTCAGTTCTTTATATGTTCTGGATATAAGTCCTTTGTTAAGGGGTTGTTGGGTAAAATTCTTTCCCATTCTGTGGGTTTTCTTTTCACTCTTTTGGTGATTCCTTTTGAAGTTCAGAAACTTTTTAGTAATATGAGATCCCAATCATTGATTCTTTGAAGTGTTTCCTGTGCAATTTGTGTTTTATTCATGAATTCTCTCCCACCCCTATGTCTCCAAGATTTTTACCTACTTTGTCTTCCAGTAAATTTAGTGTTTCTGTTTTAATATTTAGATCCTTGATCCATTTTGATTTTAGTTCAGTGAATGGTGATAGGCATGGGTCTATTTTCAGTCTTCAGCATTTAGAAAGCCAATGTTTCCAACACCATTTATTAAAGTCAGTTTTTCCAACACAATTTATTAAAAAGCTGTCTTTTTTTCCACTGAACATTTTTAGCCCCTTTGTCAAATATAAAGTGGCTCAGTGTCTTTGTAGTAGTGTTTGCATCTTCTAATCTGTTCCATTGATCCTCAGGTCTATTTCTTTTCCAGTACCATGCTGGTTTTATTATTGTGGCTTTGTAGTATAGTTTCAAGTCAGGAATTGAGATGCCTCTTGTCTTGCCTTTGTTGCCCAGAATCACCTCCTAGTCTAGGTTTCTTCTCTTTCCAAATGAATTTTAGTAGTGTTTTCTCTAGATCTGTAATGTATGTTGATTGTATTTTGACTGGGATTGCATTAAATCTGTATAACAGTTTTGGGAGTATGGCCATTTTCACAATGTTGGTTCTTCCTAACCAAGAGTAAGGAATATCCTTCCATTTTATAATGTCCTCTTCAACATCCTTTTTTAGAGTAGTATAATTTTCAGCATATAGGTCTTTTACATCCTTGGTTAGGTTGATTCATAGGTATTTCATTTTTTAGATGCTATTGTGAAAGGTGATATTTCCATAATTTCTCTCTCAGTGAGTTTTTGTTTGTGTACAGGATTGCTATTGATTTTTGAGTGTTGACTTTGTATCCAGCTATGCTACTGAATTTGTTTATTACCTCTAGTAGTCTTTTAATGGAGTTTTTGGGGTCTCATATGTAGAGTATCATGTCATCTGCAAATTATGATAATTTAACTTCTTCCTTTCCTATCTTTATTCCTAGTATTTCTTTCTCTTGTCTGATTGCCCTGGCTAGTGCTTCCAGAACTATTTTGAAAAGGAGTGGTGATAGTGGACATCCTTGTCTTGTTCCTGATTTTAGAGTGAAGGCTTTCAGTTTTTGTCCATTTAGTATAATATTGGCAGTTGGTTTGTCATAGATGGCCTTTATGAGATTGAGGTACATACCTTCTATTTTGAGTTTCTGTAGGGTTTTTATCATGAAAAGGTGTTGGACTTTATTCAAAGCTTTTTCTGCATCTATTGAGATGATCATGTGGTTTTTGTTTTTGGCTCTGTTGATGTGGTGTATTGCATTTATTGATTTGTGTATGTTGAACAATCCCTGCATTCTTGGAATAAATCCCACTCAGTCGTGGTGTATAGTCTTCTTAATGATTTGCTGCATTCTATTTGCCAATGTTTTATTGAGAATCTTTGCATCAATGTTCGTTAGTAAGATTGCTCTATAGTTCTTTTTGGTTGGGTCTTTCTCTGGTTTTGCTATCAGAGTGATACTTGCCTCCAAGAATGAGTTAGGGAGGACTGTTTCTTTTTCAATTTCATTGAAGAGTTTAAGGAGTATTGGCATTAAACCATCTCTAAATTTTTTATACAATTCAGCTGTGAATCCATTAGGACCTGGGCTTTTCTTTGTTGGTAAGTTTTTAATTACATTTTCAATTTCACTAGCTGATATTGGGTTATTCAAAATTGCTCTATCTTCTTGGTTTAGCTTTGGTAGTTCATATAAATCTGTCCATTTCCTCTGTGTTTTCCACCCTATGTGAGTAGAGATTTCAAAGTAGGTGTTCATGATCTTTTGAATTTCCATGGGTTCTCTAGTAATTTCCTTCTTTTCAATCCTTATTGCATGGATTTGAGTTTTTTCTTTCTTTTTCTTGATAAGGTTGGTTAGGGGTTTATCAGTTTTATTTATTCTCTCAAAAAATCAGCTTTTTGATTCATTACTTTTTTGTATTTTTTTTTAGTTTCAATTGCATTCATTTCTGCTCTAACCTTTACAATTTCCTCTCTTCTATGAGCTTTGCATTTGACTTGCTCTTCCTTTTCTAGTAGCTTGAGATGTAGCATTAGGTTATTTATTTGTGTACATTCCATTTTCTTGATTTGACTATTTATTTTATTTATGTTTTTTGGTACCAGGATTCAAACTCATGACCTCACGCTTGTCAGGCAGGCACTTATGCCACTGAGCTAAATCCCCAGCCCAATGTGACTATTTATTGCTATATATTTCCCTTTTAGGACTGCTTTCATTGCATCTCATTGGTTACAGTATGTTGTATCTGCATTTTTATTGTGTTGTAGGTATTGTTTTATTTCTTTTATTTCACCTGTAACCCACTGGTTATTCAGAAGGTTGCCGTTTAATTTCCATGTATTTATTCAGGGTTTGCCAGGCATTTGCCATTATTTTTCAATTTTAGTGCACTATGAACAGATATTATAGATGGGATAATTTCATGCCCTTTACATTTAGTTAAGAATGCTTTATGGGTTAATATGTGGTCTATTTTGAAGAATGACCCATGTGCAACTGAGAAGAATATATATTCTGATGTGGTGGGTGGGACACTCTATAAACATCCACTAAGTCCATTTGCTCACAGGTATGATTCAGTTCTGTTATTTCTTTGATGACTTTTTGTCTAGTTGACCTATCTCTTTATGACAGTGGGGTGTTAAGGTCTCCTATTACAATTGTGTTTGTGTGTACTTGGTTTTTCATGTCCATTAATATTTGTCTTACATAGTTGGGTGTTCCTGTATTTGGTGTATATATATTTATAATTGCTAGTTCTTCCTCTTGTAGTTTTCCACTAATAAGTATGTAGTATCTTTTTTAATCATTTTAGGTTTGAAGTTCACTTTGTCTGCAAACAGAATAGCTACCCTTGCTTTTTTTCTGGGTTCCTGTTGCATGGAATATTGTTTTCCATCCTTTGACTTTTAATCTGTGAATTTCTTTTTGAGTCAGATGTGTTTCTTGTATACAGCATATTGTGGGATCCTGTTTCTTGATCTATTCCATCAACCTGTTTCTTTTGATAGGTGAATTGATCCCATTTACATTTATGGATATCACTCATATGTACTGGCTTGACTTTGCCATGTTGTGTTCCTGTTGTTGGTTTCCTGCTTTTCTCCCTTATTTAATTTCTTGTCCAGCCTGGTGGTTTCTTTTTGTTGTTGTTCTGGAGATTGTGGTCATTTTTATCTCTATCTGGCATATCTTTCAGCACTCTTTCTAAAGTTGGTTTGGTGGACATGAATTTCTTCAGTTGTTTTTTGTCATGGAAGTATCTTGTTTTTCCATTAAATCTGAAAGACAGTTTTGCAGGATATGTCAGTCTGGGTTGAAAGCTGTTTTCTTTTAGGGCTTCAAATACTTCACGCCAAGCTCATCTAAACTTGAAGGTTTGTGATGAGAAGTCTGCCATGATTCTAACAGGCTTTCCTTGATAGGTGAGTTGTGTCTTTTCTCTAATAGCTTTTAGTATTCTGTTTTTATGCTGTATGTCTGAGATCTTAATTATTATATGTCTGGGTGTAGATATATGTTGGTTATGATTGTGTGGCATTCTATATGCCTCATTTATGTGTATATCAGATTTTTTTCCCCATGCTTGGGAAATTTTCTGCCATACTTCTGTGAATAGCTTAAGTTATGCCCTTTACATTGTCTCCTGCCTCCTCACTGATGCCTATTAATCTTACATTGTTTCTCCTGGCATCATCTTAAAGCTGCTGGATTGATTTCATGCTGCTTTGCTGTTTTTATAAGTTCTACCCTTTCATGATCACTTTCTGCGATCCTATCCTCAAGGTCTGAAATTCTGTCCTCAGCTTCATTTAAACAGTTTTGGCAGCTTTCAATACAATTTTTTGTTTCTTGGATATCTCTTTGAATTTGTTTCATGGATTCTGCTTATTTTCTGCATTGTTCATTCAAAGTTTCAATCAATTTCCCATGCTTCTGTATTTTTTTATCTGTTTCTTCTCTAGCTATGTTGAACAACTGATTTACTAAGGTTGTTATTTCTGTCTTTACATAAGACATTATTTCTAATTTGAGTTCCTCTATAGTCTTGTGGATTTGTTTCTTTACTTCATTTGCTATCTTTTCAGAGATTTCTGGTGTATGACTTTAAAGTCCTCTATTTCATTGTCTCCTGTACTTGCTCCTGATGGACTAGATGTTTGAGATTGCATTTTGTATTTTTGTTTAGTAATTTTCAACATTTGGGTAAATATCTCTTCTTTCTATCTCAACAGTCACAACTGTCCATAGTTTGAGTTTTAGAATCCTACTGTGTGGTTGAAGTTTGTCAAATTGCTGGGTATCACAATGAAGAGGAGATCCAGTCACCTGAATTCCTCCTACAGGGTCTGTTGAGTGAGTCCTATATTCTTTCTGAGCTAATTAGCCTAGAAGTATTGATATAGGGCAACTCTTATCCTGCTGTTACATCTTCAGGTTGTTGCAGGTCACCAGATCTCCCTGTCTATAGTGTTCGTGTCAGCTGAGGGCCTATTATGTCATTGGGGGTCTCATAAGCTCTTTTAATTTTCTCTAACTTGGGGTCAGCCTTATTGGCATACTCCTCAACCTGTCTGATGTTCTCTGTGTGGGGGAGGGAATTGCCCACTCTCTTGCCAGGTTCACCAAGGTCTTACAGTTGGAGGGAGTTTCACTTTCATTCCTGTTTACTCACTGCAGACCTCTATTTTAGGAGCAAACTCATCACACTGACTGGAGCCTGCTGAGGTCTTATGTTTGGGTGAGCGGTTCCTGAGTCTCTCATCCAGACATCATGGTAATCCACTGTAGTCCAAGGTTCTGATGTTCCCAGTGGAAGGGCCCAGCAGCAGCTGTCCCAGGCAGCTTAGGCCTGCAGCGGCCTTACCCAAAGTTGAAAGATGCTTTTAAAGAAACAAACATTTACAAAACATAGAGCTATGGGAAATAGCATTCTACATTCTGAGAACAGCAAAACAAGTTTACAAAACTACTCAGTTTTGGATATGTCAGGAAGCAGAAGGCTGTGGGGTCAGACCTGAAGTGACTTGCATTCCATAGAACATTTTGGATTTTATGCTATAGGTCATAGATTGTTCTTAAAGGCCATTGAAGAGTAAACTTATCTGATTAGAGTTTTAGAAATACATTGCCAGTGACTTCATGAAGGATGAACTGAAGCACAGGCAAAAATAATCACCAAATATTACCAGTTGGGATCATGTTATTTTACTTCCTTTCACTCCTAGCCATTAATATATCTAATTAATATATCTAACCATTAATATATCTAATATATCTGCTTTTGCTTAAATTCAGAGTATCTGCCTTTTAGCAATAAAACTCCAAAGGAATCAGAATACCTAGGAAGATAATTATTGTGTATTATTACTTTTTCTCACTGCAATTTTGTCAGTCCCAAAAGATAAATAGAATCCAAACACCCAACAATCAGTAAGTACTTACCTCACTCATTCTATCCTACCCCTCACATACAATTTTGCACTTTTCTTTCTTTGCAACCTGCTGCACACCTTAGGACCTCTTTCTTGTCAGGAACTAGATATATGATTTATAAAACTGTTTCTAATTTTCTTCCCTGGAACAGAAAGGTTTTTGATAGTCAGGATACATGAAGACAAGTCTGTTCAGCAGACGTATTGATGGGTCCCATGTACTAGAGATTCAGAAATGAGTAAGGCAAAAATGTCATCCGCTACTGACAGCCCTCGTTAGTCATGACTAGCCTATATTGAGTTTTTACTGTGTCAGTAGTTCGAAAAAATTCTTTCTATTTGCTATTGTGTCAATCTTTGTTAAGAATATTATGAGAAAACCACAATTACTAACTTCATTTCGCAAATAAGGAAACTGAAGCTTAGAGAAATGAAACACTTGACCAAGATCACACAGTTATTAAATGTCAAAAATGGAGCCCTAACCAGATCCATCAGACATGGGTAGCATCTTAATTGGGATTCTTGCCTTAAAATGCTGACAGTGAAGTGAAAGAGACACATGAACAGAAGTCCAAATTCAAGTGATTCTAAGATACTAAAGCAACATGAAGAAGTGTCCTGGGAAGTCAGAGAAGGTTTTGATGAGGGGAACACATTGTAGAAGGATTCTCTCACACACACAAGCCTCTCAGACAGGAATGGGAATGAGTATTTTGAGAAAGGCTATGCAAAGGACTAAACTGTGAGACAACAATACACCTTAGATTCCACTGGACAGTGTCACAATGGCTTGGGACAGGTCCAGGATGGCAGGAATGGATGCCGACTGGGAGGCAGTGGCAAAGGAGATTTGAAAGGGAATTGGGTGGTAAATTTTGTTGGTAATCTATACAGCATTATGATAAATTTAGATTTTTATCTTAAAGCCAAAATTAGTTCCATCAACTGGTTGGAGACCATCTAAAAGGCCTTTAAAAATACAAATATCAGGCTTGAGCCCACAACATTCTTTATTTGTACAGTGATTCTCAAAGTTCAGTATTTATCAGAATCATCTAAACCATTAATAAAAATACAGATACCCCATTTCTATATTTATTAAGATTTGCATTTGATCCTAATATTCTCCAATATTTGATAACTAGTGGTCTAGGCCAAGAAATAAGAGTCTTCATTTTGATCTTTCCAGGTGATTATTATGTGCTTCTATAGATACTGGAACACTATAGATATCACTAAGAGAAAAACCAACATAAATCTTGCTATTATGACTTCATTGACAGTAAAAGTTTAATTGCATCTTTAGAACAACAATATCATATTGAGAATAAAAGTAATAATTTCTGATATCAGAGAAAGACTCACAGTGATCATGTACCACAGCAGACTCCATCTCTTTATAAAAATAAAAGCAGGACTTATTCCTTTCAGTTCTTATAATACTGCAAATAGGATCATACTTTAAGCAGCTAAAGGTTCTGTTTTTATTCACTACAGAATATTTTGTGTTTTTTAATTTATCTAGATGGAAATATATAATGTGTTCCATTTCCCTTTTGTTACCTCCTCTCATTCTAATTGTTTTGATAATTATTCCTCTGCTTAGGTGGATCAGCCATGCATTCTTCTTTGTTGGTGTGTGATACTCTGTTGCATGGATTGTGGCATGGTTTGTTTCACCATGGCTTCTAGTCTGGGGCTATTTCAAGTAAATTTACTATGAACATTCATATACAAGGAAAATCCCCCCATGTGTGCAGAGTAGTTACTTATAAAATCCTTTTCCTTCTAAAATTCTTTATGCAGCACAAATATCAGCCCCCTACTACTTTGTCACCCCCAGTTCTACCTCAGGATTTAACTTGAACTTTATTCATTCCATTTACTTAAGTATTTTAGTATGCAAAAAAAAAAAAAAAGAATAAAGAAGGCATCATTCTATCACTAAACTTAGGAAACCCAGTATTGAATCTCTATAGCTCATCACCTTCCCGCTGTCTTAGGTTCAAAATCATCCCAACCTAGTTTATTACTTTTTAAGATCAAACCTACACCCTTTTAGCCTTTTCAAAGTTTTCTGTGAGTTGGGGAATAGGCCTGACCCATCTTGTAGAACTCTCCCCTAAATAACCACCTATCCAGCATCTCCAAATGCTTACTATCTCCTCTTCCAATCTTGCTTTTTCTTATAATTGGGCATTGCCTGGAATGCCCTTCCCATTTGTCTTTTGGGTGGATACATTGCTTTACCTTCCAACATCACTTCCTCTGTAAATCTTTCCTGAACTCTTCAGCCATCAGGCACTTGTTCTTCTCTGCTCACATGGCTCCCTATGCACTGTTTTGCCAAGGTATGTGTTCCCTTGCATTGCTCAGTAGGTTACACATACCCATTTTTGTCTTGTATTTCCACAGCCTTGTCTAGGATCCAGCACTGTTAGTTACATTTCAGGATACTTTCTAGAATGCCAGTTCCATCACAAAGATGTTACAATCATGCTTCAATTTCTAAAAAAGTTGAGGATTTGGTAGAACCAGTCAAACACAATGGATAGACTCACTTCCTGATGCAAAATTAATCCTAATATTTTTCCTACCTCTAGATGTGGCTTTAGTTTAACTGGAAGACTTGTGAGATTTTAAATGGGTCTTTCAGCTTGGAAAAATATAAATCTATATTTAGGGTTGAGTCATTGCCTGTCTTGCCTCTAGCAAGACTCTGCTTTAACTGGGATTTGGTTGCTCAAAACAGCTTTGAAAAAGCTTGTACATTGGTGTGAAAAAAAATTCAAACATTTCATATCCAATTAGAAGTCATTGAAATCTGCCCAGAAAAACCTTTTTAGCAAAGAGAATCTAGGCAGTCAGTCAACAAATATTTGAATACTATGAACAAAGTAATTTTCTAAGCTTTAAGGCAACAGAGGAACAGAGGCAGTCCACAGTTTTAAGAGCTTCCATTTGAAGAGTGACAGAAACAAATACACAGACAAATGTAAAAGGCAGTAGCCTCAGATTGCAAGGAATTCTTCATGGAAAATGTACTGAGTGGTGATGGTTGAGAAACTGTTTAGAGAAGGGAAGGTTCTTCTGAGGAGATGACATTGGAAATCCTTATAGCAAGAATTCGGTTATATAAATATCTTGGAGGAGAGTCCCGTACATGAGACATTGAACAAAGTGAGTGGAAATGTGACTGGAGGTGTAGACAGTCCAGATGCAGGGGACTGTGCAGATAAGTAGAACAAGGAGTTATATTTCATTCTGGTTGGAATGGAAAATATTAGATGAAAGTAGTATGATCTGCTCCACAATCTTTTTTTTCATATTTTTTATTTAAAGAGGAAAAAAACAGGAAAAAGGTAGAAATATTAAAGAATTTCAAGAAAAGAAGATAAATAGTAAGAATCACTAGTTGATACATTACATATTGTTCTTTTAGAAATAGTTATTCAAGTTACAGAATTAAAGCACACAAAGTGGACACTAAAGCAGTGAGAGTGCAAACAGATATGTTCAACAATCCAACAAGAACCTAGAAATATTGTCATCAATCCCACACACCTAAACATACATGCAGCTATATCTTTTATAGCGCTTCCTATTTCCCCTTTTTTTACAATAGCAATTATACATCTTTAAAATTTTATTTAAAGAGAAGAAAAAAACAGAAAAAATGGTAGCAACAATACAGAATTCTAAAAGAAAGAAAGAAAAAGGAGAATGAGAAAAAGCCCCACTAAGAAATCAGTAATTTATAAATTATGTACTGTCATCCTGGTTGTAGTTGTTCAAATTACAAAGTTAAAGGGTACATAGTAAATATTCAAACAGTCAGACTACAAACAGTTTTGCTCAAAGATCCAACAAAGGTTCAGCGATATGGTCATCTATTTTACACACTCCAACATACATGCAGTTATATCCCTTAGAGCACTTTCTTTTCCTCTCTCTTTTACAGTAACAATTACACATTTTGGTTTTATTACACTTGTAGTTCTTACTTTTTACACTAGAGACACAATATGATATTTATAAATATGATTCTTATTTATTTTACTAATGAGGATAGTCTCAAGTTGTCTCTCTTTGCCTATGAAGGCCTCAAGATCATCCTTTTTATAGCTGAGTAATATTCCACAGTATAAAAATGCCACATCTTTTTCATCCTCTCTGTAGTTGATGGGCATCTTGGTTGTTTCCAGGATTTAGCTATCACAAATTGTGCAGCTATGAACATGGGTGCACATATGTCACTGTGATATGAACTTTTTGGTTCTTTGGGGAAAATACCCAGGAGGGGGATAGCTGGATTGAATGGCACTTCCAATCCTAGTCTTCCGAGAATTCTCCATATGGATTTCCATAATGGTTGCACCAGTATACATTCCCACCAACAGTGGAACAGTGTTCCTTTTTTCCCACAGCCTCGCCAACATTTGTTATCAGTTGATTTCTTGATGGCAGCTATTCTTTCCGGAGTAAGGTGGAATCTCAATGCTGTTTTAATTTGCATTTCTCAAATGACCAGTGAGGGTGAACATTTCTTCATGCATTTATTTGCCATTTGTATATCTTTCTCTGAGAACTGTATGTTCATCTCAGATGCCCATTTTTGGAGAGGGTCTTTGAATTTGGGGGGTTTGATGTTTTTCAATTCTTTATATATTCTGGACACAAGTCCTTTGTCTGAGGGGTTGCTGGTTAAAAATTTTTTCCCACTCTGTTGGTTTTCTTTTCACTCTGTTGATGATTTCCTTTGAAGTGCAGAAATTTTCAATAATGTGAGATCCCATTTGTTGATTCTTTGAAGTGTTTCCCTTGCAGTTTGCATTTGGTTCATGAATTCTCTGCCTACCCCTATGTCTCCAAGGTTTCTACCTACCTTGTCTTCCAGTAGATTTAGTGTTTATGTTTTTATATTGAGGTCTTTGATCCATTTAGACTTTAGTTTTGTGCATGGTGATATGCATGGATCTAGTTTCAGTCTTCAGCATGTAGAGAGCCAATTTTTCCAACACCATTTATTAAAGAGACTATCCTTCTTCCAGTGGACATATTTAGCCCCTTTGTCAAATCTCAGGTGGCTGAGTGTCTTTGTAGTTGTGCTTGCATCTTCTAATCTGTTTCATTGATCCTCAGGTCTATTCCTTTGCCAGTACCAAGCTGATTTTATCACTGTGGTTTTATACTACTGTTTCAAGTCAGGAATTGAGATGCCTCCTGCCTTACTTTTGTTGCCTAGAATTGCCTTTGCCATTCTAGTTTTCTTCTGTTTCCAAATGAATTTTAGTAATGTGTTGTCTAGATCTGTGAGGTATGTCAATGGTATTTTGATTGGGATTATGTTAAATCTGTATAACAGTTTTGGGAGTATAGCCATCTTCACAATGTTGGTTCTTCCTAACCAAGAGCAAGGAATGTCCTTCCATTTTATAATATCCTCTTCAATCTCCTTTTTTAGTGCAGTATAATTTTCAGCATATAGGTCTTTTACATCCTTGGTTAGGTTGATTCATAGGTATTTCATTTTTTTAGATGTTATTGTAAAGGGAGATATTTCCATAATTTCTCTCTCAGTGAGTTTTTTGTTTGTGTACAGGAATGCTATTGATTTTTGAGCATTGACTTTGTATCCAGCTATACTACTGAACTTGTTTATTATCTCTAGTAGTCTTTTAATGGAGTTTTTTGGGTCTTCTATATAAAGTATCATGTCATCTGCAAATAGTGATAATTTAACTTCTTCCTTTCCTATCTTTACTCCTTATATTTCTCTTTCTTGTCTGATTGCCCTGGCTAGTGTTTCCAGAACTATATTGAAAAGGAGTGGTGATAGTGGACATCTTTGTCTTGTTCCTGATTTTAGAGTGAAAGCTTTCAGTTTTTGTCCATTTAGTATAATGTTGGCTGTTGGTTTGTCATAGATGGCCTTTAAAAGGTTGAGGTAGATGCCGTGTATTCCGAGTTTCTGAAGAGTTTTTATCATGAACATGTGTTGGACTTTGTCAAAAGCTTTTTCTGCATCTATTGAGATGACCATGTGGTTTTTGTTTTTGGCTCTGTTGATGTAGTGTATTACATTTATTGATTTGCATATGGTAAACCATCCCTGCATTCCTGGAATGAACCCCACTTGGTCATGATGTATAATCTTCTTGATGATTTGTTGCATTCTATTTGCCAGTATTTTATTGAGAATTTTTGCATCAATGTTCATTAGTGAGATTGGCCTATAGTTCTCTTTTTTTGGTTGCATCTTTCTCTGGTTTTGTTATCAGAGTAATACTTGCCTCCAGGAATGAATTAGGGAGGACTGCTTTTTTCTCAATTTAATTGAAGAGTTTAAGGAGTACTGGCATCAAATCTTCTCTAAATTTCTTGTAGAATTCAGCTGTGAATCCATCAGGACCTGGGCTTTTCCTTGTTGGTAAGTTTTTAATTACATTGTCAATTTCAATAGCTGATATTGGGTTGTTCAAAATTGCTATATCTTCTTGTTGAGCTTTGGTAGTTCATATGTTTCTAGAAATCTGTCCATTTCCTCTGTGTTTTCCACTCTATGTAAGTAGAAATTTTCAAAGTAGGTGTTCATGATCTTTTGAGTTTCCATGGGATCTGTAGTAATTTCTCCTTTTTCAGTTCTTATTGCATGAATTTGGGTTTTTTATTTCTTTTTCTTGATAAGGTTAGCTAGTGGTTTGTCAATTTTACTTATTCTCTCAAAAAAACAGCTTTTTGATTCATTAATTCTTTGTATTATTTTTTAGTTTCAATTGCATTGATTTCTGCTCTAATCTTTACAATTTCCTCTCTTCTATGAGCTTTGGGTTTAGCTTGCTCTTCTTTTTCTAGAAGCTTGAGATGAGCATTAGGTTGTTTATTTGTGCTTGTTCTGTTTTCTTGCTATGACAGTTTATTGCTATATATTTCCCTCTTAAGACTGCTTTCATTGCATCCCACAGATTACAGTATGTTGTTTCTACATTTCCATTGAATTGTAGGTATTGTTTTATTTCTTCTTTAATTTCATCTGTAGGCCACTGGTTGTTCAAAAGGCTGTTATTTAATTTCCATGCATTTATGCAGGTTTTATAATTTCTTCTGCCATTAATTTAATTTCCAATTTCAGATATTATGCATGGTATGATTTCAATACCTTTGCATTTGCTTAAGAATGTTTTATGGGATAATATATGGTCTATTTTAGAGAATGTCCCATGTGCAGCTGAGAAGAATGTGTATTCTGATGTGGTTGGGTGGAACACTCTGTAAATGTCTACTAAGTCCAATTGCTCAAAGGTATGATTCACTTCTGTTATTTCTTTGCTGACTCCCTGTCTAGTTGATCTATCCCTCTGTGACAATGGGCTGTTAAGATCTCCTGTTATAATTGTGTTCTTGTGTATTTGGTTTTTCATGTCCATCAGTATCCATCCTATATAGTTGGGCGCCCCTGCACCTGGCACATATATATTTATAATTGTTAGTTCTTCCTCTTGAATTTTACCACTAACAAGTATGTAGTGACCTTCTCCATCCCCTTTAATCATTTTAGGTTTGAAGTTCACATTGTCTGCAAATAGAATAGCTACCCCTGCTCCTCTCTGGGTTCCCGTTGCATGGAACACTGTCTTCCATCCTCTGACCTTTAATCTATGAGTTTCCTTTTGTGTCAGATGTGTTTCGTATATACTGCATATTGTGGGGTCCTGTCTCTTGACCCATTCTGTCAATCCATTTCTTTCCATAGGTGAATTGAGGCCATCTGTATCCACAGGTAGCACTGACATGCACTGGCTCGACTTTGCCATGTTATGTTCCAGTTGCTTCTCTCTGCTCTTCCTCCCACCTAATTGCTTATCCCACCTGGACATCTCCTTCTGTCGCTGTCCTGGTAACTGTGGTCATCCTTATCTCCATCTAGCATGTGCTCCAGTACTCTCTCTAGGGTTGGTTCAGTGAACATGAATTTCTTCAGTGGCTCTCTGTCATGGAAGCATCCTGTTCCTCCATTAAATTTGAATGAAAGCTTTGCTGGATACATCAGTCTGGGCTGAAGACTGTTTATCCCTCAGGGCCAAAATACCCCACTCCAAGCTCTTCTTGACTTGAGGGTTTGTGCTGAAAAGTCGGCCGTGATTCCAGCGCCCCCCCCCCGCCCCAATAGGCAAGTTGTGTCTTTTCTCTGCCAGCTTTTAATATTCTGTTTTTATGCTGTATGTCTGAGATCTTAATTATTATGTGTCTGAGTGTGGACCCATCCCGACTGTGACTGTTTGATGCTCTATCTGCCTCATTCATCTGCACATCAGATTCTTTCCCCATGCCTGGGAAATCCTCTGCTATTATTTCTGCAAACACTTTACGCATGTCACTTGCCTACACTCCTGTATCTTTGCCAGTGCCCACCATTCTTACATTGTTGCTCTTGGCATCATCATGAAGCTTCTGGATTGTCATTTCATGCTGCTTTGTTATCTTCAAAAGTTCCATCTTTTCCTGATCACTAACTGTGATCCTGTCCTCAAGGTCCGAAATCCTATCCTCAGCCTCCCCCAGGCGGTCCTGCACGCTTTCAATAGAATTTTTTGTTTCTTGGATGTCTCCCTGAGTTTGTTTCATGAATTCTGTGTGTTTTCTACATTGTTCATTCAAAGCTTCAATCAGTTTCCCATGCTCATGTACCCTTCTCTCTAGTTCTTCCCCAGCTGCATTCAACAACTCCCCCACCAAAGTTGTTATTTCTATCTTTACATGGGAGACTAACTCCAATTTGATTTCCTCTATAGCCTGATGCAGTTGTTTTTTTTTATTCCACTGGCTATCTTTTCAGAGATTCCCGGTGTGCTACCCCTGGGGTCCTCCACTCCAATGTCTCCCATACCTGCTTCCGGTGAACCACACATTCGAGACTGCACTCTGCTTTTTCTTTGTCATTTTCACTCTGCCTGGCATTCTCTATGTGTAGGAGTGGACCACACACACTCTTCTCAGACACACCAAAGTCTTACAGTTAGTTGGAGGGGGTTCCACCACTGGCCCCATTTATCCCCTGTATACCCCCACTCCAGGGGTACACTCACCACATTGACACAGTCAATCCGGTGCAGTCCAAAGTTCACCACCTGGGAGCAAAGCCCCAAACCTTCTCACACCAACTGGATACCGCTGAGACCCTCTGATGTTCCAGGTGGGAGGGTGGGCCTATCTGAAACAGTCCAGGGCAGTCCCCAGTCTTGGGCGGACCCCCTCAGTGTTCCAGGTGGCAGGGAAAGCCCACAAGGGAGGTTCCGGGTAGCCCACCCCTGAGGTGGGCCTGCGTTGAGTTCCAGATGGCAGGGCGGGCCCTCGGTGGAGCTTCTGGGCAACTTACCCCTGATGCAGGCTTCCGCTAAGTTCCCACCGGCAGGGTGGGCCCTTGGCAGAGCCCCCGGGCAGCCCACCCCCAATGCAGGCTCCAGTCAAGCTCCCGGGTGGCAGGGCAGGCCCCTGCTCCACAATCTTAAATGCTCTTCTTTCTACCTGCTGTTAGGGGTAGTAGATGGTAGGAGGGGCTTCAGGAACAGGAGCAGAGAAACCAGTAGTAAGCTAATACCAGATGCCAGCTGATGTAAACTGACTCCTGCACTAGGAATGTAGCCATGTAGATAGTGAGAAAAGATCATATCTCAGGTTTTTTAAAAAATTGAGCCAGTAAAAGTTACTGATGGTTAAAAAATAGATCTGAGAAAAAAGAGCAATTAAGAGTGACTTGTAAATATTTTTAACCAAGCAACTGAATGGATAGTGAACAGCTTACACAGATAAGCAAGGCTTGGAGAATCTGTTGATGTGTTTAAGGTGGGAGGAATCTGTTTCAGTCATGTTTACTGAGATGACTCTTTAGCATCCAAATAGAGCTTTGGAGCAGGCAGGTGGTACTGTGTGTTGTTGAAGTTTGGAATCAATGTAAATAGGAAATCTGAGTGACAGATGAGATACAGTAAAGAGCACCACCTAGGACTGAGCCTACCGCCTGCCAACGTTTATAATCCTGCAAAAGGAGGGGACTCTAGAAATGATAAGTAATAGACTGGGAGGGAGCGAAAAAATGGCCCAGAAGAGTGTAGTGCCATGGAAGCCAAGAGAACACCTTGTTTCAAAATTGAAAAATAAAAGAGCAAGCATGATTGCAACATTCTGTTGCAAAACAGAATGCCATAGAGAACCAACTATTGATTTGTTTCAGATCTACATTCTCTGCTAAGTCTCAGGGCTATTAAAAGTGATTCTAAATTGTGATAAAGACAACAAACCTAAGGCACCAGAAGATACTATGGGAAGCTTTAGTCAGGAAAATTGATAATGGAAGGAAGGCAGAAAAGATCTCTTGGAGGAATAACACAAAACAAGATATAAAGCATGGTTAACATTATCCAGGAGGGAGTGAAGGAACACACTCCAGGGAGAAGGAACAGCAAGTGTGAAAGCTATAATAAGTGGGGAAGAGACTAACATATCCCAAGAACTGAAAATCCAGTATGGCTAGATTGGTTTTAGTTAGAATATTAAGAGAAAAGAAAAGAGGTGAATGAGATGAACGAGACCAGATCATGCTAACCCTTGGAGACAACAGTGAGGAGTTAGCTTTCCTTTTAATATAAGTACTTTGATGATTTTTAAGCATAAGCATATGGATGATGTGATCAGAAAATATAGTGAATGTTTGTGCTAATATTCTTTGGACAGAGACCATGCCTATATCTTGTACTCTGAACAACTACTATGAAGACAACAGTGTGCGATGTATTAATTATTGTAACTGTATTAATAACCTGTTTTGAAACTTTGTTTCATTGTTATTGCTATCTTTTTTTTTCTCTTTAAAATAAAAATCGGGAGGAGAATATTTTGAGGGGAGTTAATGTCAATGTGTCTTATATTATAATTTTTTTAAATTTAAATGGTTCCTATTTTAAAGCATACCACATACCTCATATAGTCTAGTGTGTACTTTAAAATGTTATTTGAATTTTTATTTTTCCTTTATTGTTGTCATTTGTGTATTCATTTGGTTGACTTAACTATAATTCTTTGTTTTATTATTTTAGCAAATACCTCAGAGTTTGTAAGCTACATCTTTGTTATAAGCTATCAGGTGGTACATCATTTTCCCTAGTATAACTCATATTTTCTTTGTATATTTATCATGTGTTAAGCCTCTTATTAAAGATTTTTAAATTTAAAAAGAAAAATTTATAAAAATTTAAACTTAAGATTTGAATCTCTAATAATTTACAATTTAAATTTTTGAAAAGCACTTCTTCCGGCACTCCTAAATGCTCTGTAGCGAGGCAGACTTCTTTCTGGAATAGTTTTCTTTGTTACTGTAGGTCTTTCTTTAACAATTATTTAGTACAAGACTATTGGTAACAAATTCTTTCACCTTTCTTTCACTGAAAAAAACTATTCTTCCTTCATTTTGGAATGCCTTTTTTCCCTAAGTTTAGAACTCTATGTTGATAATTTTGTTTGCTTGCTTTGTTTTGCTTTGGCAGTACTTGAAAGATGGTCCACCTGTATCTGAGATTCTTCTTAATCATATTCATCTGTACATAATATTCCCAACTCTTCCCTCTTTAAAATGATATCTTGTCTTTTATTTTCAACAAATTAATTGCATTATGTCTTAGTAGTTTTCTTCAAGTTAATTGGTATTGGGTTTTGGGGGCTTCTTGGATCTGTCTATAGTATATATTTTGCTGGAAAAAGAAATTGGTTATTTCTTCATATATTTTTTCTGTTCATCTCCCTTTTATAGATTCCAATTGAATGCATATTTGACCCCTTCATCTTGTTCTGTAGCTCTCTGATACTCTGCTTTTATTCTTAGTATTTCTCTCTCTTTATGTCTCTTCTTGACATTCTCAGTTTCCTGAACATGTACTTGCAATAACTCTGTAATGGTGTAACTGCGAGAGTAAGCTATGTGTTATTTCTAGGTAGTTTTGATGGATTGTCTACTCTTAATTATTTGTCCTATTTTTGTTTCTTTACATGCCTTGTAATTTTTTTTTAATTTAGGTTGCCACTAGTTACTATGGGTTTTATCTTTTGGAGAATTGGATGTTATATATTCCTTTAAATATTCTTGACCTTTATGATGTGATGTATCACATCATAAATTCTATAGGAACAATTTAATCTTTTCTAAGTTTGCTTAAAGTTCAGTTATTTGGGACCAGAGGAACTTTTAGACTTCTAGTAGTTATATCTTGTCACTAAGGCAAAATTTTTGCATACTGTAATTCTCTCCCTGCTGTGGGAAACTCTAGCTGGTGTGAGGACAAGAGATGCCCATCCCCCGGTAAGCTCCACTGTCTGCACTGTTCTGCTTCCCTCATCTTGGGTAGTTTTCCTAAATGTATGTCTGATCACACCCACATAAAGACTTAAGGAGTCTATTCCCAATGGCAGAGCTTTCTTTGCTTTCAGCAGCAGTCTTTTGTTTGATATTCTGTCCAGTGAATTCTGGCTTTGTTTTTCTTCTCCTTCTCTCCCTCCTCTGTCTTATCAGCTCCAGGTGCCTCAGTACCCTGCCTCAAGCCTCCCTGCTTGGTAACTAGAAACTCCCTCCAGATAGTTAGCTGGAAAAATGGCAAAGCTTACCTCATTCTTTTCTCCTTTGTCAAGGATCAGTGTTTTGTGCTGCTTGACATCCAATGTCTGAAAACTGTTGTTTCAAGTATTATTCCGAGTTTTAGTTATTTTATTCAAGAGGGAATATCTATCTAGTTCTGGTTACGCCACTGTGGCTAAAAATCCACAGATTTGAAATTGATAGTCTTGAATGCTAGATGAAGCATTTGCAGTTTATCTCGTAAGGAAGGCATTTGAGAGCTATTGAAGGCTAAGGAGTGCACAATACATATTTTAAGAAATTAACCCTGATTAACATGGAACAAATAATTTGTGAGGGAAAAGGCCTGGGGTCACAGTGGCTATATATGACAAATTCTAAGTATTTCTTTAATGAATAATTGATGGAGGAAAAAAATATATAGTCACTAGACCATCCCAAAAGTTAAGTGGGAAACACGTATAGAAATCTTTCTGTGCAAATTTAAGGCTAAAACCTCACATTTCTTAGCTTTTATATACAATGGCAAGGAAAGAACTGTGTTAAGTGTGTCTTCATTGATTTTTTGCCTTTGCATGAATGATTGAGAGAAAAAGAAAAACAAATTACTAGAACTAGGCCTGAGGCTAAGATTTGTTAAATTCACAGCAGGATAAATGTTTCCTTTTAATGGAGATTTTTTAATTATTATAATTTTGAAGAATAAGTGCTAGTTTTATAATGGTTGTCATCACTTCTGCAAACTAAAAGAAAAAGAGTCCTAATCCTGGTATTTGCTTAATTCTGCCCATTTGTGACCACCTATGTCCTGATATATCCCCTTCAACATACAATACTTAAGGAGATCATTACTGTAATAAGAGAAAAAAATCAACCATTAAATTTTCCTTAGTAAAGTCTAAACGCCACTCTGTTAGGCCTTAAAATTAGACTGGACAGAGGCTAAGAGAAACTACACTTGTGAACAGGCCTACTGGGACTCCCACAGAATAAGAAGCTTATCTATTATTTATGTTTTCTACTTACATTATTTGGATTTTCAAGATGGACCCAAATACAATAGCCTCTGGGCACTCAAACACAGGAAAAGGCAATGATTTATTGACAAATAACATTAACAACACAAAGACAGTCTGCAACAAATATGGTGATGGGGAGTAATCGCCAAAGTACAGACCGCTGGGGACAGTGTGCTGGGAAAACAGGAGCAAATTCAAGTTGTTTTCATTTCATGTACACAGGCTGAGTACCAATTTAAGAACGGGAGCCAAGAATATGGTACAATTTCGCAGAAAAAGGGATAAGAAGACTATCACACTTAGAATACATGTGATCTCTTTCTCATCCACTTTCTTTTTGAGGTCTCATAAAATGAACAAGGAAATTTTCCTAACTGCACAGAAAAAACCCCAATAATTTTAGAGATGTTCAGTAACTCTGTTTCCTTACATTAGTCTCATCTGTCTTGAACACTTATGTACGGTCTTTTCCCCCAGTCGCAAAACCTCACGCTATCAAAATCCCTGTAGATCTATTACTTGGGCCAAATGGATGTCCTCTGTGAAATCACCCACGCTTCACTAGAAATACTTACATTCTATTCCAAGGACTTCAGTGTGTGGCCATTTACTTCCTACCTAGATTAGTCCTTTAGGATGATTACTCAGCCTGATTTGACCTTGTGTTTTGACTGTCTTTCTGACCTGTGTGGGCATCTAGGCCACACTTATGCTGAACTCAGACCCTCCGGACCCCAGCCTGGGTTAATCATAGGAACTGTGTGGGCTTTGGAGCCAAGACTAGGCTGTGTTTGGTTCTTCATTCACTTCTTACTAGCCATGCACCTAAGCAGGTAACTAAACCTTAAGGCTCCTCTATAAAATGCTAGTAGTACCTGCTTCACAGTATTATCCCAAAATTTTCTGATATCAATAATATAGACATATAGGAATGGACAATTCTTTGTTCTTGCTGCTGTCCAACATATTGCAAGATGTTTAATAGTCTCCTAGGACTCTGCTTACTAGATGCTAGTAGTACTGCCCTTTGAAATTATAACAATTAAAAACACAAACTATGTAAAAAATTCCACGTATGGCAAAACTGCCCCTACTTAAAAACTGATGGGTTATTGTGTTACAAATAATATATGCAAAATTCCTTGCATGTAGTAAATGCTCAAGCAAAGGAAACCATTATCATCAGCATCAGTGTTGCCAAAATGACACATTTAGTAATGCCAAGGCTGGGTCTCACAATGAGGTTTCTCTGCTTCTCAAACCAGGGCTTCTTCACCAAGACATACACATCCATCTGTAGAAGTCAGTAAAGTCAGGAATAAAGTGATGGGATGGGGGAACTGATGAATAGAAACTCAGAATCAGGAAGCCAAGAAATGTTAAGCTTTATCATCTAGGTAGTGGGGAATAAATGAAGACTTCAGAGCAACAAGGATTATGCACAAAGATGGGATGGATCTGAATCAGATTCTTTTGTTGAATGATGTACATTTGGGAAACTTAGTTGGTGAAGGAAGGAGATGTGAGAAAAAGAAGTGACCCTACTCTGAAGAACTACATAGATCTCAGAAAACACAGTAGCCCGAGCCACTCCCAAAACCTGCACACAAGAAGCCCAGTAGGTGATCTCTTCAGAAGCTGAATGGACAGAGTAGCCTTTGAGCTCCCCTGCTCACGCTGAGATTCCCAAGAAAGAATCTGATTGGGGTGAAGCCTGTCTTGTAAACTTTATGCCCAGAAACAACTGGGCACCTGGACCAACAGAACAGCCATGACACTAACAGAAGGAAAGTGAAGCTCTCATCAGAGAACTGGCAAGTTCTTAATAGAGCACAATGATGAAACATTGAAAAAGATGAAATCAATCGCCTTCTATGAGTCACAGGGAAACAGTTTTCCTCCTCAGCACATTCAGCAAAATACAGAACACTTGTGGGTTGCTAGCAACCTCGTTAGCAAGCAAAAGACACTCTTCACTTTGAAGATTTCAAGCATTTTATCATGTGAAGGAAACAGGGACAAAAATCAGATCTACAGCCCACATTACCACACTGTCTGACCACTCTGAAGTGGAGCAGTGGTGGTGAATATATGGCATGTGTGCCCCAGTAGGCATGCAGAACCTTCTGTGAGCCAAGTATACGAGTTGGTTTTTTTCTAAACTGAAATCCCAATATTCAGGTTTAATTGCAGTGTTGGTACTTGGCAATAAATAAGTGGGTTTTGAGTTGCAGTTTGGGCACTTGTCTCTAAAATGTTCACCATCACTGCCCAGAATTGGCATTCAGCACTGTAAAACTAGCAAGGGAACTCTAATGCAAATATCTTTAAAGTTTTTATAAGTATCTCAGAATTTATGAGCAAGTAGAAATGGAATTTCATGATACTGATGCAGTCAGTTTGCATGCAGAGGCCCAAATCAGAAGTATCAGCTGTAGGAAGCCCAACTCTGGACTTTGGCCAGGGCTCAGTGTAAATGCCATACATAATAAAATACCTGGACTTTCTGAACTTTGGTTTCCATATAGAAAAAGAGGAAAATAGTATGAATTCCCAAGACTATTGTCAATGCAACCAGCACAATGCCAAGCAAATAAGAGATGCTTTATACATTTTACTCAATTTGCAGGGAAGAAATTCTAAGCAAAGAAGGACCATGCATATGGGGGCCTGGCAGGAACCTGTTAATGGTTCTGTACAACCAGTAAAGCAGTCCTCAAAGTTTTAGTCTCAAGATACCTCTACATTCTGAAAATTATTATGAATTGTTTATGTGAATTATATTCAGTGATATTTATAATATAAGAAATTAAAACTGAGCAACTCTTAAAATATTTATTAGTCATTTGAAATTGCAAGTAAAACTATTACATGTTCATATAAATAACATTTTGTGAAAAGTAACTATATTTTCCAAAACAAAATGAGTTCTTATTCAGTCCCTCTAATGTTGCTTAATAAAAGAGCTGGATTAATCTATCTGCTACTGCATTGAGTCTTGCAGAAGTCACATATCACATAGCTTCTGAAGCACTCTCTGAGACAACTAGAGTGAAAAAACAAGTCCCTTCCTAAAGTTCCTTTTAAAAATAATTGGTGTGACCTGTGGAACTTTATAATGGGTTATTGACAAATTAGGATCCCTGTACCCACACTTTGAGAACCACTAGACTAATTCAACAGTGGAAGTGTGGGTCCACAAGAGGAAAAGATGCCAAAGAGATGAGCAGGAGACCCTTTTGGGGGATCGCAACTTGATTCTGAAAGCCAGTGTTTTCCATCCTGGTATTCAGTGGAACACTGTTCTGAGTGACACTGGTAGTAACTCAGGAGAAGCAATGCTTCATGACCAAAATGTTTAGGAAATGGTACACGCAATTCACAGAACCTGTGCAACATGACATAGAATTAAAAATTAAATCTATACAAGTATTTCCCCAACTTCCTTGAGCAAAGAAAGCTTCCTTCACTAAGCTTCTCTGCACTGCACCAGGGGTGTTTGCTGGATGCTCTGTAGGGAACAGCCCTAAGTCCTGCTGGATGCTGCAGGAACGTCTCGCTCATGCTTTCGCATGAGGTTGGGTTTAAGGGTAGAAAGACCAGAGGCAGGAGAATCCAGTAGAAGGTTATTTCAGATGAGAAATGATGATTGAACTGAAGTCATGAGAAAAGTGAAAAGGTGAGAGATTGAATTTAAAAGAGAAGAAAGAGTCCTAAATTAGGACCATCTAAAGCAGATAACCTGATCCTTTTCAGTGCTAAAAGAAGACATGAGAACTCTTCTTTGTTCCTTTCCTGTCATCCTTTTTAAATGGTACTTTTGTTTTGTTTATGATATCTCTATTCTTATAACAGTGACAAAGTTAAAAATAGTAACAACTCAGATGATACAAACACTGACCATTCAGAACAGGATTGTTTGAGGGCTATAGCAAGGTCACACTATTGGCCTAAATGGTGGTGAACCTATGGTACACATGCCACAGGGGCTATTTGTTGTCACTGAAAGTTCTAATCGGTTTGTCATCACTTGCTAGGCAATGATGCTGTGACTACTTCATCTTGGGAAGCCTGGGCCCCCACGAGGAGTCAGAGAAGTCACATTGGTGCACTGGAGAATACAAGGGCCACTGAAACACTGAACTAAACAACTGATAGAGCATTAACCATGCAACTGAGTATCTGTCAGACATGTACGTCTTTTAAGTATGCATACACATATAGAAAACATGATCCATAGAAAGTAAAGATTATGTATGTAAAGTATGACATTGAAGTCTACCACGCAGTATACTTGGTCTGATGTGTGGTCAGGGCAGCAGGCAGCTGACTGTCGCATCTTTCACCTAAAGTCCTGTGCTTCTACTGAGACATCTGAAACCTCTCCAACTGATTCACAAAAATGCAGGCTAGTGCTGAGGGCCCTGAAATTTCTGAGCCAACTTCAGAGTAGTTTAACTTCCACTCCATGAAAGCATAGGTAAAAGTGAGAAAGAAGGTTCCAAGCATATGTTTTCATACCTCCATAGAAACAATTCCGGGAAATGTTGTGCCCTGGGCTAGAGAAAGCTTCAACATGTGGAGGCCACAGCCTGGACTCATAGGTTGCAAGAGAATTCTGCTGGGTATGATACAGTAAGCGATAAAGGCTGTATTGGACTACTACCCAAGTTGTTCTATATCTTTGGAGTCTGGAAGGAAAAGCACATGTGGAGCTCTCTGCCAGTGATTATGAAGCTGAGTAATCCACTAAGTGGGTGAAGCAAGACAGGTGGTCAACAAGCATTTCCAGCCCTTTCTCACTACTAGGGGTCTTGATACTGCAGCCCCAACCCCACCCTAGCCACACTGCTACCCACCTGTCCCTGTCCCTACTAGAGCAAGGAGCTGTGAACTGCTGCTTATTCAGGAGGTCAGTAGCTAACCAAGAAGCAAGCCATCTGGAGAGAGACTCTGGCCCAGAGTGAGTTTGCCTGAGAGGCTGGCATCTCAGCTGCTTTGGGAAAGAGACCTCTAACAAGAGAGTGTAGCTTATTTTAAAGGGATGGGCAAGAAGAGAAATAGAAGGCAGAGAAGATGCAGCATCCCTCAGCAAAACGACATGAATTTGGCCCTTATTATTTATAAGTTAAACTATGAGTGTTAATGTCTAACAGCATGTTTCTGGAAGCATGATTTGAATTGGAGAGGATTCTGTTCTCTTCAAGCTAGAAATCTCAGTCATTTGGCTGAAACCATTCATTCTATCATGACGAAACTCAAAGCCAAAGAGGAGCATAGCGGAGGTCCTAGGGGACATTGCCTACCCTGAAACCTGTCTTCCTGAGAACCTGTTCAGCACTTTGGTATTCCCCAAAATTGTTAGCAGAGTCAGCTGCAGTTGAATTGACCTTGGAATTGTTAGAGCTTGAATGTTTAACTGCCTCACTGAAGAAATACTATGGTTCTAGATGTCAGGAAATCTTTGACCAAAAAATACCAAAGTAACCAGTAGGAAGCTTTCTGGTAGGCCTCTTGCTTATCTTGTGATATGTAAACTGGAGAGAATTTCTCCTTTATCTGTTCCATAAGACCCTGAAAACATTCACTGTAGGTCTACACTCTTCTCATGTACTGTCTCTGTAGCTAAATTTACAAGCAAAGTCTGAAAACATGATGTCGATTGTATCAGCAGCCCTATGGGCTACTTTCTCCTATCTTAATGATTTTAGTCTAGATTCTTAAAAACATTGCCTAAAACTTCCCTACACATATGTATACAATACTTCTTTTGATCTCAGACAATATTTTTCCTTCGGTGATAATTCTGTGACAATTCTATTAATGTTCTTAACCTCCTCTTTGTAGGCTCTGACCTCTCACCTACTTAATCACCTTTGTACTGTGTAATAGCAGCTAACAAACAGTATGTGTAAAACCCACATCTCACAGTGATTTGATGTCTACATATTATGTTGCAAGGCCTAAGTAGATAAGCAGCCTCAAACTCTCCGTTCATTAAAACTCAGGAAAAAAATATAATAGTGATATAATCCCAAAAAATGATTGTTAAGATTAAATATGAAACTGGCAATAATGACAAATATTTATTGAAAATTTCTTTTGTGCTAGGCACTATGCTAAGAACTAAGGGACGTACGGACATGTGTTTAATTTAAATGAGACCACCTATGTAAAAGATTCCTCAAGCCCTCTGTGCAATGTGTCTCATACACAGTGTACAATGAATAAATGTTAGAAGCTCATAGTATCACTACAAATAGTAACAATAACAGACACGGTCACACTTGGTAAAAAAGAAAGGTGATGATTTTCAAAGCAGCAAGCTGATTTTCAAAAACTTTAAGTCACTTGCCAGGACCACATGTCTTTCACAAAAGAATTCGTGGACAGATCATATGTATAGGCAAAAAAGAGCAGAGGAAAGAAAATGGGCGAAGAAGTTATTTTCCCAAAGAAAAGTCACATGATGTCAGTTGTTCAGCAAGAAATAAATAAAACTTTGCACAATTAATTTAACTCAGGGTGATTTCCTGAACCAGTGTAAGAGCATTCTCTGTAACTGCAGAAGGTAAACTCCCAAGCATCTGTTTGCCAGCCCTGTTAGTAAATGTGATAATTTCATTTATATTCTTGAGTGACATTACCACTAAGCAGTCATCCGTGCTAAGTTTAACTCTGTTTCCTTGTTGGGACATTTCCCTTCAAACTAAATGCCATGCTAAACAGCTTTTTAAGTCCATGTTTTTCAAATATACAAAACAATATTTTTCTTCTCTATACTCATATCACCCTGACATATTCTTCACGCAAACACTTCTGAACACAAACTGTCCCAGAGGCTTTGCTGGACGTTGGACATGAAGTGAGCCAGGATGACCCCTTGAAGACTTCGGAGTCTCCTAGGACCGACAAAGAGGCCTGTGTAACACAATAGGAAGGGATCTGACTGCTGCTCAGGGACTCTGGACTTTAATTGGAGGTGTTAGGGACACACAGCATGCTTTTAAGTGGGAACCAACAGGATCCAACAGCAAGAATCACTTTGGATCCATAAGGAGTTTCTGGCCATGGTCCTGGCAAGAAAAAACAAGAGCTAGGGACTAAGTTTTTTATGTTCCTTCCTTGAACTTCACTCATTTCCAGAGTTAGGAAAAGATAATTTGTTCCAAGAAATCAGCACTCTTCACACATACACCATAAAAAGATAAAACATTTTTGTTTTTGCCATTAAAATCTTCCACCCATTAATGTGACAGCTTTGGTTTCCCCCCACCTGAGAATAGGTGATTCTGTATGACTCATGGCCACAGAGCCTTGGAGTCTGTCTACTCCTTTGTGCCTTCTGGTACCCTTCTCCAGCCCTGCTTCCAAGCAGTATAAAGTAAGCAGCTCTGTTCTTCCACACCTTACTGCCATCATGTCTCTCTCTTGGAGTCAAACAATCACTGACTAAAACTGTGAGCAAATCAAATTGCTCTTCCTCTTTAAAGTATGGGTGTTGGGTTTTGTATTTCAGTGAGGAGAAACCTGACTAATACAGAAAATTCATATCAGAAAAGTGGGGCTGTTGCTGTGACTATAACTGGCCATGTGATTGGTGTAGAAATCTTTGAAAATGGTCTATGGAAAGAGTTTGGAAAGATTGAAGAAGCAGGGCAGAGAAGCCCTAGAAAAGTTCAAGGATTGGTAATTCTCGTCAAAACTCCGGAGACCAGAATGCCAATAGGAATACAGACAGTAAGGGCGAGACTCAGGCGTTCAGGTTAGGAATGAAGACTCCATTGGAAGGTGAACAGAGGCAGGATGAGTTTATATTCTGGAAGAAAATTCGTCTATGTTTTGCCCATGTCTTGAGATATTGTTGGAGACAGAGTTTAAGAGTGGTAGATTAATTAATCTGGCAGCAGAAATTTCTTTTAGCTAGCTCTATAGTGAAAATTCAAGATGAGAGACAGAGGAGAAAAAAAGTTAAATTTTGACCAGAGTGAGCCATGTTGTAAAGTTGAGGCTAAAGGAAGCGTAGGACCCAAAGAAATTAGTAATTAGTACTATTAAAAAGAAACCAACTACTTTGTAGAGAGACAAGACAAACACCTTGAGGGCATCTCAGGAACCAGAAAGACCTTATCCATTTCAGTTTCAAGGATGCAAATGTATAAACCTTTCAAGAGAGAGAGAGAGGGAGAGAACAAAGAGAGACAGAGAGAGGGAGAAAGAGAGAAACCTTCAAAGCGTTGCTTGAGAATCACAGGTCCTATGATTCATTTCATCACTGTTAGCCATAAAGGCTCTCAGAGGCTATTGTGCCCATGGTCTGAGGGAGCCTAACTATGGCTTTTTCTGACAGAAGACCTCGGAATCACCCACAAATTGTTGATTTTACTGGCATGCTGAATGCAAGAGTTGTGGTGAAGAGATGCTTCATTCTGCTTTTAAATAAAAGCCCAGAAGGCTAGCCCCTGAAAGGGCAGTGCAGGAAGCTGTGGAAATGAAGATAAAGTACAGTTGGTACTCTAGGAAGTCACAGATGCCAGGAATGGTGGAGTCAACCCATGCAAGAGGCTGTGTGGACTGCAACTTGCAAGGCTGTAAAGAGGAAGGCGATTCACATTCTTTGGATTTCATACTTTACTAACTTGTGCCCTGGATGCCAGATATGGAGGTACAGGAATTAATGTTTGCCCAGCTGGGTTTTAATCTTGCTTATTTTCTTCTATACACGTATTCTTTTCTTTTGGATTGGGAATCTTGACCCTATGTCATTGTACCTTGAGTTTATGTGACCTGTTTTTTATTTTTACATAGACCCACAGCTAAGAGGTTGCCTTGAGTCTCAGAAAAGACTTGAACTTGGGTTTTTGAAAACTGATGGAAATGTTGAGACTTTGGAGAAGAGATTATTGTGTTTCTGGCTCTGCATAGAATATTTGTATTGTATTTGGCAGAATTCTGAATTTCCTATCGTCATTATTTGGAGATTAAGAATGTGTTTAGGTAGAAAATTGAGAAAGTTAGGTAGAAAATTGAAAAGGGTGGAGTTCTTGGATTAGTTTTGGGATCTGCTTCTGAGGCCTGCTGAAGTAAACTTCTAGTGTGTTTGGGCATCACAGTGGCATGACCTTAGGATCAATGTCCCTTCCATTCTGACACTCTTCCCTTGCTCTGCTTCCTAGACACCATGAACTAAACGGCTTTACTCCACCACACCCTTCTTCCATGATATCTCTGCCTTAGTGCCAACTGATTATGGACTAAAACTGAGCAAATTAAACCTCTCCTCCTTTAAGTTGTAGCTGTTAGGTCCTATATCTCAGTGACGAGAAAGGTGACTAACACATTCTTAGTATAGTGTCTAACACATTCTTAGTAAGGAATAATAGTAGATGTTCTATGATAGGTAAAGCTAAGTTAAAGGATGTTAAACTTGTTAAGCTAAAGAAATAATGAGTGGGTAGATTGATGGAAGATGAATGAATAGGTGGATGGATGGATGGATGGATGGATGGATGGATGGGTAGGCAAAATCCAAAAATGATGGTAGTTCAACATCCACCTGGGACTTTTATTATTATAGTTCCATAATCATCCTAAATGTGGGATAAGATATTTGATCAGTTGCACTTCAATAAACTCAGAGCCTTATCTTAAATAATTTCAAGTTAACTCGGCTAATTTGATTGCTCAACAAACATTGAACACCTCATATGTCCTAAGCAATGGGGATATAGCAAGAAAACAGACTGCCCAAATGGAATCTACACTCCATTAGTAGTAAGAGTAGATGCTCTAATGAACAAATCACATACTTAATGTGCTCACCCTTTGAGGAAGTTGAACAAAGACAGGCATCTGAATCCTGGGATTCGGGTCTGCAAGTTTATAAATGAGGCCAGGATGTAATCCCGCCATGTCTCTGCCATCATGTAGAACATCCACAGGTTCCTGAGTAGCAGAATCACATACCCGCAGCCTCAGCAAGACTTTATGAACTCAATTTTGTTCCTCTTAAAATTGCCCATTTAACTGTGGCATACATGTGGGAGAGGTGATGCCAAAGTGCAGAAGTCATTTGCTCTGTTACAGATTGATCTCTGGGAGCCCCGAGAAGAGCCGACCTCGTGGCCTTCCAGCCAATGGGAAAATTGGGTTCACTCTTTGCTCTATTGTGTTACATTAGCTGTGCTATGGTTTTATAGCTTTTATGGAAGTGAAGCAGATGGAATCCCTGACCTTGGGTACTGACAACCTAAAAAACAAAATATCCCCCAGGCTATGTATAGTATCTGGTTAAAGACAAGAACCTGACCAACATTCAGATGTGGTGGTAGTGTGTTAGCACAAATAGACTCTTTGATGAATACTTAGTTTACACCCAGTCCTGTAGGGAAGGATTTAAACCAAAGAAAAAATATTACTGGAACCTGTAATACAGGTTCTACACCTGTAATACAGAAATATGCTTAAAATTCCTACCTCCTAAGATCTCATGTTCTGTTCATTCCCCTCTACTGCTCGTAGCCATTGCTATAGATCAAGCCACACACCATGTCTCTTAAACTGCTTTGGGGGCTTCCCACAGCTCCTTCAGTGTTTCCTGATACTCTACAGAAAAAGTACACACTGATAGCAGACTTTGCAAAACACTGTAAGACTTACCCCTTTTAAGACATCCTGTCTTTCTGTACTTCAGCCATGACATGGCCATACTTAATTTCCCATAGTTTTTCCAAATATATTTCCTTCAGTAGTCAGATATTTGCATATATTGTTTCCTATATTTAGAATTTCCTTTCTCCTACTCTTAGTTGATCAGTTCATACTCAAACACACTCATGTATTTTCTTTTTTCAGTTTTCTGTATGGATAATTGAACCCAGGGCCTCACACATGCTCAGTAAACAGTCTGCCACTGAACTATATCCCCAGCCCAAATTGCCCAGGTTGGTCTCAAAATTGGCCATCCTCCTGCCAAGTAACTGTGCTTACATGCTGAGCCACCACATTTGGCCTCATTCTTGCATTTTAATCATTACCTCCTAACATTTATATTGTGTTCCTAACTTCTCTAAGACTGGGTTGGTGAGAGCATCCATGTATTTTCATATCACTTGGCCTTCCTCATCAAGGGAATGTTGCTTTAAAAAGTAGCTGAGTGTATGCAAAAAATGAATCATGCTGTTCCAAGGAATTGGTAGCAAAATTGCCTCCTAGAACAAAGATCACTGATCTCTCTTCCCCATCCATCACAAAAGTAGCTCAAGTAGAAGGTACTCAGTCATACTTGTGGGGAGATAAATGGTTGGGAGGATAGAGATTCTATCCTGAGAACTTTGCTACCCATAAGTTTTTTCCTCTGAACACTTGAGGTGGTGGAGTGGACCTCTATAGCTGATTCCTTGTCTTTTCTGCTTCAACTTATAATAGGACTTTCACGTAAACTTAGCTCCACTACAAAACTGTTTTACTTCCTGGTTGGTTGGTTAGAAAATACACTGGGATTTCTGTTCCCTTGAACTAGTAGGTACGTGAAGATAGCCAGGTTTAAGCAGCCCTCTGTCATTACACACCTTCTAGGGACAGACCTACAGAATCCAGTGTGTTCTTCATAGAAAAGTCTTAAGAAGTATCTAGTGCATATCCCTGTTTTGCAGGTTGTTTTCCTGCCTGTCTTTTTCTTGTCTTTATTTCCTTCTTTCTTTTGTTCCTTTCTTTACCTCTTGTGTACCATGAAGTATGCTCAGAATTGGGAGTTTAACCAAGCCAGAACAAATGACACACAAAGTGCCTTTTCTTTCAAAATTTATGGTCTTCATCAGCCAGTGATGGAAAAGCTTTCAATGATGCAAACACCCTGTTATGGCACGCATGCCATAGATTTGCCACTACTGATCTAGGCCTTGAGACACGTGGACAGACAATTCCAGCTGCCTGCCAGGGAAAGCCTTCTTTATTTGTTTATTGTTTTTCAGCCATTTCAGGTCATGTGGCACAGGAGTAAGAAGTTGTTGCACAGGTTTATACAGATAGAATAGCTGTATACCGGTGAATATCGTGTTCAAGTGTGAAAGGGCCAACTAGTTTTAAGGTGCTTTGTTCTGTGTGGCCAGCAGGGTCTTGAGAAAGCGTAGTGAAAGATTAAGAAGAAACAAGACACATAAATAAGAGTTGGAACTGGGTGAGACCTGACCTCTCTAATAGAGAGGCAGTGACAGTGTCCCAGCCCCAGCATCTTAATTTATACAAAGTGGAAAAAAAGAAAGGAAAGGAAAGGGAAGGGAAGGGAAGGGAAGGGAAGGGAAGGGAAGGGAAGGGAAGGGAAGGAAAGGAAAGGAAAGGAAAGGAAAGGAAAGGAAAGGAAAGGAAAGGAAAGGAAAGGAAAGGAAAGGAAAGGAAAGGAAAGGAAAAATGCACAAGGGATTTGGAGTGCAAGTCTCAGCATTTGATGATAGTTTTGTACTGAAACTAAGCAAACACTAGATGCAAAATAAATATTTGATAGACAAACCACCTTGTTTTATATACTAATTCTCCCCTTGACCATATTTACTAGTCTTTTCTCCCAGTATCTCTTGACTTGACCAAAAACATAAGTATCATCCAAACCCTAAAAAAAGAACAACATATACTGACACATTTCCTTCCAATCCCTGTGCTACCTACAATCTCTCATTTATTCTGACTCCAATCCCGTAAGTTGTATAGATATCACGCCATTTCTCAGATGAAAGTCTTAAGGACTACTAAGCTTTGATGAATGTCTTAAGGTCAGCTATCCAGGATTTGTCTGCTGTACTCTAGCTGCACCCTGTCTGACATAAACTAGCATCTGCAATTGTTTTCCAAGCTCCGTGCAGATAATAATGCTACCTTTTTGCAGGACCACTTTAATGAGACAGTGATGATTTTTATGTTCAAATTATGTTCTCCCTGTTAAAAACAGTCTCATTACTTCAAATGCAAAACCAGCATTCAGTCCTGTGTCATATACCTAAAATTTACCTTTATTTTTCATGTAATTTGTATCTCTCAGGCTTTTTACCTTTACTTATGATTAGGGAGGCTCTTTGTGCCAACACTTCTCAAATTCTGACAGCCTTGATTTTGATTATCTTTCATTTTCATGTTTCCTGTTGACATTCATCAAACCTGGGCACGTAACTCTCTCTTCTTGTAACCACCACTCAGTACTATGTCACACAGCGATCCCAGCCACCCTCACTGGGGAGCCATTCTGCCTGTGTTTCTTGATGTGTTGGACCCCACTCCTGTTCCCACTTTCCACTCCCAAAATGTGAGTTAGGTACCTGCCATCACATTACAAAACTCAGCCTGAGGTGGTTTAAACAAAAGTGTGAAACCTATTTTAGGAGAAAATAATGCCCCATGACAAACATGATCAGCAGTGGAGATGGAGCAGAAAAGCTCTATGGACACTCCTCTCATCTCAGCTTCTCTCTACACGGTCTCTTCATTCTTCCATTGAAGACTGGATTTCTTTAGTCATTTGTCCACATGGAAAAGTTCTTGTCCTTTCCAGTTCTCAGGTGTGCCAACAATTAAAATCAGATGTTGACAAAAACAAACTCCCTTGATGTAACTTTCGAAGAACACTCAGCATTTGGTCAAGGAAGCCAATGTTCTTGTTTAAAATAGATAACATGGGACCATGTTATGGAGGGAAGCTTAAAGACAAAGAATTCCACACTGACTAGACTACACTGCTACTTTCACCTTATTAAGTTATCCTTTTTCTGAGATGTCTGCTGGCAATGAGGAGGAAGTCAGAACCAGAGACTTGAAGACCTAATGGCCATTCCCATAAGTACCATAGGGTCTTGGTAGGGTGAGAACCACGAGGGAAGAAAACCAGATCCGTCCATCTGCTGCTGCGTTCTTAGTACCCACTGTAGTGACTGGCACTCAGTAACAAGGGGGAAACTACTTATTAAATCATGACTAAACCTCAAGGGAAAGGTGTCATTCATCATGCTCCCAAGTTGACAGGGAAAGCAGAACAAAATTAGAAAGGCATGAGAGAGAAATACTTCCCAGGTTAACCCATCAGAGTTGGTGCTGGGTGAAATTCTTTGCCAGGTTGGCACATAGCTCTCATCTTGCTGCAAATGAGTGCTGTATAAACATTTTTGGTGTCTAGGATTTTGAAAATGTCATTTGTTCTTGGAGAACTCTTTTGAAGGCAGTTCAGGAAAATCTTGTACGGCATCCAAGAAGCGATGTGTATTAAATATATATGTGTTTGCAGAGGAGATAGGCAAGCTGGGGGAAAGGAGGTGATTTTATGAGTTGTAAGTAATTAAAGACTATTCTGCATGTAGAAATCTTCATGGAAAATTCCTACCCTACTGATTATTTCCTATAACAATCTGGATCATTGGAATATAAATATTTTCAAAATATATGTATACAGGAGTGGGTATTTTCTTGTCTTGTTAGAGTCCTTGATTTTTTTTTATTTTAATCACTCTATTTGTAAGGCATACACTTTCCTTACTTGGACTTTATGTGCTTTACTGAATAGATGTAGATAAGTAGTTGTCTAGCTGTCTAGAAGGGGTAAGTACAGAGAAGTAATAAAAACCTACTTGACTTTTAAATCTGGAATATGAATTCTTCTGTCGTTTGTTTCCATCAAGTGACTATTTTAAATGAAGAGTGAAATCAGTGATCTCTAAAGTTCATTTATACTCTTATTTTACAATTTTTCAGCCAAAAAGTAGTTCTCAGGGAGGAATAGGTTTCTGGAAAGCAAATGTAAGAAATAGTTGTAAGTGTGAGAAAAATTTATGGGGAAAAGACATGATTTATTGAGGCATCATTAAGAGAATTACTGAAACAACTTAAATCTCCACCATCAAAAAATGGTAACATGAATTCATGATCTTTTCCAGATATAATATGATCAGTTGTTTTAAAAATTATAATTTTGGGGGCTATATGAAAACCTGGAACTTATATATCACTAAGTTTACTCCTTACTCTTGAACACTTATGTAAGTATAAAGGCCCCAAAAATATATATCAAGATGTTAAGACTGATTATATTAAAGCTCAAAGACCAGGGTAACCCTCTTTCTCTTCTTTAGTCTCTATATTTCTGGAAATGCAATTAGCAAGCTATATTAAAAATTTAACTTCATATAAATAACGTCAGCAGAAGTTCAAATGGAAGGGAGGATACTGAACTGGTTCCCAGAGTCAGTCCTTCCCATCAATGCACATACCCAGCCCTTTTTATATTTGTTATTTTGTGACAACCTCTGCTAAACTGCCTAGTCTGACCTTGAATTTGTGACCCTCCTTCCTCAGTGTACCAGAGATCTGGAGTAACCAGCTTTATTTTCCTTTAAAAATAACAAAGTTTAAGCATATACAGTGAAGGGACAACAAGATACTATGCAATCATAAATCAGAGCTGTAACTTATGGTCAGACAGTTACAGTTTTACAGACAAACATTAGGAAGCTATGAGCAAGGGAAGAAAAATCAAGCCTAAAATAATATTGAACTTACTTGTCTCAACAAAAGCATGCAGTTGACTTTCTATAGCCACGGGTTCCATGTTTATGGATTCAACCTATCACAGAATAAAAAGATTTTTTTCAATGTATCAGTTAAGTCTATACTATGAAATTAAACTTATGCTAGTAGAATTTGAATGAAACTTCCTTACCATTATCCTCCAAATAACATATATAACAACTATTTACATCCATTTATATATTAGATATTGCAAATATCCTTTCAATATACTTCTTAAAGTATTAAAAGAATATGCGTAGTTGATATGCAAATTATATTTTTATTTAACATAAAATCTTAAGCATCTGTGGATTATGGTAGAGTCACGAACAGGGTGTCAGGCTGGCAACAATCCTGCACAGATCCTTAGGGGCAACTAGGATAGGATGATGGTGCCACTCTACCTTGGGACAAAGTACATTTGAAAGAAATTAACTTGGTTCTATTTAAAGAAGGCTCAAAGGATGACGGGAGAATCACAAATCCTATCACATGAGAAGAAGTTGGAGGAATTAGGATATTACACTAACAGGATACAACTCAGATTTTAAACTCCTCTAGAGCCACCATGAAGGGAAAGGAGTAGACTGGCTTGCAGGGTCATGGGGAAAAGAATTGTGACTAATAAATGGGAACTCTTAGAAGATCACTTTCAAAATTAGATACATGGAGTAAAGTATCTCCGTTTTGGAGATGCAAGGCACCAGTCTGCAAAGATGAAAATGCTGTGATAGAGGCAAAAGGGATAGACAGAAGGAAACAAAAGTTTCTTCCAGCCCTGAGCCTTCCCAGTCTTAAGAACTCCAGAGAAACAGATTAAGGCAGTGCATATAACAAGAAAACTGTACAGAGAACTCTATTTTTGCATAGTAATTCCTGAAGCCTCTTTTAATCCCACTATCTTAATCTAGACCCACTAAAACATGAACACAGCTGAGAACCATCTGCCTCTCCAAATAGTCCTGAGATACCACAGTTTCTGTTTACGCTTATATTGTATATTATATATTTGCATTCTCCCTTTACAAAAAAAAAAAACTCATAGAAAAGTTTCTGTATTCTCCACAGGGAGCTCAAGTGATCAAACAGATCCAGGACAAATGGATGAGTGTTTATATTTTAATTTTCTATTCAAAGAAGCAATGTTTGTTCACTAAAGAAAAATGTAAAAAAGTCTAAAAAAAAGGTAAAAAAAATCCATGATTCAAATATCACAGTAACCAATGAAAGCTGACATCTGGGAAGTTTTCCTTCTTGTCTCATTCTATACCTTTGTCTATCAGTCATCTTTCTGTTGCTGGGACAAAATACAGTTACACAATTTAGAGGAGAAAGATTTATTTTGGCTCATAGTTTTAGAGGTTTCAGTCCATGGTCATCCAGGGCAAAAACATTGTATCAGAAAACCATGGTGGAAAGGCATGTTTGAGAAAAGCTGCTCATCTCGTGGCGGCCAGGAAAGAGAAAGAGCAAATAGAGAGCCAGAGAGAAGAAGAAAGTGGGGCAGGATATACTCTTCAAAGCCCCACCCCTTGAGACCTACTTCCTCCAACCTGGCCCCACCTCCGAATAGCCCATTCTGCTATGAACTCATCAATGGATCGGTCCACTGAAAAAGTTAGCACCCACATGATCCATCCACCTTTTGAACGCCCTACCTCTGCCCATGTGAGATTTGGGGGACATTTTAGATCTAAACAATAACACCTTGGTAACAGATAGATTTAATTTTAAAAAAGGTAGATATTTCTATGTTTAATCTTCCAGTATTTAAAAAAGTTCCCTCAAGACATAATAGTTCCCTCCGTGAAGACTGAATCATCACCTGCCATGAATATTATAAACCGAGATGCTATCTTTAGGTGAGGAAATAATCTAGACCAGGGAAAATTCTCAGTGAAAGATCAGATTGCAAATATTTTAGGGTCTGTAGGTCATCAGATATACTTTCCAACCACCAGTATCTGCTATTGTTGAAAAAAACAACCAGAGACAATATATAATATGTGTATGATTCTGTTCCACTAACACTTTATTAAAGCAGATGGTGGTTCAGATGTAGCTCATAGGCTGTCATTTGCCAGTCTCCCAAACCATTTACATAAATTGACTAAACCAAATAGCCAACTGGACTTCTATAGCTGTAAAAGGTTTGTCATAAAGGAAAAACTGAAGACCTCAATTGAAACCATATAAGAAGAGTTCTGGTCAAATTCAATCTTCATATGAGTTAAGAGTCAAGTTCAAGAAAACCAACTGTGGTAAGCCTTGTCAGACAAACTCCAAATTTTGGTAAGCATCAGGAGATCAAGCTGGAAGAGTTTAAAATAGACAGTCTTTCTGGTGTGATGGCGCACACCTGTAATCCCAGCACATGGGAGGCTGAAGCAAGAGGATCACTGTGAGTTCTAGGCTACTCTTGTCTACATGGTAAGTTCAAAACCAGCCCAAACTGTATAGTAAGACTGTGTCTCAATGAGCCAAATAAATAAATAAAAGAATCAATAGTCTTGAGGTTAGTTTAAAGAATAAAGACAAGTCATTTGTACATAGGAAGTTAGAACCTGAGCAAAAAGAATAGGGAACAAATATTTGTGATGAATTTAGCTCAGTGCCTGGCATGTACATGCTTGATGAATAGGGATAAATTATTCACTTGTTCTGTCATAGGTTAATTCACTCAGTCTGTACAGTTATGCATCAGACACTTACCGAAAACCTATTATATGTCAGGAACTCTAGTAGGTAATGACAACACAACACTAAATAAGATATATAATGATACCAAACAATAAAGACAGCATCATTTAGTAAATTGTCACAATCTAAGCTGCTAAATGCTAAAGTGAGTTTGAAATCAGGCATGCAAGGGCGGGGTGGGGAGTGTGCCTGAGTGAGCCCTGAGGGGATGGGGCTCTGCAGGGAGAGTGATAACAACCGTGTCCTGATATGAGTGGAGTCAGGCTGGGAATAGGGGAGTCAGGTCTATCTAGTGTTAGGGGTCTCGCATTCAAAGGTCTGTGGGTGACAGCAATCATAGTATTTTCAATGATGCAGATGAGTTAGTAAGGCTGGGAGGATGGCAGTTGAGAAGGGAGAGAGGCCAGAATCAGGTACTAAAAAGCCTCTTTCATAAGCTCTGTGAAGTTCTACCTTATTGCTCAAACGGGAAGACCTTTTAAGCAGGAAAGTAGTTTAATAACATCTAACTTCTAAAAAAGACCAGGAAAAAAGCATTTCATGGTCTCATAGAAGTTCAGGAGTGGGGTGTTTGCTTGCTGTACTGGGGATTGAACTGAAGGCTATCCCAGTGAGCTGCCCATCTAGCATTTTATTCTTGTGTCTTTTATTTTGAGGTAGAGTTTCTCTATGTTAGATACTTTTTGGTGCAATTTAGCATTGGCCAAGGTAGGGCAGCCTGAACGCGCCAGGAGGGAGAGCTGTGAAGGGCTATTTGAAAGCCATGGCTGAAGAGCCATGAAGCTAGGTAGCTGCCCCTTCCTCTCCCTGCCCAAGCCTGTTTTGCAGTGTGATGCTGTCAGAATATGGTAAATGATATTCGTCACTCAACATAATTTCTCCTGCCGTGGAAGTGATTATGCTTTTTCTATTTCTCTTTACAGAGTGCTTATTGATTGAGTTTGGATTTGCCGCAGATCTGTCTACCCGTGAGTGGTCATATTGGTGAGTGATGTGATTCTTTTCCTTTTATTTGTCCAACATAGGCTGCTGGCTTGATTTGGTGAGTTTTCTTTATTCTTGGGTCATTTTGTATTTAGGATTCTCAGACCTACCTCCAAAGTATGCAGAGTTCTCTCCACACCTGTACCTAGCACTATTTTTGGTACATAGTACCAAATGATAAAATTACAATAGATTGAGTTTAAAGAACTTAGCTGGCTTTCATTCACAACCCCACAGTCAGAACAGGCTCCAAGAATTCAAACTAGCGATGTGATCGGGCAGTGTGTGTGAAAAGAAAACAGGAGTGAAGGGCAGGGCTCAATTGGCTACTGCTCCTTGTTTGCCTGTCTTGAAGCAGTCACTGCCTGGATTTCGCAGAAGTTTAGCTGCTGTAACTGGCTGAGATTCAGCTACAAGTTTAAAAGCATACTCTTAAATTATGGTTTCAGTTAAATGCTCAGCCTGGCTCTACTTTGTGTTACTGTAGGACTCAGGTGCAGAGGCATCTTCAGAGCACATGTTGGTTAATTAACAACGTCTTCAGGGGTTGATGCACCCCCACATTACCACTGCAGGTCTACAGAGTCATGTTAAGCCAAGTGATCATGAAGTAGGTAGCCCACTGAAATCCCCTAGAGAATGTATGTTCAAAGGAATCCATCACAACCTGTCAAATATATCTGAAAAAATAATCGTTCTTTTTTTGCCTTATTCAAAAGTGATCATTTATTCACACTAGAAATGTACTTTATGTTTGATAATAGCATTTTGCTACTGTAACTGCTCTGGTTTGATATGCTTTTGAAATATTGGTGACAAGATACAGAGTTTGCCCCAGACAGATAAAAATCAAAGGGGAGGCACTAAAATGAGATCTTTCAAAACATCCCGAGAACATTTCTAACTCTCACATAAGCTGCTTTCCTATGGAGAAAGGTAGTGTGTCTCCAGACACATTATCTATCCTGGGCTTTTCATCAGAGCATCTTTTGTTGTTCTTGAACGGGATTGTTTTGGTTTTTGTAGGAGAAATTTGATTTGGAATTTTGTTTACTGAAGGCACAGTACCTAGAGGTATGTGATAAGAAACTTGTCTATTGTTTCTATAATGAAAATCCTTCATTTCGGAGACTGAGTTTTTTCTGGCTTTTAGTGCAAAATATTTCTTGATGCATAAATGAGGACTGGGAATAATAAATATACTCAAAAGGCACAGTTAACATAACACATTTTTTTCATACCCACACATTTTGCCTGTTATACTAGCAATTTGGGGAAAAAGAGAAACAAGCTTGAAAAATATAATTCACTCCACAGTAATTGGTTTTCTTTTTTGTAGTTTCTTTCGTCTATATTCACACCTTTGTCAGTGTTTCACTACCTCTTTATGTACTCCTGGTGCAGTATTTTTTTAAATTTTCTGTATCAGCCATGATATGCTCTCCTGTTGTTTCCATTGTTGTATTTGCAGTGAGAGACTTTGGGCTTTGGTTTTTCATTTAAAAAATAAAGTCAGTATATACCTTCCACCAGTACCTTCACACATCCCTCCATCCACCGTGCATTCTGTCATCATGCATTATACAAAAGTATTTTTATTTTTTATTCTAAGCCAATTCTGTTCCTATTTTTCCTATCCAAGTGCAATGTAATCACTTTTGGATACACTGTTGAAAATATTGTTATACCTGAGATTTTTTTCATTTTTTAAAATCATTAAAAAAAAACAAAATCAGAATTTCATTTTACATTTGAAAGACATATTGTGCACAGTTTAAAACACCCAAATACCTCTGAAATAAATTGAGGTGAACTCTTCAGTTGTGTTTCTCAGCACATTTCCAGAAAATTATTTACATAACTTTTATTTTTTAGCTTCATTTGTTGCTAGTGTTAATATGGAACAGAGCATTGAATGTTTTAAGATATATATATATATATATATATATAACCTCACTGAAATTCAGTTTTTAATTTTATTTCAAGTGGAATAGAATGATTTGTTCTTTTAATAGAAATATATCTGTAAATATTCTATAAAACATAGGATTAGTAGCCAATAATTTTCCTTTCCCTCTTGTCCCTCAATCTATTATGAGATCTGGCAGATTCTAACTTTCCAGTATGAAACTCTTAAAATCTAAAAGAAGTCATCTCAAAAGGTTAGTCAATCAATGTTTCATTTCACTGTGAAGCTAAAGTTTACAAATTGGGCCTAGCAAAATTATCTTTTCTCATTTGGAATTTGCTTTTACTGGTAAACTTTCCATTAACCACTTTATAATTCATACTTATTTTAAAAGCTCTGATTTTGATGTGACACAAATGTTATGCAAATAAAATTAATAATATAGACTATTATATTAGCAGTGATATAGTTGTCATATATATATATATAATATATCACTATTATATATATTATTCTGTACTAATAATATATAAACATATTTACTACCATATTGGGGTAACAATTATTGATAGAGGGAAGGAAAGAATATAAATGTGCAAATTAACTTCTTTAAAAACCACAAAGCAACCTTACTTTATCCGGGTTCATGCAATCCATATATTGTATCACCATCAAAATCTGAATTTAAACTTTTTTAACACTTAGAGTTCCTCTGAATGACTTTTGACCATTAGTGGTCATACAGTCATTATGGGATAAACTTGCTATCCATTTCTATCCTGTTCAACACCTTTGTAATTGACAGTATGATATCAAGGCAAATGGAAGACCACAGTTGAATCTCTCTGGTTGAGTTCCATAGTTCTGGTTTTTGCTTTCATTGAACTAATTATCTCTAGAAGTCAAGCAATTTGTGTTAAAATTCAGCCTTAGCTCCTGAGAGATAGCCCACAGGAATCTAAGTTATGAAGCACTGTCTGTCCAGATCTATCTGTGTTACACTTGGAAGTTCTATGACGCACGGGAGGATATTCGGCAGTTTCTAGTACATTCAGCTGCACTGCTTACAAAGTACAGGTTTTCCTCTACAGATACTAATTTCTGCTGTAGTACGACACCATAGTACATCCTTCCTGCAGACATTTTGAGCAGTTATTATGCTCTATGTAAAACTCTGTGTAAAAATCCACCCACAAATGGCACTATCAATGCAAATAGCTCATCTGACTGACTGAACAGACCTACCTTCTACACACTGCCAAGTTCATACACGTGCAGGTGCTAGCAAGCCTGTCACAAATTACTCTTCATCCTAGGAGCTAGAAGGTTCTTTCTGACATCTCTGTGTAATACACATTCATATTTCAGTCATTAAAATGTGAAAAATGTTCCTCCCAGAGTTAAGGAAATAGAGCAATTAACATTTCAAAGGCCAAATATGCTCTGTGTAAACCCAAAGAAGGACCAAAGCTGTGAACATCCACTTCCTACCTACCGAGAGTGTCACCTACAAGCCTTCCCCTTTGGTCATATTTCCTCCACTGTCTAAATATCCTCTTGCCACCATTGTGGCAAAGAATCCTATGTCAATACCTTTCTCCCCCTGTTTACCTGTTTATGTTTCTCCTTGGAAGAAAACAAATGTGTTACTGTTTGATGATTTTTATCTCAAATTATAATGTGACTATCTGAGGTAAGACTGTTTACTATGGATCTGTAACTATCATGACTGGACATTCAGTCCAGAACACTCGCTGAGGGCCTCTGCTCTGTGTAATTATTACCAGGCCTCTAGTGTCCTGGTTTGATAAATCCAGTGAATGGATGAAGAGCTCCAACCAAGTCACAGAACGTTTCCTGCCAGTGTTTGTGAAGGTCTCATGTTTGTCAACACCTGGAGCAAAGACTGTAGGGAGTGGCACTGTCCTCACGCCAGACAGGGAGGAGTGGAGGGGGTCACTGAGTGTGAGTTCCCCGGAGAAACTAAACAAGAGAGTTGAAGGGCCTCTAACTGGGAAAGTGACAAGGTGACTGCAAACAGGCCTCTTTGGTAGGAAATAAGGTGGCAGAGGCCTAAGGAGGCAGGCCTTACCCTAAGAGAGCAGAGCAGCTTGGCAAGGGCAGAAGTCTGACTTGTACAGTGTCACCATAGCTCCAGGCCCCCTATAGAATTTCCTTATTCTTTTCCTTTGGGACCTTCCTTAGCACCAGGCAGGATTGTTTTGAGTCAGGCTCTGTTCTATGCGAATGTACAAAGGATTTTCCTACCCCAAGACCAAATACTAAAAATAGAATATCACGGTCTTGGGAAATGACTCCCCACCATCACCACTGCCAAAGGAAGGTCAGGAATCCCAGTCTGTGTGAAAAGCAAGACCCTCCAGGAGTACTGGCCATCTAGAAACTCCCAAACCAGGCGTATGTGACAAGGAATCTGTCCCATCTCGCCTCTCCATTTGCTCTTCTGTCTCCCTCTTCTGACTTAAACATTTTCTTCTATTCTGTTTTCAGACCAGCTCCTTCAGGCCATCTCTTACTGCTTATTATAATGCATCTTAGATGAAACTTGATTCACATTTACAAACACACACACACACACACACACACACTTCTAAATTTTACAGGTAATTGAATATTTTAAAACTGTCTCTAAATGGAACCAGAGGAAAAATTATGTTGATTCTGAGCCAAAATATTATTTATTTAGCTCTCTAGGTGAAAATTCTTTTTGTTCCAGTATACAAGCTTTTAATAATATTTTCTTTTCCCTCTCTCTAATGAAATTTGATTATGATTTCTAACCACAAAACTTGAAAGTCAAGCTCCTTACAAAGCAAAATGCCCAAGGAAATGCTGACTTCTAGGTGTTTGCTGTACATTGGAGAGAGGGTTCCCCTTAGAAAGGCAGGAGTGGTCTGCAGTCCATTAGTCATCACTCCAAAATGTTTACTTACAAGTAAGCTACTGGGTACCGTGTGCCGCTGGGCCCTGGTGGTTCTGTGCTGAAGAGTAGGTAGGACTCAAAGATGGAACTGAAGAACTATAAACAGCACAGGTATAGAAAACGGAGAATGCAGGCGTCAGCCTCTGAATTTGTCACTTATTAGTTCATCCTGCCTCTGATCTTCAACTTCCCAAGTCACATGAATGTAGCAACTCACAAAGGAGTCAAATGGTTTGAATTAGTTTTGCAAATTATGAGAGAGAAGGATGGACTGTCATGCTTTCTCATTTTTGTGTTTAATGCAGATCCTTATTTACTTCAGCATATTTGTTAAAAATAATTTCGTTTTCGGTTCCTAAAAAAAAAAACTACAAAAAATAAGAAGTCCTAGGAAAGGTGTGGAAAAGTTGGAGCCTTTGTACATATAAAATAGTATAGCCACTATGGAAAACAGTGTAACAGTACGAAAGTTCCTCAAAAATTAAAAATTGAATGTATTGTGTGATGCAGCCATTCCATTCCTGAGTACATACTCGGGATTAGCAGAAGTGCCTTAAACAGGTATTTGTACAACCATGTTTGTAGCAGTAGTATGTACATTAGCTGAAATGTGGATCAACTAAAGCGTTCAACCATAGATGGATGGATAAGCAAAATGTCATATATATATATATATATATATATATATATATATATGCAAGAGAATAGGACTCAGCCTAAAAGGGAAGGGAGTCCTGGAATAAGCCAATCACAATATAGGTTTCCATTTCTATAGATACTTGAAATAGTCAAAATCATAGAGATGGAAAATTGAATGGAGGTTTTCGAGGAGAAAGCAAAATAGGAACTTATGGTGTACTGGATTTAGAGTCTTAGTTTTGCAGAACAAAAGAGAACTATGAAGATGGATAATGGTTGTATAAAATCTGAATATAAATAATGACACTGAATTATCACAACATTTGACAGTAACTTTTGTGTATTTATTACTACAGTAACAAAAAATGGGAAAGTTCTCTATTGGACTGAATTTGGGTCTTTCTTGAAAAACACAATGACTATACATGAATGGTGTTGTATTTCTATCTCTCCATGCTGCAGAATTTGTCTTTCTTGATCTTTATGTCAAGCCCACACTATGTTGATACTGACAAATTTACAGTAAATCTTAAAAGCAAGTGGTATTAACCTTCCAACTTTGGTCACTTATAATTCCTTTAGATATCTTTGGTCACTTATAATTCCTTTAGATATCTTTGCATTTCACATAAATTTTAGAATAACATCAATTTCTCCTGAAATATCTCTTGAGATTTTGATTGATGGTGTGTCAAATCTGAAGATCAATTTTTAAGTTTATTTCTTAAAAAATTGAACATGATAAATTATTTTATTTATTTATAACTACTTTTATTTCAATGTAGAGGTTTTCCACATTTTTGTTCCATTTACTTCCAAGTGTTTTATGTTTTATAACAGTAGCCTTAATGAACTCTTTTACATATTTACTGCTAGAACATAGAACTACAAGTGATTTTGCACAGTTACATTGTACCTTACTATTTTCATAAATTCACTTATTAGGTCTGAATATGTACTACCTCTTTCTTTAGATTTTCCATGTGAATGATTATATTAGGTGCAATAGAAACACTTTTACTTTATTCTGATTTTTTTTTCTTTTGCTTGTTTTTGCCTCATTCACAATCTTAGGAAAAGATTATTCAGTATTTCACTATTAGGTGTAATGTTTTTATAGGATTTCTTGGGGAGGCCTTTAGAAAGTTATAGAAATTCTGTTACTCCTGAATTCCTGGAATTTTTTTAATACACAGGTACTTAATACTGAAAAATTACTTTTCTGCATTTGGTTAGGTGAGCGCATGATCTATCTCAAGTTAACATAACATTAATTGACTCTGGATGTTAAAATCATGTATTGTGGGAATAAAATCTACTTCATCATAAAGAATTATTCTCTTTATATTGGTTCAATCTGCAGATATTTTATGAAATATTTTCAGATATTTGTTCACAAAAGAAATTACCAGCTTTTTAAAAGTGTTCTATTAAGTTTTGGTATTATGGTTATTATGCTGGCTTCATAAATAAGTCTGAAGATTTTTCTTCCCTATTTTCTGAAATGATTTATGTAAGATTAGTTTAAGCTCTTCCTTTAATGTCTGATACGGTTTTATTTCTTCTTTTGAGGAGAGATAGTATCCACCAATAAAATCCTCAGACTTGGAGTTTTCTTTGTGGGTGGATTTGATAATGATTCAATTTTTTTCTTAGACTTAAGGATATTCAGATTTTCTGGGGTTTTTTCTTATGTCAGTATTGATAAATTTCATTTTTCATGGGATTTATCAAACTCTTAAATTAGATATATGGCATGAAGTAATTCATAATATTCTTTCAGCATCTTTTAAATGCTGTAGAATCTATAGTAATAATCCTGTTATGCCTGATACCAGGAATTGGTGTTCACTCACTTTTCTTTGATCCGTCTAGCTAGAGCTTAGCAAGCTTGTCCTTCTTTTCAAAGAATCAACTTTGGGCTATGCTAATTTTCTTTACTATTTGCCAATATTTTGTTTCCTTTATTTTTAAATTTGTTTTCTTTCCTTTTCTACTAACTTTGCATTCAATTTCCTATTCCTTTTGGAGCTTCTTAAGGCAGAACCAAAACTCATTGCTTCTTTTGCTACTTTTCATTTTTCTCATTTAGTGTACTTAAACCAACAGCTCCTTGTAAACACTGTGTCAGTTTCAGCCTACAAATTTTGATGCATTCTATTTTTATTAGCATTCATATAAAAAATTTCTAATTTACTCCTGTGATTGCTTCTGTGCCTCATGTATTATATAGAAGTTAATTACCAAATATTTGAGATAGTCTAAAGTATTTTATTATTATTGGCTTCAATTTAATTCCATTGAGGTCAGAGATCACACTCTATGATTTCAATCATTTTCAATTTGATTTTTTCAAAGTTGTGGTTTAAAATACAGTCTATGTTGATGAACAGGTGCATACAAAAGGAGCATTTGTAATTTGAGAGTAATGTTCTATAAATATCCATTAGTTCAAGATAGTTGATAGTATTGTTCAGAACAATGACATCTTTACTTATTTTTCCCAGCTACTGAGAGAAGAGTGTTGAAGTCCCCAGTTAGGACAGAGTTATTTATTTCTCCTTTTAACTTTGTCAGTTTTAAATGGGTGTACTTTTGCCATTATAAAAGGGCTTTCTTTATCTTGAAGTTTGTATCAGTTAAGGCCTAGAAACTATACAGAATTTGAACGGGACAAATTTAATGTAAAGAATTATTCATTAGGAACTGGGATTAAGTACGAAGGGGCAAAGAGAATTCTAGAAACGTAAGAGTAGCAGATCTAGGAGCAACCGCTGGATCTTGGGTTTAGAAAGCCCCCCAAAAGCAACTCATTTGGAAAAGAATAAGACCTCGATGGAAGGTGGGTGACTCTAGAAGACTCAGTGGCAGAGAAGCTCATGAGGGTAGCAAGACAAGAGCTGGTAATCAAGAAACATCATACTAAATGCTCAGGACATGAACTAGAAAACCAACCCCAAGGTGTTCTGGGACCTGCTCTAGTGGGATTCAAAGCCAACTTCAGAGGGCCAGCTGGACTCTGAAAAAGGACAGCTGGGCCTGCCGAAATTGTCCACTGGGATGGGGACAGGAACTGAGGAAGCTTGATAAGATACTTCCCGTGAGGGTGCCTTGAAAGTGAGTGACAGTGAGCACAGACAGCCGTCCCGCACACACACACTCACAGACTGCTGGCCCACACACGCCAGGCAAGAAAAAAGCCCAAGAACCAGGAAGACGATCCCTGCCCTCCTGCCGTGGCCCTGCAGCGCCCTCTACTGACAAAACTTCACAGAGGTGACAAAGGTGAACTATTTGAGGGTCCACTGCAAGGACCACAAGGCAAATTAGGATGGTGGATTGGGAGCCCGGATTGGTAACTGGCAAAAGAGACAATGTGTTTGGTCCAGCTGTTTAGGTATAGTATTACATAGCTTAGTTATTTATGCCCTTACTTTCAAACCTTTTCTTTTAAATAGCATATAGTGTTGCCTTGGTTCTTGTTTCAGGTTTTTGTTTTTACTACCTTCTTATTTTTCATCATGTAACCCACTCATGTTTACTGTAATTATTGACAGTCACTACTTTCCAACTCATTTTCTATTTGCCCCTTTTGTTTTTACTTCATTCTTTCACTCTTCTTTAATACTTGGTGTATTTTTAAAAAGTTTTTAGAACTTAATTTTGTTTTACCTCCTGGCTGTTTAGTTGTATCTTTTTGAATTGGGTTGTGTGTGTGTGTGTGTGTGTGTGTGTGTGCTCTAGGAATTATAGTGTACATCCTTAATTTCCCCCCTCCTGAGAATGACTCTAGTAACTCTTATAAAATGCAGAAAGCTGCAACCCCAAATGTTTATTTGCCACCACCCACCTTCTTGTAAGTTGCAGATTTCATATTATACCAATTACAACTATAGCCTCTTTAACACATTGTCCTCATTTTTGCTTTTTTAAAACAAAAAGACCATTTTAATCTCATATTTATGTAGATATTTAAAATTTCCTGCAATTCTGCTCCTCTATAAAGACTCCTCTTTGTGTCTGGTATTACTTTCCTTTGACCAGAAGCGCATGCTTTATTATCATGTAACACAGATCTCCTGTCAATAAATTTTCCCATTTTAAAAAAAGAATCTTAAATTGCCTGCATTTTATATTTATTCTTGAAAGAAGATATCATTGGATATTCTTACAAATTTTTTAACTTAAAACTTTAAACATATGTGTACCTCTCTGGATTTCATAGCTACTGTTATGAGATTAGCAAATTTGTCAATTTGTATTGCCCTGGTATTGTACAATGTGTTGTTTTTCTCTATTGGTTTAAAGTTTTCTCTTTACCATTTGTTTTTAGCAATTTATGGTTTCAAGTTACTCCCTATACTCCTTATATGTACCTTTCTTGGAGTTAGTCTCTGACGTCTCCCCCAAAATCTGAAATTTCAACATTCTAACTTTAAATAATTTTAGTCTCATTGTTCCTTTTCCCTCCTCCTACATCTCTAGAAGAGCTTTTGCTTTTGTTTCGTAGTTTGCTGAGTGTCTTTTCATAGTTTCAATAATTTTTCTCTGCTCTTCATTTGTATAATGTCTACAGACCCTTTTATCTGTTGTCTCATTCTGCCATTAGGCCTACCTAGTGAATTTTTATCTCACACATTAAATATTTAATACTTTAAACTCCCATTTGGTCCTTTTTGTTGGTTTTTCTTTGTTACAATTTTTATTCACCACAAGCATAATTTACTTTATTTTGATGAGCTATAAGTTATAATAGCAGCTTTGAAAATCCATGGCTGCTAATCCCAGCACTGAGGTGACCTCAGGCCTCATCTCAGGCAATTGTCTTTTCTCTTTCCTTTGGGTCATAATTTCCTGGTTCTTGCTACATAAAGCAATTTTGGATTTTTTCCCAGACATTTTGAATATTATGTTTTGGAGCTTCTAGATTCTCTTAGCCTTTTTTTCATTTTAACAGGCAATTTTGCTTATTAGCCAGCGTTAAACCAAGAGTATATATAATGTATAGGGTAAGCGTGTGTGTGTGTGTGTGTGTGTGTGTGCGCATGCGCATATATAACGCACATATATAAATCAATGATACATAGATAGATGTACATATTCATACACATTATAATAAAAGAGGTTTAGCTTAAGTAATTAACTCATAATTGTGAGATTATCAAGTCTGAAAACTACAGGGTAAGCTGGAGCATAAAACTGCAGGCAGATTGTTGCTACTGACTTTATGCAAAATTCCATCTTCTCGGAAACCTTGGCTTTTATTCTTATGACCTTCAACTGATCAGATGAGAACCACACACACAATAAAGGGTAATATCCTTTGCTAACAGCCAATCTATGTTAGATGTTAACCAAATCTACAAAATCAGTTCACCATGAGGCCTACATGAACATTTGATTAAATAGCTGCATACTATAGGTAAGCCAAGTGGATGTAAAATATTCACAATCTCATGCAGTAGATGTGCATTGCAAGCTTGCACATTGACAGTGGGTTTGTGTTCTTCAAACCTCAGAAGCAAGCTGTGTTTGATCTGCTCCATACGTGCAAGAGTAAGCCAAAGACTTGGATGAAGTTTATAAACAGATTTTGGCTCTCTCTTTCCCAGAATTCTTTCTTCATTTCTCAGTATCGATGCTTGCTTTGAACTCTGTTATTTGGTTCTTTAGACTGGAAAGATTGTGGGTTTGATCTCATAGTTTCATTCATTAGGCACAACACCAGTTTGGCCTGTCCTCAAGTTTAAAGCTATGAAAATGCAAAACACATCCGATGATACTCACTTCTTATAAGCTTTATTTCCCTCTCGAATCTGCTTGCTTTCTGTTATTCTCCCCTGCTTTCAAGTAAATGTTTAATTTGTGGTTTTGCTTTTGTGTTTAGTTCATGGTTTATAATCTTTACCTGTGGAAATGTGGAATCTGGTAGGAGTTCACTGCAGTGACCTCACATGTATCAAGAGAAGCAAATGAGACAGTTAAAGAGTAAGTGTGGTTCCTTTTGGCACACAGTAAGGAATCAGTAAACAGTAGCCATTATTGCCATGGTGTGACTAGTTAGCAAATTGGTTGATCTGTTTAAACATTGTCTCAGCCAAACTCTAGACAGTTTTAAGAGCTCAGGGTACAGCAAGTCTAGAGTATTCAGGAGATATTCTCTGCAAAGCAAGGAGTCAAGGCCACAGCCAAATTTTTTTTCCAGGATTTTCCAGCTCGTTCCAGGAGCTGCAAACTAGGAAACTGAGGCAGTCATCCAACTGTAAAATTGAGACTACTCTAGAAAATTTTCAGAAACCGAAAGGAGAAGTTAGGAACTTGACAAGTACTCCAGACTAGACTTCAGTTCCTACAATTATGTCAGCTTTACAAGGCAGAAATTTTGTCTGTTTTATTAATGCTACCATCCTCAGACCCAGCCTGGTATTTATCCCATAACAAGGATGATAGATATTAGTCCAACGAATGGATAAAAAAGTTTAGGCAACCAGACTTGTTCAACTACCTACAACATGATGAGTGTAGAAATACTTCTCAGAGGACGCCGGAGTCTGTGGTAGGAAAAATTACCAGCAGCAGCGACTCCAGAGGCTCAAAAGGGCAAACAAACATCCTTCCTTTGCCCGAAGAGTCTCCCACAGTCGGCTCAGCCAAAGGTCAGACCTCACGTCCAGCCTGCCCCAGGCATGAGAAGCGCCAAGAATGTGTGATGGCCCCTGAGCAACCTTCTTGTGAGGTTTCACCCTCATCTTGAAGCAGTTTCTGATCGTTTGGGGTTTGGTACTACCAAAACCTGGGCTTTGCCAAAACCTCGCTGCCTTTCATGTTTGATCTCTAGCACCCTCACAAAACAATCAGGAGCCTCTTGATTCTACTCCTTAATTTTCACTTACGTCATCAAAACTTTCTCTTTAAACATATCACTGGCAATCAAAGGAACTGTCAGCTATTGGTTAGGACGATGAGTCAGCTTGATGCAAGTTACTCTCTCAGCCTCTGGAAGAGGACTCTGGCATGTCCCCTCTGACCCCAACTGCGGGATGTCTGCATGGAGACTGAGCCATCAACCTTTTTTTTTTTTTTTAAAGAAATCTAACTTTTTAAATAACATGTATGCTCACATTGGAGACTGGAGTATTTCAAATAAACATGGATAAATCTAAAGAAAATACCACCACCCAGAGATAAGAACAATAAACATGAATTTTCCCTTTCCTTTTCATACTTTTTCTCTGCCAACATAAGACCATGGTCTAACAATTTTATATCTACTGTTCTATTTAATATAAACAGGAATTCCATATTATTCCATAGCATTCATTTATACCATTACAGTACTATCTATTTAATCAGAAAAAATACTTGTTGAACCTCTGCTGTGCATCATACTCTGTGGTAAACATCACAGGTGCCCAGCACTAAACACATCATGGGTCCCCTTTTGTACGGCAGGAGACTCACAATAAGGCAATAATCTTATGAGTTCTAAGTGCCATAAAATAAGCCAAAGCAGGAGAAGAGGCCGGCATCATGCTGAAGGGTCATGAGTACGAGCAGGTGATAATCAAGCCAAGGCTGCTAAACGGGAAGCTCTTCAACACTCCATGAAGTGGATGAACAGTAATTAATGCAAACACAGCAGTATCAGGTATCAAACATTTTGTTTGTTTATAATATTTTACTATTACAGTATGACTACAGAACTCTTTGAGGTCAGCAAGTTTTTTGAATTGAATATCACTCATGGAAACTAAAGCATCTAGAAAGAACTGAGCTAAGTGATAGAGAAGAGGAAGGAACAAAAGGGGAAGTTAAGGAAACAAGTAGAAAATTAGAGATGAGAAAAGAGGGAGGAGATGGTATATATGTACCCAGAGGTAGGTGGGTCCAGTATGATGGCACCTGCATTGATGAGTGATACCCGGTAAGGGAATGAGCAGAAGGTACTTTTCTGAAAGAGTAAAAGTATTAGCAGAAGTTTCTATTTTATTGACCAGGGTAGGACTATAGGTAAAAATAGAAAAGTTCCTTACTTTAATAGAACATTTATTGATAAATGTATTTGATGACTGCTCTCTTCTCCCCAGTACTGCCTTCCTGGCCTCCCCAATACTGAACTCTTGGGTACCAGTGGCTATCCGGAACCCCTTTAGTAAGATTCCTATGGAATTGTATCTGTCTAGCACATGGTTTGGTAATTAGAAGGGAACTGAAACAATTATTTCCCAAATTAACACTTCAAGAATGAGAATCAACACAGTCCATCTTTCCTAATGTAATGTTCCCCCCCATGGGATGTTGTCCAGCCATTGAGAAGTAGCCCTTCATATTGTTTCCAGTAATGCTGGCACAGACAGTATTTGCTGAGAGAGAGGAAAAGAAATGGAAGTAAAGTAAGACAGAGAGGCAGAGGTAGGAAAGAATAAACAAAGGTCCTCGCAATATAAACTAGGAATTGCACAGGAATAAAAAAGAAAAACCATACATAATATAGTAACTATAGTTTTTCTGTTAATATTTTGTTATCAAAATATGTTGTCTCTTTTCATAAAATAAAATTTTAAAAATTGGCAGAATAAGGAGAAGACGCAGCCACAGCCCAAGGGAAAAACCCTAGTCTCACGCTCTTGGCTGGTGCAGCCAGGCAGCAGATGTCCACGACGGCCTGGCCAGCTGAGCTGGAGTCTTCAAGAACCGGCCCCTCTGTAGAAACGATGATAGTTGCCAACTCCCACAGAGGTTGTTTTATACTTTGAAACCCCTCAGTGTCTGGTGTTCACCCCGCCCCTGAGGTCCCCATAGCAGCAGACAGTCAAGGTTTGTACGGCTCAGGCAGGTCCAGGAAGCACACAATGCAGCAACATCTCAGTTCCCCTCACTCCTCAGAGGCTGTGTAACCTCACAGCTGCCTCCCTGGCTCACGCTTTCTCCTTCCCCTGCCTTTCCCTATAGTCATAATGCCAGCAACATGCCGTCGTCTCTTGCACACCACTCATTGTGCATCTGTGCATGCCTTCTCCTCCTGGGTAGAGGGCTGACCTCCCAGGAGGGGAGTCTACCGTATGGTTTAAAATTGCTGGCACAGACTACAGATAGAAGATGCCGATGCTTCTCTGGAAGCTATTTCCGCTGCTGTATTGGTATCAGTTTCTCCTTTAGCCTTCTTCCTAAGCCTCAGAGACACAGTTCCATGTTTAGATCATGGGATTCGCATTGAACCAGTTTCATTTGTGGTTTTGAAGTTTCTTTGTGGTATAATTTTGTCTCCTTTTTTAACCTCTCTGCATCTTATTTTCCTCATGCAGAAGGGAAAATAATGTTGTATCCTGTGGTGAGAATTAAATAAGATATGATCATAAAACTAACCTATCTTTAATAATGGACAGTACTCAGTAAGTCTTGGACACTGAGGTAGTGCTTTTATCATTTGTATCATTCTGACCATTTTTGCTTAGGAACCGTATAGGCCTTGTTTTACTCCTTTTGCTTATTTTCCATGATCAGTTTCTTAACCTGGTCATAGGTTCCATTATCATCCCAATCCTCAGAACAACTCTGGAAGAAGCTGAGAGGGATACTAGTTCTTGATTTTAGTGGGAGAGAAGATCTTTCCAGGAGAGCTGGCCTGTGTGCCAAACCATAGAGGAATGACTTGAGTTCAGCGCAGTGCAAAATGATCAGAAGCCCTAGACAAAAGAATCTGCTGTGGGTTTTCCTGCCGAGTCCTCTGCAGCACCGCCCAGGAATGAGGCTCAGCTATCGACTCCATGCTGGGGGACCCAGCAAACTTGTCTAAGATCATCAATACCATTCTAAGTAGAATGCACTTTAAATAATTGTAAAGCTAACCTTAAAAACGTGCAAACTAGAAATGTAAGAGTTCAAGAACTGTAAAACTGGGTCTGAAGAAAAGCTAACTGGGCTTGTGGGCTATCGGAGTGCATTAGCAACGTTTCAGGAGGAAGTGCCATTAATCACAAACTACAGTTGTGTGTCTCTGTAGTACTTAAGCATTCTGCTAATGGGACTTTGCCTTGGAATCAGCTACTTTTTTATAGTCTGAAGCATCTGTCTATTAATCATGCTGTATCACATGTGTGCATGTGTGGATGCATACACACATACACACACACACACACACACACACACACAGGATAAGGCCTACTGGAAAATGAGTGACTTCTAAATGCTTTACTTCTGACAGCACAGAATACTCATGGCTTTTACCCAAATGAATGGAAGTGCCAAGTGAAAAATTCACGTATTTCTAAGATAGAGCCATCCAATCCTATGCAAAGCAACCCAACTTTGCTCTGGTTAATACTTTTCTGCTTCTGAAAGCATAATTCACTTGCAAGAATGTGTTCAGGAAAAGACATAGGAACTCATAATTAAAGACATGTTAGGAGAACACCACTTAAATATTTGTTTTAAATTAATTCGACCATGTTTATTTATCTCAAGGTTTTATCTTTTTTGGTCCTAAAGTGGAAATATTTTTGCCATATATGACAAAGCAATAGCAAATATTTGTTCATCCTTTGGTTTGTAAATCCAGTTGTTAATATTTTTACTTACACTTGAATGAAGTTGGTAGAAGCAAATAAAATAAGCCTGATAATGAGAACATGGGAGTGTACATGACCATAAATCTGATAATTTGCTGAATGATGGTTGGCAGTAACAATGATTAATACAATTATTGTATTTTTAATCTAATTTTATAAGTGGCATAAAATTTAACAATCTAATAAGGGTAGATAAAATTAAAACTAACTGTCTCTATCTTTGTCCACTTTCCAAACTCTATTCCCAAGAAAAAAAAAACATTTTTATTTGTTTTATTTTTAATTTTTTTATACTTATACCATAATGCTAAATAATTTCTTTGTTTTTACTTCATGATGCATCTACTTCAGACAACACCTTGCACTTCTTTCTAGAAGAGAAAAATTTCTACAAGTTTGCTATACTTACATTATTTCTTGCTTGTCTTCCTGCTTTACTGGGATCTTTACTACATTACTCTACTTTCCTCTCTGGTTTTCCTAATGATTAACTTTATAACTCTAAATACTAACATTAAAACATTGTCCCTTTAACTTTTATTTTATCTTTTATATTTTAATTTTATTAATGTAAGTGTGTATTCCTGGGGATCAAACCCAGATCCTTTAGCGTGCTAGCCAAGCACTCTACCACTGAACTACATCCCCAGTCCCTATTCATTCTACATGCAACTGGTCTACCCCCCCTTCCCTCAACTCTTCAGTCTAACTTTAATCAGCTATGCTATTATTCATTTTTACTTCATCAAGATTTTAGTGTTGCCAGACAATGCTCAGGATGCCTAGTTATATTTGAAATTGACATAATCAATAAACTTTTAGTACAACTATTCACCAAATATCACATGGGGCATGTTTTCACGAAGAAATTTTTGTTCCTTATGAGAGATTCAAATGTAACTGAGCACTCTGGATTTTTATGTGCTAAATCTAGGAACACTAAGGTTTATTTTTTTAATAACATTTCCTCTTGAAATTAAGCTTACTGATGCTTTGTTTTATCTTTGCATATGTTAACGAACTGAAAACCATTGCCATTCAGTCTTGCTACAGAAAAGCTACAGAAAAGCTCAGTTCAGGGCACAGAACCCTAGGATATTGAGGCTCAGCATATCTTATACCTTAACTCATTTTAATGACAGTTTTGCCAAAGAGTGAATCAGAAATTAAAAGCAGAAATGCTATTCTCCTTTTCCTTTTTCTCACAATTTCCTTTCTCACCCAAATCTTCTGAATTCTCTGTTCTTATTTTAAAAACATTGGATCACTGTCTAGAGAGGAAGGTGACATTAACAGCTTGAGCATTTCTCATTCTACACTGATGGAAGCAGTGCACTCTCAGAGGCAGGGGACTTTAGAGCTGGACATGCCATGGTTCAAATCCCAGTTCTGCATTTGCTACTCTGGGAGCGTGGGCCAATTCCTAAACTCTCTGAACAGCTTCATCCTTGGGAAAGCCTACTTTGCAATTGTTGTTCAGATTAAGTGAGATGATAGAGTGGGTCCTGATCAGTGTGTGAGCATAGCACGTACTCAGTAGAGGGGCCTTGTGAGCGCCACTCTGGGCTGGTGCGAATCACACACACACACACACACACACACACACACACACACACCTCGCCCACAGCACCTGCGTGGGAGTGAGAAGGAGCATGTGCACTGCGGTCAGCTCGCCAGCAGTTTTCTTGTGCTCTTTTACTAGACCCTGGTCCTGTCTTCCACTTGTTATATTCTGTGTCTTTTTGCATTTATTCCCTATAGTATGCTCACTTCAGATTCAACTAGGTACTGAAGTAGTTAACACATCTTAGTTTTCCTGTTTGCATTTTTAAGAAATCTCTTTATGTTTGGCCTTCCCCTTGTTACTCATTTATTTAGTAAATATGTACTGGGTCTTCTGAATTGAGGAATGGCTTTTATATGCCTTCAAAAGGAAACACTGGCCTCGCAATTTCTCTCCTGGGTGAGTGCAGCAGCTTCTGCCTCGGATCTCTGAAGCCTGGGCTCTCACAAGCCCTTACTGCGCCCAGAGAGATGTGTCGAGTGCGAATCCTGACAGACCCCCTCCTCTCATAAATTAGCCCAGTAAGTCCTGCTGGAGGGAGTCTGTGTCCTCCGGCTTCATGATCAGATTCCCCCAAAGTCCCCTTGAGCTTCTTCTCCTACTTTTGCCCCTTCTCCCAATGCCTTGCTCTAAATGTATCACCATCTTTCCCAGAAAATGTCACCCTCACCTTCATTCTGCTAAGAGGCTTCTCATGTCCACTCATCCACCATAAGCTTCCAGAATAGTTACACTCTGCTCAAACATCGTATCATCCAGGGCACTTCCACCTTCTTCCCCAGAAGTGTTGGTAACTCTCTTCAACAGCTCTTGATACTACACTCACCTACTTAGTGCTTTGGAGAGATGACTCCTCAATTGCATATCAGGATCATTAAAAGTTGTCCAGGGACAAAAATAATATGGGCATTTAGGCCATCTTCTGGAATACAGCCTGGAAAACTCTCAGTTGTGGATGCTCCAGCTCTCATGCAGGTATGTAGATCACAGTGTCTTCCAGGAAATCCTAGCCCCCCTGCCTCAGCTGTCACCTTACCTGTCACTGGTCCAGAGAAACCAGGCCCCATACTGCACACCCACAACCAATGCTCATTTCTATTCTGTGAGAGCTTATGTTACCAGATACAGTATATTCCACTTTTAGCTCAATTACCACTTCGAAAATGTTCCTGCTTTACACCCTTGCACTCTGTCAGACTAGGACATCCTCAAGACTAGGGACTGAGTGTAAAGATTTGATTGTTTGTTTGTTTGTTTGTTTGTTTAACCCACTAAATGCCTGACAGAGTTACAGTCTTACAACACACATTCAAATGTATAGTTGAGGAATGAACGAACACATAAAGGTTATAGGAGGTCTGACCTAATAATCAATGCATCACAGTGACATACTACATGGGCCAAAGTCAGCAGTTCAATATCCCCAAGCCAAAGAAACAAGAACACTATTTCATGTCATAATAAGTAGAGCATGTCAGAACTATAGAATAATCTGTCTTTTCAACCAAAAATGCTTTTTTAATACAGAATTTTCAAAGCTGTCTGTCAGAAAGGTGACCTTCCAGATAGGTAATGAGGAAACAGGGACAGAGTTGTCAAGGTGGCAGTGCCAGGCACAAGAAGGACCGATGTCTTGGTGACCAACACAGAGTAGTGCCTGACAGACAGTATCACTCAGTGAACAGAGCAACGGGGATGATCAGGCCTGATGGAGGTGGAGGATCATGTGGGACCACAGAAGCACAGGAGTCCTGGCTTGGTCTGCACAGGTCTCTTGGATTGCAAGTAGTGTGTTGAATACTGTTTGTTGTCATCCAGCTAGAGGAAGTGTCGATGTTACTGATAGAATTCTGGTTTTTAAGAGTCTACTATATGCATCATGTCATGTTATTCTTACAATATTTGCCTCTGTAGAGTAGTACAGTTTGCCCCATTACTCCCATCAGCAGACTACCCAAAGTGCCAGGCTCACTGTATATAGCAGTACACAAGAACTGAAGGTAGAACAGCACCCAACATCTGGATATGCTCCCTGCTGGCTGAAAGCTCTGGGTCTCAGAGCCTCAGTTCCTCTACATATGAAATGAAGGCACATTAATGATTATTATTGTAACAGGTTCCTTGGGAAATCAGATGAAATGATGTATATGGAAGTTCTTTGTCAATGAGAAGGTGTTGTCATTATTATCAATCTGAAGTTTCAGCATCCACATATCAGAACCTGAACAATGGCCAGAGATTAGACATATATAGGAAAATATCTGATGCATAGTAGAAAGGTCTGTAGCCAAGGTCTCATATTTGGCACTACTAACGTTAGGGGGACACATGATTCCTGGTAGTGGAGAGAAATTCTGTGGGTGGTAGGATGTTTAGTGCATCCCTCGTTTCTACCCATTAATGCCAGTAGCAACTACTTCTCTCCACATCCCCCACAATCATAAAAATGTCTGAAACACTGACAAAGATCCTTTGGGGGGGGACAAAGTTCTCCTCAGCTGATCACAATTTATCTAAGATTCATTTATGCACCAGATTTTGCCAATGATTTTACCTTTCTACTTACTCCTCACAATAATCTCATGAGTTAGTGTAAGTAAGTAGCACTATCCCACTTCACAAGTGAAACCGACCTTCAGAGGGCATATTAAGCACCCAGGTTCGTGCAGAAGATGTGTCTCTCAGACTTAAAAACCATGACATTCATTCTGCTCCTCTCTACCAGGACAAAAGCTTGGCTAGGGTGGCTTTGGGTTAGCTGTCATGAAAGCGTTGGCAAGATCCTCAAGGACAAATACATCTCTCCAGTAGTTAACAGAAGGACTTAATTCATAGTCTGACCTCATTTCTCCCATCATGACACTTTGGTTCATTAGGATTTTAGTATTTTATCACTGACTTTTAAACATGTCTTACTCTTTTCACTACATTATAGTTTCAGAATCAGTAAACTGGATTCAAGTCCTCCCTCATTTGCAAAGCGCATATTTTTGCCCACCACAGAAAGTTCATGACTGTATAACATGCAGTCTCTCACTACATAATATGTGGCTAGAAAGGACTCTTCTACCTTACGTGCTGCTGTCATCCAGTAATGAAATGAACAGTGAACACAGAGCTGCTTCCTCCAAACCACAGCAATCTCTCATTTTCACATGTGATGTAACAGCATAATAGTTGTCATGGCTTAAGCAACAGCTCAAGAGAGTAACCTACAAACCGAGGTCTTATTACATTAGCACTGGTAAGTCAGAGATGCAGACTTTAAGCATGTCCAAAACAGTCATCTGTGGCCTATGCTAGACTTGATTTGAACTGTGCATTTATTTGTACAAGACATGAGCCAAACTAAAGATTATGCACAAAATAAAAGGCCTATATGTCCAATGTCACACCTTAAAAGTGAGATTAGTGAATTTTAATGGCTTTTGGCTGTTAAAATGATATCCTCCTTCTACAGGTTTTTCACCAACATCTTTATGCTTCTGCTTTCACATTTTTATGCTTCTGCCGTGCATCTTCAAGGGTGCACAGATGAAAAAGGACATGCCATTCTCTCCATGCCTCTGATCACATCGAGTCCAAAAGTGAAAAATTTCCCATCTCAATCTCACTTGGCTTCCTCAGACCTCTCTTCTTCTCTGTCTTCCTCCAAATGTCTCCTTCTGTCCTTTTGTCTGACCTAAGAAATGATCAGCCAGCACAAGGACTCAGGAAAAAACACATGGCAGGCAGGAAGGATGACTCTGTTCTCAAATGGCATCTGTCTATAGCACACAAAGAACCTACCTGCAGGCTACATGCAGATCCCACATCTGGCAATGGGAAGAGAAACTCAGCGAGGAGAATGGACACAAATAGCCTGTGTCCTGTAGAGACAAAGAAAGAGAATGGAACACAAGCCAAAGACCTGTGTGTGTGAGGCGGAGATTTTATGAAACTAGATGTGGACGTAGGCGTACATACTTTGGGAGCTGCATTTGTGTGGGAAAAAAGAACACTCCAGCAATGTGGGCTCCTGGATGCAGCGCCTCTCTGTGTCAATGCCCCTCTGTTCATTAGCCATGGCCTACTTCTCTTTGATGGTTGGGACTGAATTTTAATTGCCTGTGTCTTCTACTCCTTCCATACCACCTCTTTTTGCAAAGTGGTTAAACAAACTCACCAAGGAAGTGACTGGCCTTACTGGAAAGCAAAGTCCTGACCTGCTGAGATGTCTTCAGAAAGGGCTTTCTCTTCCCTGTCCCCTTCTCCTTTGCATGGCCCACCCTCCTCTCTCACTTTAGAAACACCAGATCGGTTTAGCCATCTCAGTAAACAGAGAGGGAAGGAGTGGGAACAAATATTGATTCAAGGGATTAAACCCACAGAAAAGAAAAGAGTCCTCTTACTGCCAGCCAAATAGGGCATCCTCTAAATGAATCTGCCAGCAGAACAAGGTAAATCTTGTAGCCAGTCAAAAAGGACAATGCCCTGGGCTTCTGTCATGCCAGAAAGGAAGTAGCTTTCTTTCCTTGATCATCCGCTGCTAAGTGAATTTGAGTAAGTGGTGCAAAGGTGGCTGAGTGGTGGGCAGAACACTGCTGTGCTGCCAGCTGATGCTAATGAAATCATCTCCAGGGCTCCCGCAGCCCGACCGCAATGCCAAAACAGTTCACTTCCATGCTGCGATGTTGGTAAGGTGTTGTGTGGTGCCAGACCCAGTGCTGGGCATATGGCACTATCTTCCCATCCCGAAGGAGAGCTCACACTCTGTGGAGACCCAGGTATGCAACAGGAGAAAGAACTATTCACTCAACAAATGCAAACCAAGAACTTCCTGTAATCAGACATAGTATAGACCTTGGAGACGGCGGCGCGAATGACACAGTAACAGCGAGAATGCATTCTGTGCCTAACACTATACCAGAGTTTAGATGACATCCATGAGAGTACGAATGAGAGTAACACTCATGCTATTAACTCGTTTTTCCAAATAAGAAAAGTGAGGCAAATAGTTAAGTAATTTGCTCAGAGTTACCCAAGCTAGTAAGTGGCAGAGTTGAAATTAGAACTTGACAGCTCAGAGCTAGAACTTAAAGGAAGGAATGAAGTAAAAAAACAAAGGGTGGCATGGTACACAAAGGCCATGCTCAAGAGGTCTTGTTTGATCTGAGAAGCTAAGTGGCCAGAATGAGGCACAGATGACATTGGGTCAGACATGTACTGGGCACTTTACAGGTTTCCTTCCTTATTCTTCACAATAGCCCCAACTGGCAAAAAAACAGAACCCTGACTTTTCAAAAGAAGAACTATAAGTTTACTTTTAGGTAAATTGTGACTTTTATGTGGCTGAGTAAGAGATGTGTGTCCAATTCTGAAATTCATATTTTACACACCAACAATATTGCAAAAAATGGAAGATGTTGTCCTTATCGTATCTAGATTTGCAAGCTCATGGGTGTGGATGTCTTAGGCAGGACAAGCAGAATGAAAAACTCAGTTTAACAAAAAAATATGAGATGAGTTGGCCTTTTTCAACAAAAGAGGAGGAGACAGGTGTAGGCCTTCTAGGAAGCCAAAGGAACAAAGATACAGAAGCATGAGGTTGTGCCAAGAAATCAGTGCTCTGTGATAATTATGTGCCAGGAGGACATTAAGAGAAGGTACTGGAATGGTGGCTTGGGACAAATTTTGAAAAGTTTCACATTCCCTATTGAGTAGTGTTTGAAATGAACTACACAAACACTAAAAGGAAAACCTCACTGCATCACGATGCTCAAGGAAAGCATTTCAACCAACATTTATTGAGAGCCTCCTACAAGTAAGGTATTAAACTAGGAACTCCAGTTAAAATAAACGCTTCTGCCTTCAATTTTTACAGTGAAATCTCTGCAATGTTTATTAATCTATTTTCTAGGCTTTGAAAAAACACTGCCACAGCAGGACTCTGCCATTGTTTCCTGGCTGATGCTCCTGCCTTAGGGTCATCAGCTTGAACACTGACTTTCATTTCATAGTCAGTGGATCTAGAAGGAGACAGTATTGGAAAGAAAATTTGTATTGACCTTAGAGCAGTCTTTGCAAGTTGCTTTTCTAGAAAAAATAAAAGAAAAGAAAAACTTGCAGCATGTTTTATTCTGCTTTTCCTTTTCTAAGAAAGAAAGAAAAAAAGTTATTATAGAGAACATTTCCCAAAGTAGCAGATTGTTAGAGTACGTAGTTATGACCAAACATAGTTGCACAGGAGAGCCTGAACACAGCCGTAGGTAGCGTCAAGCATCCAAGGGATAGAAACAGTGCCTACGTCATAATAATAAAGGTAATGTGTATAAAGCAATTGGCATATAAAGTACAGAATTAAGTGTTCAACAAATATTAAGTGCTAATTATCATCATTAATCATCCCAAACAATACTGTTAAAGTTAGGACAGAAATTAGAAGGAAACTCTGCTGTTTAAGGAGTGAAAGTGCTAATCAGAGACAAGTGACCTGAACTCCATTCCAAGACCACCCTATTTAAGCCCAAACACACACACACACACACACACACACACACACATACACCCAGTCACACACAATTCTTAAACCACATGGAAAGGCAGAGATCACCATCTCAGAAAGAAAACTTGGGGGCCTGAGAAGATAAAGCAGAGGCGGTTTTCCACCTGGCTGGCACCCAAGATGCCTCCTCATCTGGCACAGTATTTCTGAGTGTTCACTGTCCCCAGCCTGTGCTCATCTAGTCTGAGTATAAAACTCTGAGCACAACTGACCCTAAAGTCTACTGTAATGAAACTGCCATCTACTTAATGGAGAGGTGGTGACAGGTGGGATTCCTTCAGGAAGAAATGGAAAGTTAAAGGAAATGGCAAATTAAACCACAGGATGCTCAAAGGCCCTGAAGCATGAGGAATTTGGTCCTTCCTTGGACATGACGAAGGGGTCGATGGGTAAAGCTGAATGAATAAGAAAGCAAGCAACAAAAGGCAAAAAGGAATGCCACAGATCTATCATACTAGTCATGAGAAGAAATGTATGTTCTGATTTATAAAATTATTTGTGGAACTTCTTTATTACTTTTGGGGGGCACTGTTGGTTATGACTCTAAAGACGAAGTGGGTTAAAGATGTTCTATCAGTTAGAATAGCTGCTTTCATTCACAGCAAATTGGGTTTATAGTATTAAGCCAAACTGGTAGTTTTTTTTCAAGCCACAATTGTTGAGTGGCTATAACAATTGTCAAGGAAAGAATTTTCATAAATCTCTTATCCATTTCCTTTGAGTCCCTGACATAGCTGTTGTAGCTCCCAGCATCACCTCTGCATCCAAGCCAGACTAAGCAAGGATGGGGGAGCAGTGTATTCACCATGTTATTAGAAAAGAAATGCTCAGTTCTCAGATGAAGAAATACAAATGGCAAATAAATACATGAAACAATGTTCAGCAACATTGGTCATTAGAGAAATGCAAATTGAAACCACACTGAGACTCCATCTCACTCCAGAAAGAATGGCCAAGATCAAGAAAACTACCAACAACAAATGCTGGAGAGGCTGTGGGGAAAAGGGAACTCTTCTGTACTGTTGGTGGGAGTGTAGACTGGTGCAACCACTGTGAAGGTCAGTCTGGAGATTCCTCAAAAAACTGGGATTGGAAATCCCATTTGACCCAGCTATTCCACTCTTAGGCATATTCCCAGAAGAACTGAAAACATTTTACCATGGTGATATATGTGCACCCATGTTTATGGCAGCACAATTTGTAATAGCCTGATCTTGCAAACAACCTAAATGCCCATCAACTGAGGAATGGATAAAAAAAGATGTGATACTTTTATACAATGGAGTACTACTCTGCTATAAAGAATGATCACACTGAGATATTTATAAGTAAGTGAATACAACTTGAGACCACACTCATAAATGAAATAAATCAAACTCAAATGTGTAAATACCATACAGTCTCCCTAGTGTAAGAAATGGTAAGAGTACATAAGATACAAACAACTCAGCAATTACAATGAAAGGATAAGAATCTGCTTAAAGGGGAAAAAAATAATATCTCAGGGAAAATGAGGAAAAGGAAAAAGGAAGAGAAAATAAAAAATCTCTAAAATTATATAAACACACGTAGGTATAGCTAAGTTCCTCAACATAGCCACTGTCTACCTACAAGCCTATGGACTCTGCTATAGTGACAGTGTCATCAGCCAGAAGGTCAGTTGAAGACTCTGGGTCCTCTCATAGCCTTCAAAGTCTCTCTCCTGTATAATTTTAACCCATGCTTTCTTCCAGGCAAATCTATGTCCTTAGAAAGACATTGGGCCAAGATTTCTCAATTAACCCCACACAGGAAAAGATTTTATAATGTTCCTTCCAGAACTCTTTAAGGATAAAATCTGTATCTGAGACCACCTGGAAGCACTTCAAGAACAGTTTCTTTGTGTCCAGCTTCTTAAAGTTAGCTGTAACCTGCTGGGCTACAGGCTGCAGTACAGGAGTGGTACTAAGTGGGAGGAACTCGACTGAGAGCCATGGGAATTCTTCAGTCAGTTCTTCCAAATCTCACGGGCAAGAAAGAGCATTGTTCATGATGAGGAGAGCCCTGAGTGGTAAACCTTTATCCTCTGATTATGTCTCAACAATAAAACAGAAAGCCTCCCTGATCCACTCAAGAAATGTACTCTGGTTACCCCTGGTTTTACATCCGATCTCCACATGACCCCTTGCCTATTCTTCATGACTTTATGTTTTCTGAACATTCTAGGGATCTTGAAGTGATAAGTCAAGAGAGGCTTTATCTTGAGGTCACCACTCGCATTGACACATAGCAATAAGGTTAGCCTGTCCTTCATAGGCTTGTGGCCTGGCGTTTCCTTGTCTTCCTGGGTAATGTTTGTTCTCCTGGGCATTTTCTTCCAGAAAAGGCCAATCTCATTACAGTTGAAGCTTGATGAGAGCAAAGGCCATTTCTCAGTGTCATAGTTCTGAAATGGTGTATGTAATTTTTAGCAGCCCTTTTATCAGCACTGGCTGCTTCACCATGCCTAGTTATACTATAAACCCAGGTCTCAGTTTAAAATTTTGAAACTACCTTTAATAGCATGAATATTACCCTTAATAGAAAAATGTTTCATCATTTTCACTATTTGATGTATTATTCTTTACAAGATTCACACTTACAGCCCTACCTTTTTCACAAGTTATAGACTCAGATAAGCTGTAATCTGTATCTACCTTTCATTTATTCACATTAATAATGGTCTTTCTACCTTGTCTCACATTGCTGATTGTGGCTTACTAATTTGAGTAACTCTTTTAGCAACACTAGCTTCCTTATACAAATCTTTTCTCTGTAAGATTATCAAGATGGTGAATTTCACATGCTATATATATTAGTGAGACTGATCTCATGAATTCTGTTCTCACATTTCTCTACAATTTCCTTCTTCTTTTTGATTGTGAGTGCTTTCTTTACCTTCCCTTTCTTGTTTAACTTTTTTTCTAGCTTTTTGGGAGGCCATTTTGATAGCAGTAATTGTAGCAATTATGTAAAGCATTCACCAAAATCACATCTACAAACACATCTGGGCCTAGATTGACTCTTATGTATGTTTACATATGCTTTTCTGGCATTGTAAGTCTTTGTTTACAACTGCACAAGCATCTGGCATTCAGGTCATAACAATCTTTTGTCATATATTCATTGTAAAATTCTGCTCATAACCCAAGTTGTTTATGTGTGAGGCTGGTTGTAACTTGAGAGTCCACTGTGTAGAAATAGAAATACATGAAAGCTTGTAAGATATTGTGTGTATACTAATGGCAGTTACTTCTTTCCAATTTTTTCTGTATTTTATAAATTTTAAAATGGAATATATAAATGTATATTTTAAAATATAGAAATAAATGTCACTGAAACTTTAAAAAAGCATTGTTCTTTAATTTGTTATTTCATGGAATTGAACCTGTCATTCAGTTGTAACTGAGTTCTTGAGTTGAATATCCTTGACAAATATCCTTGAGAAATGACATTCTTTTTATGACTCCCTAAGAGTGTTGTTTGGTTTTAATTTTTCCCCAATTTACCTCATTTATTAGAAAAAGTAAATTTATGAAATGTATGTAAGTGATAAAATTTATGAGGACTTTCCATGCAAAGCCAAGAACTAATAATGTTTTCTTAGGGTCTGGAAAACATATACAAGCTTACATGTCATATTTTTTTTCCTCTTATATGAGAAATTTAAAGTAAAAATAAAGAGCAAAATAAAAGATTGATAATAGGAAGCAGGGAGACAGCTATTTCTTTTATGCAAGGGTATCAAGAGATGGAGGGTAGGGGAGGAAAAGAAATGAAAGAAGGAATCAAGATGTGTTATGTACATATACCAACTTCATACAAGGAATGTAAACATTATGTACTGTAAACATGCACCAATTAAAAAAATAACTTGCCCCTTCATAGTGGAAATACATTTATACTCTTCATAATATGGGAACTTGTGATTATATCATGGATATTGCCCTTAGAAAAGAAGATAAATTAGAAAATACATTAATTGGCTTTGACTAAATGTTCTGTACATCAGTGTTCATTACTATGGTTAGCAAAGCTGTGACCTTTATTGGGTGCTCAGATGGAACACAAGTGGGAGAAAGGGGATGTCCTCTCATCTACTTCCTGTACACCATCATGTGAACATTTTACCCATCATGCCTTTCCAACGTTATGTTTCTGCCTCTGCAGGCCCAAATGTAGTGGGATCAACCAGTCATGGACTGAAATCTCTGGAACCAAGAGCCAAAATAAACCTCTCCTTCAAGTTGACTTTCTGGGATATTTTGTTATAGGAGTGAATCTAACTCAAATGACCTTCATACTTCCTCATGAGCTAAACTACCCTGTACCCGCTCTCTGTATCAGCTTCCTAGGCTTCAGGTCAAGTTGAGACTTAAGATTCTGTGATTTAGTTTTCCTACTAACAAGAGATTCTTTTTTGCTAGTACTTTGGGTATTTCACCATATTTATTGATTGGGAAAAAAATAGCAAAACATTTACAAGTTCATGACAGCATTAAGAATCTTATATTTTATCACTTATAACCATATCTCTATATCTGTGAATCATAGTTCAAATATAAGCCAGAGGTGCTAAATTTTAGGCAGTCTGTTGATATACCAAAAATCCAAACCAGACTCACTCTCAGGTTCTGCACTCTGACTTAACAGTATTCTTCTGATACCAAGTATGGAGGGGTCTTCCCCATCCCACCAAGCAAATGATTAATTCTGTGCCACATACTAGCTGGGTGTCCTCTCACCTAGGTCAGGCTCATGCCACCCACTTGAAGAAGCCATGAGTTTCCACAGCATTGAACTGAATATGTAGAAGAACACTTGCCTAGCATATGCAAGGCCCTGGGTTCAATTTCTAGCGCTAGAAGGAAAATAACTTTGAATTTAGAGTTTGAAGGTTCAGTGCTCAAGACCACCCGCTACTTCAGAACCTCAAGTCCCAACTGCTAACCAACCAGCTAAAAACCAGGGTTCTCACAACTGCCTTTTCTGGTTGTATTAATTTGCTAATATGGCTCATGGAACTCAGGAAAAGACTTACATGTGCTGGCTTATTTAGAGAACAGTACAAAGGATACAGATGAAGAATTGTGTATGGGGAAGCATTAGAAAGCACCTCAGAGTCTCTATAAGCTCTCCAATTACACTATCCTCCAGTAACTCCACGAGTGTAGCTTCAAGCCATCCTCCAAGGCCTGTCTTTATAGGTTGATTTTAAGGCTTCATTACATTAGCATTATCCATTAAATCTCTGGTCATTCTGTAGCTGCTCTTCCCTTTTCAGAGGTTTGGAGTTTTGGCTGAAAGTCCTAATTCTCTAATTCTTCATTGATCTGTCTAGTGACCGCCACCTTTCATGGAACTATTTAATGGCTACCAATCATCAGCCAATTGTTAGTCTACAAAGATATTTAAAATTTTGAAAATTCCAACAATTTTAGGAGTTGTATACCAGTACAGTAGGAAAAAGGCCAAATATGTATTTCATAATATCACAACAGGCTAAGAATGTTTGTGGATTGTTAGATCCCTTGCAATGATACGTGAGGTGGTGAATCATACACCCACACACAAACTAACCTTGATTCTGCTAACTCAACTCATTTATTCTGAGTAACTAAGGCTCAGTAAAAGGAAGTGACTTGCAAAAAGCTGCTCAGTTGCTCAGTAGTGGGTCTAGGGCTTGAAATTATGGATTTTTAAATTTCTAATCTGGTTTACTCCCCAAAAGAACCCAAGACCACTATAAATGACTCTAGGACTTCCTTATCTGCATCAAATGACTTACTGCATATTAATAAAATCAGACTTTTGCTAGTAGAAATGAAGTGTCTGCAGTTGACTATGGGAAACAAAATGGAAGCTGGAGAGAATGTTATCTCCATTCCTTCATTCAGTAAACAATTTATTATATACCAGAAATGTGACTTCATCATCATATTATATACCAGAAATCTGCCTTCATCATCTCAAGAGAATTTAGGTATGAAGGGCTAGCAGTCTAGAAGGGAGAAATGTGAAGTTAATGACAATATACAGTGATCTTAGAAAATTGAGATATGACTGAAATTCAGTAGGAACCCAGAAAGAAGCATGAAGAAATCTCCTTGGAACAAGAAGGACCAGCTGAAGACAAGAGAGATAAAAATGCCCAAGTTCGTTGAGGATTCTTTTCCTTGGAGGAAGCTATTCCTTCAGCTCTTCCTGGTGAACTTAGCTTTCAGACTTTCACTCATGCTCCTCCAAAGATGTTCCAATTAGTCTAATTCTTTAAAAAGAAATAGATCTACAGTTGTAGTCAGGGTCAAGACAGAGAAACAGTCATAGCTGAGTCTAAATGTCACCACTGATTATGGAAAAAATAAATACAATTTAAAGATGAATTGAAGTTCACAAGATGAAGATCATTGCCCGGGAAAGGGATGTTCTTTGTTCCTGGTATTCCCGAGTTGCTTCTGACATCAGCCCTTCTTCTTCAAGATAAAATCCCAGTGACACCCAGTCAATAAGAGTCAGGGTCCCTAGGGGAGCAAAGGCCACACCCACATAGACAGTTGGACAAAGGGAAATATGAGAAGTTATGGCAGATGGAAGGGTCAACAAAAGATGAGAAAGCATCCCAGAATGAGCTTCAAGGAAAAGATTGGGAAAGAGGAAACTGTGAGCATTTCTAAGACTCTGTGAAGTGCCCAGACCAAAGCTATTTTTATAATAATACTAAAATATTTCTGACTTCTTGATTCTCTTTTTGCCAAGAGGAGCAAATGGGGTTCCCAGAAGTGACATGACATATGAAGGTGTCATCACCCTGATGAGTAATGAAATACGTCTTGTGTCTGAAAATTTCTAATAGAGTAAACATTGAGAGAAACAAGAACTCTTTGGGGTCTTCAACACTTTTAAGAGTATAAAACTATCCTAAAATGAAAATATTTGGGAACTGTTGATTCACTAGGATTTGGAGACAGTAGGAGTTACTATCTGACAGAACATGGGCCAGAGCCAGGCAGAAGGTGGAGGCATCTTGGGAAAAAATAGTAGCTGTGTCATCTCTCTCTCTCTCTCTCTCTCTCTCTCTCTCTCTCTCTCTCTCTCTCTCCTGTCCTCTGCCAGGGCCACCTAAGGGTCAGATGCAGTTCAAAACCAAAGGGCAAAGGTGGCTGTTCTCTGAGGCACAAATCAGAATAGAAAAGAGTGAAGGGTGGACCTGGAGAAGCCAATGAAAAATACCCATTTATTTGGAAATTGGATGGAAAACTTAAAAAAAAAAGTAGAAGGAGGAGGGAGAGAATGTAGGGGAAATGAACATTCCTCCACATGGGACTGGAGAGAAAAGTTTCTAAAAGCACCTGAGCATCATGCTCCACTGACATAGCTGGCTTTAAATTCTAACTTCACAGCTTTTTAAATGTGGCTCCTTGGGGAAGTTGTGAATGTTTATGAGGATTAGTGTCCTCAACTCCTCCAGAGACAGTACTCCCTAGCGCAGGCTGAGCCAGTTCATACACAGAGATATTACCTGCCATGGACTCTTAGGCAGTATCTACTATCTTTCTTCCTGTGAAAATTTCCACAAAGAAGTTCTTGTAACTTCTGAGATTCCTTGCATCTAGTTGAGACTCGACTATAAACCATGGAGACCGTGACTCTGGTCATTTCCTCTTTATTTTTATATTAGTAATTAAAAAGAGAATATTTTAAATGGTCGTTTTCTGCTAGCTCTGTATTAAAAGTGGTTGGGCAAGGCCAGGAATTTAGCTTAGTGGCCTGACAAGCACTAGGTCATGAGTTCGATCCCTAGTACTCAACAAAACAAAAGTAGTTAGGCATTTGGATCGAAAGTGAAAGAATAGTCATAATAAAATGAACTAATAAATAATTTTACCTTTGTGGGAATTTGCCCCTTAGAACAACTGACGGGGGTGAGGGTGTCAAAGGATTTCATTTAGACAAAAAGACAAGTTTCTTCGTGGCTTGCTGATTTGTATTCTGTGCCCTACATTTCTATCATGTTTCTTCCTGAAGATGTTTGGTGTCAGCTAGGGGAAGGAAGCATCTGTTGAAGAGACAACAATTCAAAGCAGTGTTTGCTCCACAGTGGTTTCTGACTCTGCTTGGATTGTTCCTTTTTGGAGAATCACTCCAGAAAGCTCCAGTTGATACAACCCTACGATTCTGCCCTAGGGGGCTCAGCATTAACACATGTCTGAAACCTGCTGGGAGAATAAGCCCTGCTTAATAGAAATAAAGGTGTGATTAAGGAGATAATCTGGTAACTGTCAGTCACATTTGGCAAAGTTATTATCCAGTTGCAAATGTTAGTGTTAGGGCCTCATGTTTGTGTTCAAGGAACATCTATTGCCTGTGGCCCAAATGAACTAACTTGATTTTCCCACTTTAATTAGGAATGTGTGTGTCTGAAATCCCAAGTCCTCACTTCCAGTGCTTCCCAGCACTCTCATGCAATCACCCTTCCCTGCCTTTCTCCCCTCCTTCCCTCCTACTCTTTATTCCCCCCATCTTCTCGTCCTCCCCCACTGTCTTCATATATGTGCATATATAACCTGGCGTGGAATAGAACAGCTTGCTATCCGTATACTATATGTGAATATAATATAAATTTCGAATTGGAAATATTTATTAAGGAAGAAAAGCCTCCCTCCCCACCCCGTCCCCAACAAAAACAAGCTCTAGGCCAAACTGCAAATCTGTGTTGATGCCATGCAGTTATTCAATTAAAGATCAGATGGAAATTGGGCAACCAATTTACCATTCGGATTGATGGATGGGATAAGGGACTGCTGGACCGTTGTCAAAATGCAAATGATTTTAAACTCCAAACATTCGGGGAAAATGAGATTGATTACACAGCCGGTTATTCCCCCCATTACTCAAATGGGTAAAGAGATGATAGATGTGGCGGGGTGGGGTGTGGGTATCTAGTAGAGATGCTGCAGAAGCTGCTGTTTTCTTGACGGAAAGCATTTAGCAGTTAAGTCTCTCTTATTCTGATAAAGCAGCTGGAACATAGCCTCGGGCTGTCCTGCTACATTTTATATTTTTATTGTTGTTGAGGAAGACGAGTCTGGCAGAGGGTGGCAATCGGAGAAAGGGGAGAGCTCCACTACCTTCCCATGTTGTGTGGTCCAGAGCTTGATTGCTCTCAACTCAGAGCTATCTTCCCTATTCACTGTCTTCTTACACACACACACACATGCACTCACAAACTCATGCACACACACACTCACATATGCACGCACTCATCTCTAAAGCAACCCAAAAGATAATGGTACCCTCTCCCAGTAGCCTTCCCAGCATGTCTCAAGAATACCCAAACTCTCTTTTTCCCAGGGTCTGCTCTACTGCATTGTAATATGTCAAAAAAATCAAGTCCTCAGGGGTTAAATGGATCTACATTTGAATGCTCATTCCATTATCTACACTTTGAACAATTTACAAAACTTGCTGAGCCCAGTTTTTGTATCCATAAAATGTGAATCTATACAATTACTTATTTAATGATATCACTTGCAAGGCCCTGGTTTAGATACTGGAGACTGTAATGATCAAAACTTACTGAAAGTCTTATTTTTATGATAATGATGGTGTGAAAATTGGAAATGATTTACTTTAAATACCCAGGATAGTTCCTAAGCACAAAAATACTCAATGAACAAAACCTGTTCTTCCAGGCAATCCAAAGATGGCATGAGGTGGTGAATTTACAGTCCCTGGAAATGTCCCCATGTGAAGTGCACATAGCTGGACAGAGGGTGGTGTGGGGAGTGCTGTTGAGAGGGCGATAGTGGACACCCCCTCAGATCCATCCTCATGTGACTATTGATTCTGCACTCTCTCAGAGAGAACTGCTTAGGCATGAAGATAGAAATATATAGGCTGACAAAGTCTTGAGCAATTTGCAGGTTGGGAATGAAGGGATGAGCAGGGAATGAGTAGTCAGCAGTAGGTCATTTTTACTTTAGATAGGCAGAAGTCCAACCAGAATAGAGCTTTAAGATTCTGGCTATTTTGGCATCCTCAGGTAGAAAGACTGCAGAGCAGGGAAATGGAAAGAGAAGACTGAAAGTGTTGTCCTTTTCCTGAGAAGATGCAGTAAGAGCCTGAACTTGGACAATGGAAGTGAAGATGGGATGCATATGCGTGGGAGAGACCAAGGAGAGCCACAGGATGTCAAAACACATGGGATGCAAGGGCTAAACAGGAGGAAGGAGTCAAACACCAGCTTCCTCTGGGTTGGGCGGGCTGGGTAAAAAAGTGAGATCATTTACTCTGACATATAAGTCAGGAGGAAGAGCTGGATGGGGGACGATCATGAGTTCAGTTTGGGATGTGTTGCATTTGAGATACTTTGTGCCATGTGGACATGTCAAACATATATTGAACCCAAGAGTCTGAGATGAGAAGAATTCTGATGGCAGGGCATTTACCGGAGTTGTGGTTAATCATCTGCTCAAGGTATCCTTCCCTGACAAATTAGAAATCTATTCATTCACCATCATATTCTAAATTCTTGGTCCAATGAATGTCTGAGAATTGGAGAGAGGAACAAAGGAAGATGTGAAGGAAGAAAAGAAAAGAGGGAAGGAAGGATGGGAGGGAAGGAGGGAAAGAAGGGAGGATCCAACAATTAGGTCAGCATTGGTAATCACCAACTTCTCCATCCAGCTAACAGGCTAGGGGTAAAAACCATAAATCAACTTCTTAGATTGCTTTACCTATCCTCACCATAAAAGAAACAAAAAGAAAGAAAATAACATGTATTAGGTATCCACTACTGGTCGGAAGAACAAAATCCTAGGATGTTCACCTTCATCCTCTGCTGAATCCACCACAGTATTTTTAGCAATTGTGGAAGATACATCATCTTGCTGGAATATTTCTGTTTCTCTCCTTTCACTTCTCAGCAGACAATGGCTAATGAATGGATTGTTCTAACATGTCCCCTCATGTTTCCTTCCTGTCCTGCTCTCATCTTCTGATCCGAAGCTGATGCATTTTCTGTTTGTTTTTAAATAGATTACAACACATACCTACCTCCTCCCTCTTCCCTTTGAACAAGCCCTCTTAAGCTGTCTTCTCCCTATTATGCTAAGAAGCCTCTTAAATTGTTCTGATTAGTCTCCACACGTGCACTGGTCTGCCAGACTTGAGACTGTGAATACATGGTGACTAATTGAACCCTGGCTGAGGTGTCACTGCCTGCAAGTGTAACATGTTCAGAAAATTTTAAGTGGTGCAGTGCAGCTTAATTTGGGAATTGTGATTAAAATGCAAGTATGGAACAGCTTTACAGGTGCTTGCTAGATGTGAGGCACTGAGTTAGACACTTCTTACAGATCGGGCCTGGTATGACCGTACAATCCAGTCTGCTCAGAGTGTCATCAATTTATACCTGTTGTCCTGGCATAATTCTCCACAGAACTCCACACACAAACTACTCAAGTGTCGTAGTTTAAATGAAAGCTTATCTATGCTGTCATAGTCTTGCCTCATTTCACAGCCTCTCATTATAGTCCTCTGAGTTCATACTATCAATAATTCTAATTTTTTTTTAGATAAAACAACTGAAACTCCAAGGTCAAAATCACTTGTCTAAAGCCTGACAATGCCATGTTGGAATTTGGATTCTGATTTGGAAATGACAGATTCTAAAGCAAGCTTTACAACATCCCATGTGTAATTCAGTATCAATTCACATGAACATGATAAGAATCTTAGTTTCTCAGCGAAACACTTCTGTGTTAACATGACCCAGTGATTCCCCACTTTGCAAGTAAAATAACTCTACACAGCAATATGTTCCTCTCTGTTATTAATGTACACCTGACAGGATTTTTAGCAGGATCAGCTCTTCATAAGATTGGCAAAGATATGGAATGTAGCTTTCCTGCTGCCTTAACCCCTCACTACATCTTCTATCCAACCAAAACTCTGTGCTGTCCTATCTCCTCCAGCAAAACTTTTCATAATAAGCAAACAGCATCAGCATTCAAATGTAGGGCCACTGCTTAGTCGGTGAGTAACCTCAGGCAACTAAAATGACATCTCTGGGCTTCAGTTGCCCTCTGTGTAAAATGAAAGCCACTATCTACTTCACACAGTTGTAGTAAGCATTAACTATGAGAGCATGTATAGCACTCCTGCGGCCCTAACACATAGTAGGTACTTTACAAATACTCATCCCCTCCATATCTCAACAATGATCTGATACAACAGGATTCTCTTCCCTAGCTATTTTCTGGTACTTGCTTAGTTTGAGCACTAAATGGAAAGACATATCACAAATCTCAAATAAGTATTGTATATGTGCACTTTGGAAATGTGTCCTTCAAGTGATATGCTCATGGGATTTTCTCCTATCATTGTTTATACTATTATTTAGTTGTTTGGTCCTCGCAACTTGAGAACCCTGAGAATGTAAGTTATAATACGCCACAATCCTCACAAGGGTCATTTGTGGTAACTCTTGAAAAATTCATAGAAATTGATCCAGTAGAGAAGAAAAAGGACTATGTAGCATTAGGAGCAAGTTCAAACCTGTGCCACGGTGAAGGAGGCTGTTGAGCAGTGTGACTGGACTTTCAGGTGACCTGGGATGATGTGTAGGTCACATCTGCTGAGCATGTGCAGGGTGCTCAGCTCTGTGCTGGGCACATGACTCCATCAGCTCATCTGACTCCACAGTAACTCAATACGAGGGAGACTCATTTCTCTATTATTGTACATGGTGAACCATGGACCAGAGCAATGACAAACTGAGCAAGTGACAGGGATATGAATATAATCTCAGACCTTCCCAAGCACAGCCCACACTTGTGGCAGGTGGCCCTGAAGGAAGCTAATGCTGTTTATCTTATCAGACAAAGTATCCCAATGATGGGCAGAGAGAAAAGTTAACTTTCACTGTGAGGGCCAGGGAGGTGGAATGCCCTCAGTGCCTGGCCAGGGCAGTCAGAGAGCTGGCACTTGCACGCTGGTAAAGAGACAGATTCCTAGTTGAATGAGGCTCTTCATTTTTTTGGGTTGGTAGTATTTACCAGTGCTTCTCCAATTAGTTCAAGAGCTGTTGTGAAATTCTCAGTGTAATCTCCAAAGAAAATCAATTTTAAAACATATTTTGTTAATTTGAATTATTCATGAACATTAATATGCTTAAGTATATATGCATTTAAATTAGTTTCATTTGGGGTTTTTTTAAGTGTTTCAGAGGTATATATACACAAGTTATTCACAAGTTGTTTATTCAACACCTGTTGAGTCCTGCTGCATGGGAGGAACAGGCATATTTTTAGAGAATAGTAGCCTGCTGAATAATAATAACAATAAGTAACTGCTGTATGTCTGACACCATTTTATTTAACTGAATTATTCCTCTTAATATCCCTATTACTATCCAATTGTCCCTATTTGAAACATAAGCTCGGTAAATTGTTCCAAATACTCCAAACTGTGAGTCATCAGAGTTGAAGCTGTTAATCGTGATAATAAACATAGCAGCTTCCTAGTGTATATCTCTTCAATGACTAACCCAAATACTTGAAATACAAAATAATAACACTATCTCTCTTTTATAACCTCATGTCATGAACTTCACATACCCTATTTCATTCAGAACCGATGTCTGTAAATGAGCTTAGTTTCTGTTAGAAGGGAGAGGCTAGAAGCACCAGCAGCAAACAACGTCACCATTTGAGAACATGGCTTTAAAAAAAACAAAGTGTTTAACACAGAAATTTAAAGAGTGACTCAGTGAACAGAGAGATGGAGATGACTCACAGATGAGGGAGCACCAGGTTGTGCCATGGAGGGTTGATGCACAGACAGGGTAAAGAAGAGGGAGAGGTAGACAGATGCCTCTAAGAATAAGGAAAGCACAGAGCCCATGTGGAAAGCATAGAATACTCTCCTTGAGTTGGACTGCTGCTATTTCAAATGCCTAATTCTGCTGTTTCCCTTTATCTTGTATATTAGCTAGACCAGACTGCACTGAGCTACCCGTATGTAGGACATCCAAACTCAGTGACTCAAGCATGAAGGTTGTGTTCTTCTCACATAACAAGAAGTCTGAATAAATGCACAGCCATTGGTAGTGGTGTAGACGAGGGACTGACATCTTCTCTTGGGCTTCTCTTCATGGTTACAGATTGGTTGTCTTGGCCTCAGGCATCATCCTGAACTTCAAACAGAAGTAAGGAACAGCATAGTGTTAGTCTCTAGCACTCTTCCTCAAATCAGGAAAATATAAGCATCCCCAGAATCACCTTAGTAGACTTATGCTCATGTCTTGTTACCCAGAGCTCTGTCACATAGTCACTTCTACACTCCTAGCTGCAAAGGAGGCTGGGAAAGAGTATTTGGCATCTACAGTTTCCATAGCATGAAAGAAAAGGAGAAAATGTAGCAAGAAATTGGTTCTTCCCGCAAGTAGTATGTCCATCAGTCACTAATAGTGATGAAAATACCAATGACTCTTTACGTGAGTGCTTCGTATGTGCCCATCACAAGCTGATCACTTCACATACATTTATATCCTTGTACTAGTGGTTATTTTTGTGCATTTGTCATTTCTGTTGATTCTCACAACTGTTCTATGAGTGGCTCTTAATGGTACTATTTAACAGTTAAGAAACACTCTCAGTCTACGGCCATACCACCCTGAACACGCCCAATCTCATCTGATCTCGGAAGCTAAGCAGGGTCGGGCCTGGTTAGTACTTGGATGGGAGAAACAATCTCAGTGAGTTTGTATGGCCTACCCAGTGTCACTGACCTTAAGGTTACTGAGTGGAAATTCACAACCCAGACTTCCTATTTCACTCCATATGCTTTCTTCCACATTGTGCCGTATTTTATTGAGATGTCAGTGGGAATAACTCTCATGTACAATATCCAAATTACCTGTCTTCTAGTCCTCTTCTTCTGCTTATAGATACTTTGCTTACTTGGATCCTCATCATCTCATAAGTAGGCTATTTTAACATTCGCTTAAGCAGCCTTCAAACATTTACTTTCTCCTACCAGATTTATCTTCCTAAAATGTAAGCCACAGCATGTGACCTAACGATCTGCTCAAGAACTCTATGCCTTTTCACTGCCCACCAAAGAATATTCATATCCATGGGAAAGCTAGACTTCACCAACTTTCTGACTTTCTATCTCTCTATTAGCTTACTTTCCCATTGCTAATACAATATACACAACCCCCCAACTTAAAGGGGGCGAGGTTTCATTTGATTCATAGGTTTGGGGAACTCAGTCCATGTTCAACTTGCTTCCAACCAGACACAGCCTGTGAAGAGACACAGCAGAGGAAAACTGCTCAATCTACAGCAGCCAGGAAGCAGAGAGAAGGGAGGGCTTGAGGACAAGAATAAAACCTTCCAGGTCATGTCCCTAGTAATCCACCTCCAACCATGACCCACTACCAAAGTCACATTCAGCCACAACCTCATCAGTGGATTAATCCAGTAAGGAGGATAATGCCAACCACCTTCCAAAAGCCACCCCTCCTTGAAATACCTGAGACGCTGGGGAACATTTTAGATCTAAACCATAACACCATTCATTGCTCATTATGTTCTTTTGACTTTTCTTCCACAGCTTTTTGCATGAAAGCTGATCTTGCCAAAGTATAAATTTGCATCATTCAATTCAGCCACTTCACACATCCAGTACAGCAGCATCCTGAAAGAGTGATAGGAGCCTAGTGATTGCTATAAGACAAGGACATTCCAAGTGAGAGCTGGGTTGAGAGTAAGGCATGGGTTCAGAGAATGAGGGGTTTCAGTCAGTCCTCATTGGTAGGATGTGGCTGCAGAGGAAAAAACAGTCACATCAACTGTACAGCTGTGTGTACCACTCTCAAAGGTGATCCTGTGGTCATGACAGGAATGTTATGTAATGACTCTGTTGGGGAATAGAGCACTCCTTCCCCAGTTCATCTCAGTCAGAGGAAGGAAATCCAAGATAGGGTTAATAGAAGGTCATAGGATTAGAGCAGACAAGGCTTTGATTCCTGGCCATGAGTAGTCTTAGACACTAACTCATTCCACCTTTCAAAACCTCAGTGACAGTAGGTGTCAAAAGCAGATAACTGACCTTGTCTCTTGTGTTGTCACAAAGCCTTGAGAATTCCAAAGGAGCAAGAGAGGAAAGACTGGTGTTCAAGTACATCCAACTCTAATTGCTCATGAAGCCACATGTTTTTTTGGGGGGGAAATTGCTACAGACCAGACTCTGCCAAACTAAAATCATCAGGGCAGGAGTCACAGCCAGTCTGGAAAGACAGTTAAGAGATGCAATTTGTTTCATCTGGCTTCGTTTTATGTCTAAACAGGGAGAGAACTTACTAAACCACACTCGTGACAAGGAAGCCAAACTGCTTATGCTCACGGAACGAGGAACTGCTCACTAAGGGTGAATTAATGGCACTAAAAATATGCAAAATAGTCACAGCAGTTAAGCGTCAGCCTTAGATTGCTGAGCACAAATGGGCCAAGTTCTGGGTTTGGCCCTGCTGTGAACTTCTATGACCTTGTACAGGTTCACATCAAGGTCTTTGCCTTCTGCATAGAATCTATACAATGACATGAAAAAAGATGCTAACTATAAGAATGAATGTATGAAAATAATTTCTTAAATTACATTGAATTTTAATTATTTTGCCCTGAAATCATCTTAAAATATGAGGCAGATTATTGATGTTATTATGTTGGTCCTTCATACACTCGCCAAAGTCACAGGAAGGCCCTTCATAAATATTTCTGTCCTCAGGAACTCACATTCTAGTGGGAGACACTGACATGTGCATAAATCACGCTAATACAAGGTAAATAGTGGTAAGTACTGTAGGAAAGGTACAAAACAAAGGCCCGGAGACATAGAAGTCAGAAGATTTCCAATATGGGGATCTGGAAAGTTTCCTGAAGGAGACAGGATTTAGCTTGGGCCTTGAAGTCTTGGGAGTGTATTGATTTATACCATCATGTCTTGTGGTTCATAGAACATGTGGAACTTTCTCCTCTCAATTGACTCTGAGCTCCTGAAGGATAAGGACATTGACTGAGTCTCCAACATGGGTTGGAAAGCCACTCCATACTCCTTAAGTGTTTTTTGGGTCCAATTAATAATTGTGATGGAGGAAAAGGAAGAAGAGGAGTCACAGTAGTAATATTGACAGTGTTTATTTTTATTTAATCCTCTCATGAGTCAGGTGGTTTAAGGAATCTCACTGGACCTCCCAGAAACACATAAGGCAGAAATATTCTCAGCACATGCCCACTGCATGCCCTGCTTCACAGACAGGGAGTGCAGGGCAGGAGGGAGGTGTGCCTGCCCCAGACACACAGCAGTATGCAGCGTGGCTGACCTCTTCACACCCGGGTCGGTGAGTCTTGAACTTTAACCATGTCAGGGTATAGCCAAAAAATGAGGGCAACACTGCCAGAAAAAGTGTAATAATAACAGATTTTATAACTTTTCTAGTGAGAAAGAAAACCTGTGAATCTAGGAGATGTCTATTGGGGCCCTCCAGAGAAATAGAACCAGGAAGGTAAAGACAGGTAGCAGGGAAAAAAATGGGTTTGTTTTAAGGAATTGGCTTATGGGTTGTTGAAGCTACCAAGTCCAAAATTTGGGCAGCTGGCTGGCTGCTGGAAATGCAAACTCAGATGAGGTTTCTATGATGACTCTTGGGACAGGGTCTCTTCTCTGAGAAGCTTCAGTCTATTCTTAAAGCTCTTAACAATTGGATGAGAGTAAACTGCTTTACTCAGCCTCAGCTCACTCTAAGGGTGAACACAGCCACAAATGCTTTCAAGGCAACATCTAGATAGTGTTTGAACATACAGATGGTACCATATCCCCACCAAGTTGATGCACAGAACTAAGCATCACAGGATGTATGTTAACAGGGACCTCTGGAAAATATTTTCATATTTAGGCCACCTTGGCTCAACCCATTTTTGTTTTTAATTAATTTTTATTTTAAATATAAATGAGAAGAACAAAAAGAGCTTGAAATTCTGTACATTTAAGAGGAAAATATATTTTCACATAAAATGAAGACTTTTAAAAATTCAGTACATAAAAAGAAAGAGAATATAAAATGTGTAAGTTGATTTAAACATCAAAATATTTTATGCATATTTAATTTTTAGAGCTCAGCACATGGAGGAGCATATTTGACTCTTCTGATCGTGACCTATTTTACAGATTTCTTTATGAATTTTTTTTTCAGTACTGGGGTTTGAACCCAGGTCCTTCACACTGAGTCATACCCACAGATCTTTTTTTTTTTTTTTCCCTAGATAGGGTCTCACTGAGCTGCTCAGGCTGGGCTCAACCTTCTACAGTAAGGACATAACAGAGATGTGCCACAACTTCAAGCTATTGATTTCTAGAAGGTTAGCACGGCGCGAAGATCTTGGGTGTCACTTGCACAACCTGGTAGTACATACGTGCACACTGAACCCAGAGAGAGCATGGCAGTGGGAAAGCTCAAGCTAGCAACAGAAACAGGGCTCCTGCCCATTCTCTGGCTGGGCCTTCATTCCTCAGCCTCATTTCCCAACTTTGCTGCAGTGGAGAAAAGAAAAATAAACACACGTGAAGCCCACATTCTCCACCATAGGGCTGCATGAGCCACACTCAGGCCAGCTGTGAGCCAGATGTCTGCCTTGCCTGAAAAAGCTGTATGGAGAGATGAGAGAGAAGATGAGGACCGCGGGACAGGGAGATACAACCAGCCCAATGGAAATAGGTTGTGCGGCTGAGGGGAGAGAGGGACAGCTGTCTACCACAGGATAACCTCGTGTCCACAAGTGGGAAGGAAGGAGCAAAGCAGGGGGCCATAGTCCTACATTCTAGCCCTAGTTTGCGTTCTGTTGGCTATGAATTTGCTTTTGTAGGTTTGGTCTCTCTGTAGAAGGGGAAGGAATAGCCTAACACAGATGAATTAGAAGAGGTAGGGTTTGACCCTGGTTTTGTCGCTTACACATGGTCTGTCCTGCTGCAGTATACTTGGCCTCTCAAATCTCTGCTCACACACTAGGATAAAATTCTGGCTGTGATTTAAGAGAGTGGCTCAGATGACATGGGAGCCATATGATCTGTCCCCCAGAGTAGGTGCTCAATGAAGATCCCTCCTTCTTTCCTCCTTTCCCCTCTAAAGCCGAATTCCGGAGACCTCTGCCTTCCTCAGATCATCCTCTGTGATTCCAGCTTTCCCACCTCTCCTCACTAATAGGCATTCACCATCTTGTTACTCAGAGACTGTGGGTTTCAGGAGCTCTGCTGAGCTTGTCCCCTTCCCTCCCAGAGCCTCCACACTGACTTGCAAGCTGTGACCACTGCAGTGGCCCACAGCTGGAACTTCCCGGATGGAATATTTAAGACCCACCTTGACAGCAGCACTGATGACATCATTGCCAGCCACCAGGCCCAGCCCTGGCAGTGCTTGCCAAATTTCTCTGGTGGGAAAGCCGGGAGCCTTGCTACGGGAGGAGTGGAGGCTGCTCCGACAGCTGCACTGCTGAAGCATTGTTGCCATCCACCCACACTTCAGAATTCAGGTGGGGCTGCCTTTGTACCTCTCTCCCAAACAGAATAGGCACTCAGGAATGCTCTTCCACCTGTTGGGGAAACGCATGAGGTGAAGTCACTCTAAATCTTTTGTGTTGGGCCCCTGCGAGGCCTTGATAATGCCTGAAATCCAGAGCCCAGCAGGCCTCTGTTGGACCTGAACCAGCCCTGCACTGTGTGCACTTGTGGAAACCAGGACAGGAGATTTGGAGGAGCCCTTGTGGGTTCCAGGCCTGGGAAGGAACTGACTGTGATCTGAGTGTCTGGGGCCCAGCAACCCAGGACTCACTTCAGTGAGTCACATTCAAGTCTGAGCCCATCTGGTGCTTGAGTTTGCAATGTTACTCAAAGAAGGAAGGGAACTAAAGTCAACGCATAATCTGTGAGCTGGAAGGGGGGCTGAGAAATCATTTAATCCAACTTCTTTTCTGTGAGACAGGGTCTCATTATGTAACTCAGGCTGGCCTCGAACTCACTATATAGCCCAGGCTTGCCTCAAACTCACAGCCCTGAGTCAGGCTCCTAAGTGTAGGGCTTATGCCAGCCTCCGAGAGACTGGAATATGGAGTGCTCAGGTCCAGGCTACCTTCCCGAGACTGTCTCTTCTCCCTCACAATTCCCAGAACCTTGGTCTACTTTCTTCCCTCTATGTTGTCCTAAACTGCTCTACCCTATGGCCCTCCTCTCCCATGCTCAATGGAGGACACAAGCTTCCAACCAAAGTAACAAGTTATGCACCTTCACACCAATCACCTCTCAATAGAGAAACTACAAACAAGTACTCTGCAAATTCCCTACCTGGGACACAAACTCAAGTAACCTAGTAACCAAGGAGGGAAAACACTCAAAATCGCTGGATGGCAGAATTCTGTAGCCTCGATTTGTGGTTCCCAGTACCCTCAGTGCTAGTAGGTGGAAGGTGTGAGGCCCCCAATCATTTCCACTGTAGAAGATTTAGCTCCCCAGCTATAGCATACAATCCAGGTAGGACAATGGGCCTCTCTACCATCTAGACAGAAACTGGTCCCCCATAGTAATTATCACTTCTAGGCATCTTCTCATGCACCTCTGCTTTACAAAGGAAGCACTGAGGCCAAGCGAGTTAAAGGATAAGCAAAGATCCCACACCAGGTACATAGCCCAGGCTGAAACCTTGGCCTCCTACTTCCTGCAATGGCTTTTTCCATACAAGCAGCTTCTTAGCCTGAGAAACTGCCAGGCCCTTGCTTAGTTTTGCTCAGCTCCATAACAAGGCATCAAATATTTTGGTTTGGGTATAAAATCCCAAATCCACTTTCCAGGGTGGGGCAAAACACTGTCAAACCCTGTAAGCATAAACTCCCTTTGATCTCTTTGGAGCACAGAGTTACTAATGCTCAATGCTCTTATTCTTCTTGCACCTCCTGAAGGAGCCAGTCTTATCTAAACAACCTGCTGGAATACACGTCTAGCTAATCTTCAGAGGCATCTGAGTAAGTCTAGCTGTCCCTGTTGGCTCTAGATGAGAGACATGATGCCACTGCCTTAAAAAAATCTAGTGGAGTGAGAAGACAGAGAATGCTTTCTAGAATCAAATATAAAAAGTTGGCTGGGCATCTAGTTTTGGTATGGCCCTGGGAAATTTACCAAACTCCTCTGAGCCTCTGCGTGCTCTATAAAATAAGGATAATGACAGTTACCTTTCAGGATTACTGTGAAAGTTTATGAGGTGATGCGTGTGAAATACCCAGCTCCCTTGACACCAATCAAAAAATTCCATTACTTTGTTTCTCCCACATCCTCCACAGTGTTTATTTTAAGAAATAATAACTTGACATGTAGAAAGTGTTTGTATGTGTGTGTGTGTGTGTGTGTGTATGAGATCTAGACCTAGAAGTGTTCAAATGGTCTCCACCTAAAGACCGTAGAGCTTGGTGGCAATACTCTTTTTAACCATAGTGCTCCTAACAACTGCATTCCCTGGCATAGGTCATCAGTATCTCTGCCCTCCATCACCGGTAAAACACAAACTCTCTTTTCTTCTTCAAGCTACTTTGTCAAAGGAGGGTAGACTTGGCAGCCAGCTCCGGAAGTTGACGAGCCAGCAGAAGGCAGGAGGATGTCAGGAGAATGACTGGAAGTGATGAGCAGCACATGACGAACAGAGATTCTTATCTTCTACTAGGTCCCACGTGGTAGAGGTTACACCACCTGACCACTGCCACGCCAGGGACGCAGCTTCCGGCACATGAAGCTTTCAGGGATGTACTCAAACTATATCAAGCAGTTATGGTGTAGGTACAAAATGTCCTCCCAAATTCTCATGTGTGTGGAAGATGATTAGATCGTTGGGGTTTAACGTTGATCAGTGAGATGTCCAGTTAGGAGACAGGGCCTGGTGGTAAGAACTGGGTATCAGGGAGCATCATCTAGAAGAGTTCATCTCCCTCTCTGGCTCCTCCTGTCACTCTGCTTCCTGGCTTCCATGGGTTGAGCATCTTTTCCTCTACCATACCCTGTGCCATCTTATTTCTACCTTGCAACCAGTCAACCATTGACTGAATCCTCTAAAATCTAAAAGCCAAACTATACCTCTTTTTCTTTAGATTGTGGAAGTCAGATAATAGGCATTGTGTCCCTCTAATTAAGAACCTGAAACCAGACTGTAATGATTTTAAATGAAGGTGCTGTGGGGAAGCCCAGTGAGCCCCAAACAATTACGGAAAATTTTAGATGAGAGGTGGCACCCTCAGAGCTACTAAGAGGCTGAGAAGCAGAGGATGCAAAATGACTGGATTTTCTCTCTTCCTAATTTTCTTCTCCCTAAAAAAAAAGAATATATATATATATAGAGAGAGAGAGAGAGAGAGAGTGCACAGGGCAGGATATGTGAAAGTTAGAACTTTGAAAGATATGCTCAATATGATGGATGGCTGGTCAGGAGCCATGTATGAAAGACTCTGGCCTCTGAACATGAGCTTGTACACATCATAAAGCAAGGATCCCTATAAAAGCTTTTAGATTCCCAGGAATATAGGAAGTTGGGAAATGCAGGCCTCATTACAGCTCTAGACTTTTGTGCATCTCTTTTGTCACCTCTGTTAGTTGGGTTTTCACTACTACAACAAATGCCCAAGATAACAAACCTACAAAAAGAAAGAAGTTGTTTTAGTTCCTTGTTGTGGAGGTTCTGGTCTATAATGAGTTGGCCCATTACTTTTGGACCTGTGTCGAGTGAGTACAGTGTAGCAGGAGCACTCACTTTATAGGCAAAAGCAAAAGAGAGCAGCAGGAAGGGACTGGTGTCTGCTCTAACATATAGGACTTTTGGGGACCCTTAACATCTAAACAACATCTTTGATGCTGGTGTTAAGAAGTAACCCACTCTTACATTGTGCTTCATTTGCTGATTTTTTCAATCAATCCAAATATCCACTGTCTCTTCTTCTCTACATAGCCATGATCACTGGTTTATCCTACTATCAAATAAGCACACTGTACATAAAAGTCAGAAGAAATACAGAATTTACTGAAGGTCCCACAAAGGAGATTGGAAAAAATTTATATGGCACATCCACAAAAGACTACTCAAAAAGGTTCCATGTGGTTGTTGATGTTGTTTGTTTGTTTGTTTCTTTGTTTGGGGAGGAGGGTTACATTTCCCATCTTTCCTGGGAAGGCCCTCTGCCTTGTTTTTTTTGTTTTGTTTTGTCTTTTCCTAGAGAACTCTCTGTCGTATTACCCTGAGGCAGGCAGTATGTATCCTAGCTGGCTCCTGCCTTTTCTTCTCAGAACTTAGAGAGTAAAGGCAGGAAAGAGGAATAAAAGAGAAAGTCTATATAGAGCTCAGTTCAAATCCTCGCTTTGTATCTTCCAGTTGAGGACTCATGCTTAAGTAACTGCCCTTTTCTAGGTGTCTCTTTCCTGTTGGGGGATAGGAAAGTCATAATCTTATTTGACATGGTCATGTTATGAGTGGGAGTAAGGCAAGCAGACAGGTAGTATTGTGCACTGACTGGGGAGGCACTCTGTGAGCTGAGAAAGAGCCATGGCCAGAGACATCAGGAAGAGTCTGGACCCAGATGGTAGCTGTTACGATGGGAGGGAAGAGGCAGGTGCATGAAACATTATGTCTAAACACAGCCCGGGCTGCGCTGGAATGAAAGCACGCAGTGACAGGTCTCTGTTAAAGAGATTAAGTGCTTGGCCTGGCATGAAGCTCGGAGTGCCAGTCATGATGCTGCTTGACGGCCGAGCATCAGGAACTGCTGTGAAAATGAGCCAGGCATCTTGCAGGGCCTGCCCTGGGGGATACGGGCCTGAATTAATTAAAATAACAATTGTAGATTTGTTTGATGTTCAAGCAGATAAAGACAAGGTGAATATGGATGGGACTGTTAACACATGACTATTTGACTGTAAATTCTAATTATCTTTTGTAAAGTTATGGTTCATTTTCAGTTTTATTTGCAGGTATATATGTTTTATGTTGCTTTATAGAGTAACTGCTAAGGCATAAAGTTGACTTCCTTGTCCTAATTTTCAGTTTGGTCAGGAGTGACTAAGAACAGCAAATTGTAATATTTGACACTTCCAGAAGGCACAACAGACAAGTCTGAAGGTCTTGAATGTTAACCAGTATTTTGTAATCCAGAAAAACAAAGTTAAACAAAGAAAGATCAAAATCTTATCTTGGACCCTCAAGAGGATGAAGCTATCCATATTATTTAGCCTCTTTGAGTCTCAGTTTCCTTTTCTAGGTAATGGGTATGAGAATCCCTACCTCTTCAGATTAGTCTGAAGCAAAATTGAGATAACATAAGGAGAAACAGTTTCCTGGCATACAGTTAGCATTCAGTGTGTATTAATTTGACTCCGTAGAGATCAGATTTTCAAGATTTAAATTATTATGAATCTTTGTGTTGGACAGACAAAGAAATACAGAGAAGGATGCTCAGAATTTTGGGTATGGCTTCACATGCCTACAAATCTACTTTTGAGAGTAGAAATAGGGCATAAAGAAAACTCAAGACTGTTGCCAAATGTGCTTTAGCTCTTTGGTGGACTCAGATGCTTGACCATAATATGACAGGAAAAGGAATTATGCAGAAGGGCAGGGGCAGAGGCAAAGAAGGAAGGGAAGAAAGGAAAGAGAGAGGAAGAAAGAAGAGGAGAAAGAGGAAGAAGCCTACAGAGAAGAGAAATTTGCAGGATTTGGAGCAGTAGATAGTTGGATCACCACACTACATGGGTGGACCCACAGGGCAAGCACCAGGGGCAGTGAACTTAGCTCCTGCAGCTTTTCAGTTCTGTGACCATGAGCAAATAGCTAGAAATTTCTAATCCTCAGCTTCCTCAACTGAAAATTAGGGGACCATTGTGGGAAGGTTGATAATACCTGTCTTAAATTAGAGTGTGTTGTAAAAATCTATTCACATGTGAGAAATTATGAATCACCAGCATGATAAAGTCAAAACACTAGCTAAGATGTATCAAGTGACTATTATGTATAACAAATTATTCAAAGTTCTTTATATTTTTAATTTCCCACCTTTATCTCCCCCAAAGCAGGTGCTATAATTATTCTCATTTCACAGACTGGGAAAACTAAAACAAAAGACATTAAATAACTTGCCCGAGGTCACAGAGCTGGTAGGTGTGAGAACTAGACTTCTAACCCAGATAACCTGGCTTTTGAGCCTAGAAGCTTTGACACTAATCAACACTTGGAGTTTGGCAGACCTGGCTGTTAACCAAAGACCCCCGCACTTCCTCAATTTTCTGTTTTACATGAGCCAAAGCCTTGAACATACTGGGCTCAGTTGCCTTACAGATAGACAGAGTGGCTATGCAATCTCTTACCTTGTGGAGTTGTTCCAAACAGTAAGTCATACTATGTGCATAGCTGATCAACTAAATACACTGGCCTTGCTCACTCCCTTCCCTGCCCCCAGGAAGACAAGCCTCTCTATATCTCTGTATCTAAGATGGACAGCAAATCAGTCAAAAATAAACTTGTAAAAAAATTAAAGAATGGAATGATTGTAAATTCTGATAACTCTTTGGAGTACATAACCAGGATGCTAACAGAGAAGAGCAAGGGACACCCACTTAAAAAGGTCACCCAGGCCAGCAGCACTGAGGAAGTGGTAAATCAAATGGAGACCGGGGGGGATAGTTTTAATCTCATAGCAGAAGCTGGAAGAGCCCTGAGACTGACAGAGGCAGCTGGGAACTCTGGGAAAACTATTTTTGAGAGAAATAATGGGATCACATTTCTTTCACCTGAGGGTCACGCGCAAAGTATTCTATGCAGATTTGACGTGTAGAGTTAGGTCCCATGGGTAGACCCTGATAGGTCCAGATTTGTTTAAAATCTGGCTGTTTTTCTTCTCTCTCTCGCCATTATCTCCTGTTAAGTGGCAAGAGTGTGAGATTAACGCAAGTGTGAGATTAAGTGGCAAGAGGGGAAGAGTGTGAGATTAACGCTTCTCTTTTCATTTGGAAAAAGTACGCCACAGTGATGGGTTGGAATCAACACTTCAGCTTCTCTTTTTCCACACACATATAAACAGAAAGATTTTAATTTTCACATGAAAATTTGATGAGCCAAATATGCAGCATTGCCTAGGTCGATATCCACATTTCAAATGCATTTACTGTCATTACGGAGAGAGTCTCCACTTGGTGAACCATTAAGACAAAGTGGGGAGTAAATTAGCTAAATCATGCCTAGGGTAACCATTCTGCAGGGCTTGTTGGAAGAGATGCTCTTCCTGCAACTGATGATTGGTAAAGAGGTTTTCTGGAAAATGACCTTACTAAGAAGGAGAGAGCTCTAATCAGGAGTTTGGTACACAGAGGCAAAGTTTGAGAATATACACAGTGTATCAAAGTGCAAATGAACAGACCCAAATGAAACCCCTTTCTAAGTCATCAACCCACTCTGTGACCATTTATTTCACAAGTATTTGTTGAGCACCTACTATGTGCTGGCAGGGTTTTTCACATGGAGGACTTAGCAATTAGCAAGTGGGCTAAATAAACACTAGCCCCACTGGTACACTTTACATTCAAGTAGTGAGAAATTATTGTAAGCTCAATGCATCTTCCCAGAACTCATGCAGTGAAACCCCAGCCCTCAGTGTGATAGCATGTGGAAAAAGGTCTTGTGAGGACAGGAGGCTGGGGCCTTCCTTTTGGGGTTAGTGCCATTACCCAGAGAGCTCACTTGCTCTCTCAGCCTGAGAGCACACAATGAGAAAGCAGCCATCCATCTGCAAGACAGCACAAGCGATCTTATCAGGACAAGATTCCACTGCAAACTTCAGCTTAGGCTTCCAGCCTCCAAAACACTAAGAAAAGAAATTTCTGTTGCTTAAGCCACACAGTCTGTGGTATTTTGCTATGGCTTCCAAGCAAAGACAGAAATAAAAAATAGATACTTAAAATGTGCTGGACATCTTCAGATGAAAAATGCATAGTAAGGGGTAAAAGAAGGGGCAGAGGATAGGAAATGCTATGAGAGGGTGTGAGGAAGGGGCTGTGAGCTTAACTCCGACAGTCAGGAGAGGCCTCCTGGAGCACAGCCCATAGGTGGTCATGGCATGGAAGTGAAAACCACAAGCTTCTTTCTATTACTCAGCTATCAGTCCCACAGTTCCAATGCTCTGATCCCACCTACCAACTAGACAACATTAGGCTAAGGCTTTACAAACCCTGCTTATGTTTCAGCATCAGGGTTTTCTGAAACCCATATTTCTGAACCACTTCACAAAATTTTGATTCAGTTAAGTCTGGAGAATCTGCATCTCTCTCTAGTTTCCAGATGTTGCTGATAATGATGCTGATGTTGATGCTGATGCTGATGCTGATGCTGATGCTGATGTTGGTGCTATGGGGCTGAGGACCGCACTTTGCCAGTGCTGCACTAGGTTGTGGGTGTCCCTCGTCACCTTATTCCCTCAGCTGTAAATTGGAAACCACCTGCACCACAGGGTGGCTGCCAGTGCCTGGCTGCTCTCATCAAACAGTAACTGCTGGTGGTGGCATAGTGGTTCTCATCAGCAAAGATTCAACTGTCTGGACCTCACTTTCCTCAGCTACCAGTCCCCCACCAGAAAAAGAAGCCTGTGCTATTGTAAGAGAAATTTTCTCTTGTTAACAGTGCATGGTCTACACTGCTCCATGCTGCTCATCTCCCCCCAATATTCCGGGAATTGAGCTGTTATAATTAAAGCTGCCTAGGTTAAATTCAGACAAGGATAAAGCTGACTAGAAAACCTGGGTTGCGAGGTAGAAACAGCCCCCTCCCATGCTTAAGGAATTTATGGAGTGTACCTTCCCTGGGCATCTGCTGCCCATATTAGGAAGCACCCTCAGCCGCCCAACTCTAGACCACCCTATAGATGCCCCCTCCAATGAATGTAGAAAGCCATTTAAACTAACCAATGCCTTCTGCTTCTGTAACCACGCTTGCAAAGACCCCTCCTCCCTTTGTTCGGTAATTTAAAAGCCATGCTCCGGCGTACCTCGTGGCCCTCTGTTCCTGCGTGTTCAGTGAGCCCCATGCATGCTTGGACAATAAAAACCCTTTGCCAATTGCATGAGAAGGCGTCTGTTGGCTTCTTCCTACACGCGGTGGGCGTCTCGACCCTCACACTATAAAGAAAGGCTCCGTGGAAGAGTTCACAGTCTGTCTTGGGCATTGTGGACCATAGAGAGATTGCTTAGAAGATCTGACACTGAGCTAAGATTTAATGAATTAGAGCATTAGCTTGGATGGAAAATGGACAGGAGTAACATGGAGAGAGTATTCTGTGCAAAAAGAACTGGACATAAGCCTGCAGGAAAACATTACTACAAACATTTGATGTGTATAGAGACACACTGAGAGGACCAGCTTGAATGACCCTTGACGAGGTGGCTTGGTTTCAGTCTGAAGCTATGCACAGTCAAGGAAGGATCTGCATAGGATACAGCACGACTGCTGGTACAGTTTGAAAGTGATAGACCTGAATGGTATGGAGGAAGGAATGGAACAGAACAGAACGGAACAGAATGGAATGGAATAGTTGTGTCTGGAGGCTGGGAGTCCAGTGTGGAGGCCAGGGCCACTGCTTATGTTGAAGAAGGTTGTACACCACCCGAGAGTGCCTGGCTTTAAAGAAAATGGAACTTGAAATTCAGCCCACAGTTCACCATCAAGCAGCTCTAGCATGGACCTAGATTTCCCCAGAAGAAAGGCAGCTTTTAATTTGCATAGTTGGATCACTGTTTCCTAATTTGTACATGGACTGGCTGTAGAAAGTTGCCCATTGTTACCCAAAAGAGGCTGAATTAAGCCATTAGCAGTGGGAATGAGGAACTATTATAAGTAGAAATTAGTGGGCTCACCATGTTTGACAGATGAAGAGTCAAAACCCAGAGAAGCTGAGTAACTAAGCTGATATCACATAGCTCACAAGTGACAGAGTCGGAGTCATGTCTCCAGCTTTTTCATCCAGGATTCTTTCTGCAAGACCTAAATAACCTAGGACATCTTCCTACCAGGCCTGAGTGAGAGTGTTGATAACTGTCATTTTTCAGAGTCTATCACAGACCAATGCTTGGCTAGGATTTCTGGGCCAGTTGCTTTCAATATAATATTTCATTCAATGCTCTCACCTGAACTTCATGTGAGGCATTTTACAAATGAGGGAGAAGAGGTACAGCCAGAGTAATCTTTGTACATTCTCCCAACTAACTCATTATAGCAGGTGAGAGAGGGGAGCACCACTCTAAAGCCCATCCTCTTACCACACCAAGTATCGTGACACGATGAAGGAAGGAATGTAAAGTACTAGCTGTGCTTAGAACCTGTCTTCCTCCAACTCTGAGCCTCACTCTGTCTTGGTAACAAATAGCACCAAAAAAGTGTCTCCTCATCAGTCAGTTCTGCCCATGTAACTATAGCAGGCATGAAACTGACAGAACAAAATTTCTGTTGGTTGGTTGGTTGGTTTCTTATGTACATTTATGATTCCAGCTGCTGGATGAGTGTAGAATGCACTAAGATCCCTCTCAATTGGCATCTGATAAGGCCACATGGAGCAACTTGTCTGCTGTCATTTACTTCTGGGATGATAGCAGCAGACCTGAAAGGGGGAAAAATTATCACGGTTCCACGGCGTGTTTGGCACTGCACTGAGTGAAGTGGATAAAAGAGGCGTAACCCAAGGCTTCACTGTGATGTGCAGGCGGCAGAGACATCTGGAGCAGGTATTTTGAGTAATTACACTATGCAGTAAGCTCCCTCCCAAGAACAGGAGTCTTCATCCATCTAGTATAGGGATAAATCCTTATAATCGCCAGCAGAAGTGACCCATAAAAAGACACTTCCTTAGTAACCTATATCACCAAAGCAAAATGCAACTTGCAGTTTGAAGAACTCAGTTTCCATGAATAGTTAGTTCCATTCTACACCCTTCTCGTGAGAAATGCCTGTTATACAAGGGCTGGTACGAGGAGAAGGAGCCCGGGCTTTGAGACTTCCTTTCACCTCTGACTTGCTGCAGCGAATTCACTGAGTCAATGTGCAAAAGACCACTTTCTTTTGTTGACACAGAGTACTTGTTCAGTAAACATTTGCTTTTTTAAATGAATGGACAGAAGGATGAATAATGTGAAATGGCTATTTCAAATGATGAAATACAGTAGACAAACATATGAGAGGATTGAACCAAGACATTTAACCTAATCTCATTTGATTTTAAAATATCCTTCTGTTTTCAAGGTTGATGCTAAGGACAGTTCCTGAAAAGTCTGCAGGCTAAAACTCGACAAGTCCTGTGAAATGAGGCATAAATGTCACACATCTCTGTTCCAGCCACAAACTCCACTCTTTTCACTTCCCGGAATACACAAGACACTTTTTGCCTCCATGCCCTTGAACTTGCTCTTTACACCTCCCAGTATAACTCCCCATATTACCTGTCCTTAAAACCTCAGATTTATTGTTTCTGGCCCAGCCCTGTTGGCACTCTCTCCAGGGAGCCTTCTCTGATTCTTACTGACCTAGTTAGTTGTTTCCTTCTCTCAATTTTCCCAGCAGCTCATTCATTGCTTTAGGTTATTTGTATCCTAATTTGCATGGCCATGTTTCTGAGTCTCCTTAATCACCACTCCGCTTCCTGGGACTAGAAAGGAGCCTGCCCATAGAGCCTGGTTGCCTGCAGGAGGAATGAATAGGTCAATGGAAGAAGGGAAGGGTGAGAGGGTGGTGAGTGGGTGGAAGAATGAAGGTTTTGCTTTGTGGCCAAAAAGAAAAGAGCTATACTGTTATCTCCTACCTCTCTCCATGCAATTAGTATTTGTACAAAGAAGGTCCCAGATGCTTATTCAGTCTCAGGATGAGTCAATGCTGGTTCACACCTTCCCCAGATCCTCTACCCAGTCCCACCCCATCCTCCCTGGACCTGTGCCACTTTGCTCTGTTCCCCTGTGAGCTCCACCTGGATCCAGAATGCATGAGACATTCCTCAGTGCCTGTTAAAGCACATACTGATGCTTTGGGCCAAAACAAACACTGATGTCTCTTCTACCTCGGCAGCAAGATTGAAAAGAGACAGGCAGAGAAAAAGTGCTGATACTGGCCACCGCTTCTTCAGGTCATTCTGTGTCCAAGTCCTTCCAAGGAGGCATTCATTAACTGGATGGTCGACAGGCCACAGCTTTTGTCTCAAAGCCTCAGAAACTTAAGAAGTCTGAACTTCTAAGATATTCCAAACATAATACACTTGACAGCATTGAATCCAAATTCATCAAATCAGAAAAGATTTCTCTTTCCGAAGACTTTTACCCATCAGTTCTGTGGGTCAGACCATAAACAGCATGTTTCATTTGTTTGCTCACCTCCAACAAATTCTCAGCGCCCCTACTTGGGGATGAAATACAGATACTAACTCCCAAAGTGGAACCTATAGATTCATCTAGCAATTATTAGGATAAAGTGAAGCAATAATGCAGATTTCTAGCATAAGAATAGATTCTCAGTAAAGGTATTAAATGAATTAAGAATTGATAAACAGCCATACATACCAAATGATATTCTAGTATCGGTCTACAACATCACTTCACTACTCCCTGATAAAATACATCTACTGTTTCCTCTCTCCCATTCAATAAAAGTGCTTGTTCTTTATGTAACATTCACTAGCCACTTTATCCACAAAGGACTGGACATCTCTCTCTTCCTTCCCACTGGCCTAGTTTGTTTCTCTCGAGGCTTGGTCATCTTTCTCCGTAGCAAACGATTCTCAGTGTGTGTGCATATATGCGTACACGTATGTTCCCCACTGGGCTCTTCATTCCTGGAAAATACAGATGGTCTTACTCATTATTGTTGCACAGGGCCTGACCTAAGGTAGGCAGCCTGAAAAGGGCTAGTTCTTCTGATGTACCTGGGAGGACAGAAAGGAGTTGTAGATTTTTATTCCTACTATACAAATGAAAATGCTGAAATGTAAGTCTCTCCAGTGATCTTTCCACACAATTTGTGGTAAAGCTAGAAGCAGAAGCAGAAGCATTCGCTAAGGCTGCCCTCTGGAGGGCTTCATTCCTGTCCTTCAAGCTCCAGCATGGGAGGGTCTTGCACAGAATGCAGCTGCCATCTGGCTGAGAGACCTGAGAGGGACACAAAAGCTCTAGAGCTTACTGTGTGCTGGCTGTTGAGATCAACATTGCTATGAATAACAGTAACAAAACTTTCCCTTTTCCATTAGTGATTGATTGAGGCAGACAAAAATTGTGGGAGGGTTCTTTGGAGCTGAACAAGGAAGCAGATAGTGTAGAAAGAGACCAGGTGCAAAGTACACGGAGAGCTGAAGTGAGCCAAGCCCTGCTTTCCAGACAGACTAGACAAGGTCACTCTGGTGCTCTCCTGCTGAACTGAGCCCAAGGCAGCTTTTGTTGGTGCTATGCAATGTCGAGTGATGTGAAACAAGTTCCAATTTGTAGACTTTTCTTAAAGATTAGAAACACTGAAAACTCAATGAAGCTGGGTGGTTGCTGGTATCTATTGGGCTTGCGTTGTCTTCTTTGTCAGAGTCCTCACCATTTCCTGTTGTTCTTCAGGCTGTCCTGGGTCCCTGGTTCATGTACCTTGTCTACCTGGCTCGCATAGGCCTTTGGGTTTGCAGTATCCGCACTGAAGAAAAGGGAAGGATAGATATTTGGGGGCTGCCATACAGGAGCCCCTAGTCAGGCTGGAAACACTTAACAATGTGGAACTCTCCAGAGGGCCAGAAAACGATTAGCCCCATTTTCAAGCTGAGGAAAGTGAGGCTAAAAAAGGATAAATCTCATGAATAAAGTAACAAAGCAAGGAAACGCTAGAACTGTGATTCCAGCACTGCCTGATCTGATCCAAATCCTGTATTCTCTCTGAACCACTCCTCAAAGCACTTGCTATTTCCTCCCTGCTCTGCCCCTGAATTTCCTTTGATTCTGAACTTGAATGCTGACCCAGAAGGTCTAATTCATTTGCATATTAATTGAATGTGGACTGAGAGAAGGGTCATTGGTTCCAGTGTGCAGTCTAACGTCAGATTTTTAAAAACTCTAGATAAACCAAGGTGTCATTTGCTGGTTCTTCTTGGTTAAGGCAAAGAGAAAGAGAAATAATTAAGTTACCTGGGTGTTTGGACTTCAGTGTCCTGAGCACTAATTGTTAAAGGCAGGAAACTGAGCACCAGGGGGCGGGCGTCTGTTTTAGTCCATCACAAAGCCCTGTTTGTTGTAGACCTGACAAAAGAAGTTATAACTAAAGAGGAGGGTGTATGTAATTAAATGTCAAATCATATTTTGAAGAATGATTTTTGACTCCTCTAATTTCCCAGCAGGATCAAAAAGAGAAACTCCTTGGTAAAATTTTCTCTGCTTCACAGAAAGTCACTAAGTGGCTATTGAGAGGCAGAGATTTGAGGAAGAGGACAGTTTCTCTATAGGCAGCATGACTGTTTCCTTCCTGTCGGATAATAATGGCTAAAGAAGGCCTTTCCATGTGTTCAGCACGTAAATGCATCATTTAATTCAACCTTTACACTTATCCTTTGAATCATGACTTACTCCCATTTTACGGATGAGAAAACTGAGGTTAGGGAAGTTTAGTAGCCCACCCTTTCATTCCTTTAACACTCTGCCTCAGCCAGATGCCAGCTCTTTCCCCAACAGATTCCCTAAGTCATCACACAGGTGAGAAAGATATGTAAAGAGACTGAGCAATGAAGACTTCTATAATCCCAGGTTCAAGTCCTGACCTTATAGCAGTGGAAGCTTGGACAATGTGACTTAGCTCCCTGAGATCCATCTTCTTTATCTGTAGAACAGGAAGTTTGACTGAATTTTCAGGGTTTTTGCAAAGGTTAAGTGAAACAGTACGTGTGAAGGAATTGCTTATATTACATGCTCAAAAATGGGATGGATTCTCATTATGAATTCACACTGGCTGATTACTCTATTTTTCCTGAGCATAGACAAGATATTTTCCTTTCCCCCAGTGGAATGATCTAGATGTGGGCCCTGCCTCTGCCATTTGGTAACCATGGGGCTTAGGTCAAGTTAGTGTTCCCATCAAGACTTCACATCCTCAAACCATCAAGTGTAACTGATAACTATTCTATAGAACGATGGCCAATACCAAATGAGTTAAGTCTCTTGGGTAAGAAACTGAGGAAACTTTTGAGGCCCAATGAAACTCTTCTATGAAGAGAATGTTCATCCTTCTTTGCTGGAATGGATGGCTACAGCCCTTTACCTTCATGAATCAGAAATGGTTTACAAACCAACTGATAGTTATGGCCACCCTGCCATGCCCTGTACTACCCTCTTCTCTCTCTCTCTCTCTCTCTCTCTCTCTCTCTCTCTCTCTGTCACACACACACACACACGACATAAGAGGTGTACATGTCCAGTGCTCAGGACTCATAGGCCCTTCCAAAAACCACAAATGACTTTCTGGGAGAACACTTGTTTGTTTGTATGCTGGGGGTTTTTTGTTTTATTTTATTTACTTTTTTGCATTATTTTGTTTTTATTAATTTTTTTAATTGTAAAAAGCAAAACAAAAAAAAGGATAGAAATGATACAGAATTTCAAAAAACAGTAGGAAATGAATGCTAGTTAATATAATGCATATTGTTATCTTAAAATTAGTTGTTCAGGTTATAAGATTGAGGCACAAAAATATTCAAACAATAACAGCACAAATTGTTCTTTTTGATGAACTAATTAATACAGGTTGATAGTATAGCTATCTATTTTGCATATAAATACTTACACAACTTTATATATGTTTACCAACATATATGCAATCTTTTCCTTTCTCTCTTTTTTCTCCTCTCCTGTATTCCAGTTGTTCTTTCCTTTTCATCACTTTAAGTCCTCATTTTTTATGCTGCTTCTTTCCTCTCCCATCTCCAAACCCCAAAACTCTTCCTCAGATTGAGGGGAAAGATAAGACATGGACTCCATTGTGGCTGCTGATACTTTTTATTGCAGATCTTCTGGGGTGCAGGAAGGTAACACAGGGATGCTCAAAGAACTCGCTGTTAGGAAGGAGGAAGGAGAAGCTCAGGAGAGAGCATGAGCCCTGCAGGATCTAGTCCACCTTTATAAAGCACTCTTCCTCTGGCCTACCTTGACAGGGTACCGTACTGAAAAGGAGAGGACTGAGGCTGGGGAGATGTAGCAGGCACAAGGTTGCAGCTATACAGCATGAAGAAGCCTAGAAATGTAACGTGCTGTAAGAGATAAAGGAAGACAGAGGAAAGAGGAAGCAGCTACAGAAAGAATTAAGATGCTTTACGTACAGGTGTTTATCCTCCACGGTCAGTGTGAGCATTATGACTTCAATTGTGCACTAATAAAAATAAAAATTGAAAAAGACTAGAGTTGACTATACTGTGATTTATGACGATAGCTTGCTAAGTCACTGATCTTGTCACACATACACACAAAAGGTGAGGTACTGAACGTTCACTTTCTTGACTCTGTTTTAGCACATGTACATACACATATGTACATATTTACAAACGTATGTGCATATATATATTATATAGAGACACATTATGCTATATACATTAAATGTATAAAATTAAAAAGAAGAGAGGAGCAAAGAGCTGAAAGCAAAAGAGAGACTTGCTCACTAGGCCTCTAGGATGCACAGCTCTCAGTAAAGCACAGAGTCAAAGAAGTAGAGGTTCAAAGGCCATAAGGACAAGTTAAGCCAGGAGCTCCTCCAAACTGAGAACTGTTCTTACTCGAGCCTGCATCATCAATGCCTGGCACACAGATGGCTAGAGCTGAGGAATGGATGGATGACTTTCTAGCTAGATTAAAACGTCAGAGAGTGTCAAGTACCTGAGAAGAGAATGATATATCTTAAATACAAAAAGTGAATTGAAGTGTTAACATTATCAAAATCACCTGGCACATTTGTTTAAAAAATATTTATTTTTGGACTCCATGCTACATATATTGGATCAGAATTTGCTGGGATGGATCCAGAAAGAAAGCGAGAGCAAGAGAGTTATGATGTGTCTTTCCCAAGTAATTCCCAAAGCCTGGCTTAGGCTCTACTTCTCTGCTTCCTCTGTGGTGGATGCAATTATAAAGGGTTATTTTAGGAGCGCTATTAGCCAGGGATCAAGTCCTGCCTAGCCTGCAGTAGCTATGTCATACTGACTAGGCTCTTTGAGGAATACAGCCTCAGTTTCCTCAATCCATACAACAGAAAGAAATGTGCAACTCACCTTGGGAACTGCGAGGGCTGTGAGTCACACAGAAAGTGCCCAGCCCAGTACTTGGTACAAACAAAGTTTTCAGTAAACATTAGGTAGTGCTGTGGTGCAGGGTTAGCAGTAGAGAAATGTTAAGACACACATGGTAACCACTGGAAGTCACCTAAGCAGATGCTCATAACACATTCACATAACACATCGTAACACATTCCCACCAGCTTGAACCACCAGTTGATACATGCATGACTGTCTCATCAGGTGGCTTGTACCACTGATGGCATGAAGAAATGTAATCACTTTTATTGTTCTTTTTAACTAATAAAGTTGATTTTTTTAAAAAAACTCCCAATGGGACAGTCATGCATGTACCATCTGTGCTTCAAACTGCCCAGCAGTGAGACATAAAAATTAGAGAACTGTCATGAACATATTGAAGTTGAAGAGACTGATGTTCAGATTGATTTAGAGCTTGGGGCTGGGGCCATGAAGTAAACCCAAACATACTGGTGAACTTGAGAGATCCCTCCTGGTCCACAGTATTTTGCTTCCTTAGTAGATATACTACGAGTACCTAGCATGGAACATGACCCAGGCCACAGCTTGGATTTGACCCAGGTTGAATTTACACAAGAGAGTGTGGATAGGACCAGACACATGGGAGGAGGGGTGTTGCCATGAAGGAGCCCCTCTCCCTCCTGGACCTTGGAATGGACTTGACTGCTTACGTTAAGTGGCGTGCTGACACTGCTTGGCGTAGGCAGATAGTTTTATTAGATGAAGGGTCAGATGCAATAAAATGCTTGGAGGCTTTTTAAAAAACATTAGAAACATTTACCGTGACATTATTGACAATCTGGTTACTAAGCCTCCTGAACTAAATACTGCTGGGATCAGCAGCTTTCACTCGGTTTGCTCCCCTTCCTCCTCTTCTGCTCCCAAAGTGTCTGGCTGGTGGCTCCTATGTGATGGTTTTTACTCCCTTCCATGGAGGAGGTTTCTTCAAGGGCATCATCCAGCACTTTTCCACCTCTGTATCTTTAATATGTAACAGGTCTACTTACAATTACATACAGCCCCTGACTTTCTTTTTGATTTCATAATGATACAAAAGCCATATGCATTCAGTAGGGATCATACCTTGAATTTTGATCTTTCCCTGGCTGATGACATGGCACAGGGAACTCTTGGAATGCTGCACAGCAGCAGGAAGTTACAGAACGTAACCACATAATCACACGGTTACCATATACAAAACAGCCTTTGGTTTTGTCCAAGCATTAAGTATTCTGAGCACATTAAAGGCAGGCTAATCTAAACTCTGATGTTTGATAAATTTGAGTTATTAAATGCTTTTTTGATTTAGAATATTTTTAACTCAGGTGGGTTTGTCAGCATGTAATCCCACGTAAGTTAAACACAATCAGTAACAGTATCAAATAGTGAGTTAACATAATGATTTTTAAGTTTACTTTTTAATATCCCCACAGATACCCTGGTGCTTCTATTCTTATCCTCACTTCTCATTTCCTTCATCTCCTGGCTCATTCCAGTTGACCCTTTTACGCACTCTGGCTCTCTGAATAAAATAACCTAATGTAGGAAAAGTGAGTAAATTCTACCAATTAAGTGAATTTACTAGGTAATTGCTGATTTCCTGAAACATCCACCCCATTCCTGGTATTAATAAAGGCATTCTCCTTTTAGATAGAAGACTTTTGCCTGTCTCTTTGGCCAGGATTGAATAATCCTCATTTTATGAATTCTGTCAATTCACAGGTAGTGCTAAACTGACTCCATTTACCTTAATAGTCCGCATCCTTGTTTATCTCTGCATTTCTGTGTTCTCGTCGGGATAAAAACAGAACCTATGTTCTGCACCTATATAAAGATCAAATAAAAGCAAATCAGATAAAATTATTGCTGAATACTGAATAAAACCATGTATGTTTCTAAACACAGCAGGTCTATTTCTCTCAGGTTTCTTAAATCCCAAATGCTTCCTCCAGGGAAGTGCATTGTTGAAATGCAGCCTGCAGTTCATAGACTATGTATTAAGTGTTTAATGGACAAAGCACATGTTATAGTTTGGTTCTTATTTTGTCACCCAAATGTTGTGTATTAAAACTTGGTCCCTAACTAATAGTATTATTGGGAAATTATGGAAAATCTAGAAGGCGAGGCCTAGCTAGAAGTTGGTGACTGGGGATACCTTTGAAGGGTATATTATCCCCAGCCCAGTCTCTAGCTCTTGCTGTCTTGCTCTGTTTCTTTCTCTCTGCCTCTCCCTCCCTCCTCTGCCACAAGATAAGGAGGTTTCATCACCCACACCCTTCTTTCATGATTCTCTGCCTCACCATAAGCTCAGAAAAAAATGGACTGACACCTCTGAAATCATAAGCCAAAATAAATCTTTTCTTCCTTTAAGTTGATTTTCTTAGGTATTTTGTCCCAGTAATAAAAACTGACCAACACAGTACCCTAGTGGCCACTGTCAATGAGCAAGAAGACAATAGACATTGTTCCTGCCGCTCAATGTGTGGAAATGTGCTCAAGGTGGAAAGCACAAACTTTAAGAACTCTATTAGAAAGTAAGTACATACTGAGCACCTCTCTGGAAATAAACATTGGATATCATAATATAGAAAGATCTATAATATAGCTTCAGATTTTATTATTCTTCACAAACACTGATTCTCTCCTTGGGAAAGGATTATACCTCCCTGACCTACTGATGGCACACTTGATCATGTCACTTAGTTGGCCAAAGAAATGTTAATGAAAATTAATATGCCACTTCTGGGCTGAAGCATTAAAATCCTGTACATGATCCATTTGTGTTTTTTTTCACTTGACTCTGATAACTGTCTACAGAGCTGAATTGCAGCTGACCTGAAGTGCCTGTGTAAAATGAATGGGATAGTGAGAGCAAAACAAATAAAAGAAATGGATAGAGTAAGCCTCTGAGATGTTGGGACTACTTGTTAGCACAGCATAACCTGTCCTATTCTGGCAAAGATGAATGAATGGCGAAGGACTTCCAATGTAGAATAATCTGGTAAAGCAAAGGGTGGAAGCAGACTGAGATGTAGGTGTCCTGCAGTCTACTTTTGAGTACTGAGAACATTCTAGAAGCACACTGAATAAACTGAGTATGAACCAAAATACTTACTCATGGAGTTCTGACTTTTATTCTACACTGAGCCAGGAAACATAAAATCATCTGACTGGAAAGGTATCAGGATCCCAGAAACTGTTCCTCTAAGCCATAGAAAGCCTTATTCAGATGACCTTGCAATTAATCCACCAGCCGAAAGGATTGGGAAGGCTGCAAATGATGAGTGTGTAAATATTATTGACTTTGAAATTATTGGCAGAGTAGCACACATAAACCCATAGCAGCAGAGCCCAGCTTAAAACCTCAGCCCAAAGATATTTATGTACATGCCCACAGTAGTAAATTACTCTGTATCAAGTACCATGTATCAAAATACCCTTCACGATTATAACAGGTTTAATTAAATGCACGGTGAAATCCACTTAAGATGAGCTAATTGGGTAGAACCTGATTTTCCTTCCCACTGCGTCTGATAGACATGAGGACATCCTGGGGGAAAGAGGCAGCATCTAGACATGATGAAGAGGCAGGAATCAGAAGCTGCTGCTTTGGGAGCCATAGCAGGACTAGCATTGCCCTGTGGAGTTGTGAAAGCCTGAAAACAAAACCAATGACAGCCGTGTTCTCCTATCCTAGAGGGGACATTCAAATCTCACCCCACCCCCTTGCACTAATCCCCAGCACAGTTCAGGTCAACTTCAGCCTTCCTTTATTTGGGCAAGAAATGCTGGACTAATCCTTGACTTTTCCTTCTGTTCTTTATTCCACATATCTGCTCCATTGGCCAATCTCACTTCCAAGCACACCATTCCTTGGTTCAAATCCCAACTGCATTGCACCTGAATGACTGAAATTGCCTCCCAGGCCATTCCCTGAACTTCCATTTCCCACACTGCATTTTCGACAAGAAGCCAAATGATCCCTTTAAAGCATAAGTCAAATTGTCACTCTTCAGTCCAAGACATTCCAAGGGCTTTTATTTTGTTGTTTAATTTATTTATATTTCAGGTTTCTCATATAAGATAAACCATGCAATATTTAACCTTGTATGTCTGATTGAGTTCACTTATTGTTGGGTTCTGTAAGCTTCCAGAGTGTCTTTTCACTGGTATCTCTGTGTTCTGCTCTACCCTACATTTCCCTACAAATCATCCATAGGGAAATTTACATGTGGTACCAGGTAAAAGACAAGATAGAGGAGACAGCCTCAAATATTCTCTTAAAGCCAGCAGGTGTGGGGCTTACTTCAGATTCAAAGAGTCTGGGATGAGCTCAGAAAATTCCACTTGAGTACAATCACATGGTCAGTAGACCTCGAGAGGGACCGTACCAGTTCACATCATACCTCCCAAGAAGACAGATGAAGATTTCCTTCAGAGACCCTATGAACTGCCTGGCATTTAAGGCCTCTGAGTTTGCCTCTGTCCTTGCCTCTGTCTTATCACTGCCTAAGATAGATCTAAGCTTCTAGCCAAATATTTATACTCCAGTGTTCTCTGTGTTTTTGTCTCATAACTGCTTCTACTACTCTTCTAGCGATAACCACCTACATGGCTGGCTAGATCGTCTTTATCTCCCAAGGTCTGAGTTAAACATTTCCATATGATTAGTAGCTTGCTCTCGGTCATAATGATTATCTGCTTTGATGGCCTGATTGAAACATTTCCTCTTGTCTCCTGACATACTCTTTTCCGAATTCTTTCACCACTTTATCTTCCTGCATGTCTATCAGTTGGAACAACATTAAAAATGCCTGACAACTTCAGCTTATACCACTATCAACACAGCAAAGAAACACACTGGCTCACACCTGAGGCAGGGGTGACCTCTCAGCTTCCCTTCCTCTTCACTTCCCTTCCTAGGTTGCCTCAACTCTTAGGTCACTTTCCTAACATAGCAGAAGCTCCAAGCTTCCTATCCGTACTTCCAACGCCATTAGAACCTCTCTGTTCCCTTTACTCTCAAGAACAGAGATTCATATTTTCTCTCTGCCTAAGAATTGGCTCAGGTGTTCACCTCTAAATCGGCTTCTAGCATGATCTACTCTGTCCCCATAGCAGGGTGTGGAGGCCCATCCAGACTATTTGGCCCATAAAGAGTGAAGAATGAAGTCCTTTAGCCAGATAAAGAGGATGGATGCTGGACAATAAATAGCCAGTGTCCTGTGGTAGATTATCATCTTCTTGTGACTGAAAACATACCTTTTATATTCATTTGTTTTAGTCAACAAATTTTTAAGGAACTCCTACTATGTGCCTGTCACATCAATAAGCATTTGGGATTATTCAAATATTAGATGTAGTTTCTGTATTAAAATCACTATAAGTCCACCCAATGGATCAGTAACTATTGTTTAGACCTATTGTGCAACCAGGCCATGTACTAGGCATTGGAAATACAGCAGTTAAAATAACACACATCATCTCTCCAATCACACACATCAAACTAACAACTACAAGTAAATAACCAGACAATTATGCTTCAGTGACAAAATATTACAATTAAGCCAGGCGCAGAGCAGTTTGGGAGCAGAAAGAAAGTCTCCTGGCCCAGCATGTTGCAAGAGGTGGTAGAGTGGAGCCAGAAAAACTTCCTGGAAGAGGTTCTACTGGCATTGAGTTAAAAAGGATTGGAGATAATCCCTGAAATGTTTCATTTGGTTTCTGGCATGGGATTGGTTTTTAAGACATGTTTGATGATTGAATACATTAATATAAAAAGGCCCAAGCCTTTCCAAAATGGAGAAGGACATGGGCTAATTAAACCTGAATCGCAATTACCTACCCCAATGGAGGGGAGAGCAGTTGCATGAAAAATCTACAATTTACTCATTGTGGGTTTGAGGCGCACCGTGATCCCTGTAAATTCTAATGTTTTGTCTAACACTGAAAGTAGTTTGCATTGCCTACCTTCAGTGGCGTTGCGAGAAAGCCCTCAGAACGAGCTTGAATGAAAAGCAAAAATGAATTGTGAGCTAAAAGTACATGTGTATAAAGGAAACGGACAGATAATGTGGGGTAAGCTGAAAGATAACCATATGTAGGAGAAAATCCCCCCAAAACTGAATGAATTGGCTGCTATTGCTTCAACAGTAAAATCAGGATAATTTTTGTAAAGGGCTATAGAAATTAGAGATTAATGAATACAAAACGCTTATCTCTGGCCAGGAAGAAATGTCATAGCTGTTGCTTCTGCTGCTGCTCCTGTTACTGTTGATGCTGTTACTGTTCCCAAAATGTATTTTTTCTTCTCCTCTCTCTGCACCTCCTCTGTGGTACTCCTTTACCCTGAGCTCACTCACAGTATATTCATTCTGATTCAGCCAGTGTATGTCATTGCCTCGACCAAACCTTCTCTAACTGTCTCCTCACTAGCTGGTGAGATGCCATCTGGGTCACACCTGGCCACAGACACCGACCACAGTGCATCGTGACTGCCTGTGCCTGTGTCTTTCTCTCCCACCAGCCAGAGTCATCGCCTTCCAGTGAAGTCACTGGATATTGTTTTTTAAAATATGCGTCCAGTTGCTGGCATACAGCCTCTGCTCTGCACATACAGTATTTGTTTGCTTGGTGAAAGAATAAATGAGCAAGTTATAGAAAAGCAGGTATTCACAGAGCATTAGAACCGAAAGGGGGACTGGGGTCACTGATTATGAGGAAGGAGAAAGGCAGGGACTTGTCCTGACTTATAGTATGAAAGTGGCCAGAACGGACTTAAAACATGATGTCACTGGGTCCGGAGATCCTGGGCTTCTCCCTCTACCTCTGCTTCTCCCCTTTTCTCCATCTTCCCCTCTTCCCTCTCTTCCTTTTTCCCTCTCTCCCTCTCTTTCCCTTGTTCTTGGATCTGAGATTCAAAAGGAACTACGAGGGCAGGGGAGTGAGCCCATTAGGCAAAGCCAAGTTCAGCACTTCTCCAAGTGTGATTCACTGACCACCAGCTCAGAGAAAAAAGTGATTACATGGACAAATAAATTCTGAAAGAGTTCTGCATTTTGTCCTCCTGGAGATTCTCCATGAGAAGAAGGCTGCACTGAGGTCTTTGGCTCATGAACCCTGATTTTAGTTAGCACACTTAATTACTGACTCTCTCTCTCTCTCTCTCTCTCTCTCTCTCATTACTTTGTCTCTCTTTGTTGTGTGTTGGTTGTGTGGAGGGGGGTGTTTTCCATTTTTGTTTTCACTTAATACCTATTAGCATCCAAGAAACAATATCTTGAAAAATGTCACCTTAGAACAAATGACCTTAGATGAGTTATTTTCCACTGCTATGGAATATTACACTGGTGAAAACTGTACAAAACATCTCATTTTTTCCTTGTTTTATTTATAGGGAACTGAGATCCATGAAGGCAAAGGATATTATTATGGCAAAAATAGTAGCATTCCCACCTTTTGATTTGGTTTGATCAAAAAGTGACCAGTATATTAGCATCATGTGTCTGAAGCTCCCTCCCAAGTTACTACATGCTTAAACAGTGGTAGTTGAAATAGTTGTGAGCTGAGTTTTATAGTGAGACAGAAACTGATACGAGCTGCCTGGTAGAGAAAGTGTCTGACAGGGACTTGAGAGTCAAGGTCACTCCCTCCACCCATGGTTATGTACGGTCCTGGGCCAAGTTGCTATTGTCCTTTACAATATAATTCCCCGTTTTTACAGGACTGTTTTTCCATCAGCAACTTCTCAATGCTATTTCATAGCACCAGACTTTCTTTCATGGCATTTTCTTGGACCATTCTGGACTGAAGGGGAAAAAAGATTAAAATAAAGAAGTTTGAAAACCTTGCCTAACCAAACTGTCACATTCACTCAGATAAAGAAATACCATGAAGATCTCGGTGTCCTGAAGTCAAATTTAAACTCCTTTCCAGTTTCTTCTACCTCTATTTCCTCCTTACAGCCTCCTCCTCCTCCTCATCCCATAGCGTAACCCCTGTGCCCAGCGTGTGCCTGCCAGACTCTCTGTTTCCACTCAGCTGCTGGCCCTTCTGTCTCTTAGCTTACCAAAGTGCTACTCATATTTGAAGCCTAATTCAGAAAGTGCCTCCCCTGTAAAGCTTCTCCCCATCTCTGAACTTGGTATCTTACCTGCCTCCAGGTTGGGACTAATCATATCTTGCCTAATACCTTCAAACTTTAGTTCACATAAACAGTTTTGTCACACAGTTAGTCCATAGGTGCGAGGGCTTGGATGTTCCTTTCTGTTTCCCCTTGAAAGCAAAGCCTTAGAATCTAGCAGAGCTCAAACAGAGCCTTTGAACCATAAGACAAAATAAAAGTCTATATATTACTATCTATTCATTAGCTCTCTGAATTTCCACTTACAAACAACTATGCATAGTTTTCAGGGTTGTTAAAATGACCAAATGGGGCAACACAGGTAAAACCTCTTCCGAGTGTATTTGAAGAGTGTGCTCTGCAGTCAATGACTCATAATAACTAGGATCATACCCAGCCAGCATCCTGGTACAGAAGGAAACCCACAACACACACTCTACCGCCACCGCCTTGCAACACTTACAACTTTTCTTGGTACTAGCACTATGACTGAAGCACAGAACATACTTCCCTACCTTTTCTAATCAAATGCTACATAGCACCTCATCACAGCTGTCAGCTGAGATCAATCATTCCAGTAGGACTTTGTTTTCTATGTTTGCATTTTGCCTCCCGCTTAACTAGTTACCGGTTTAGTCTGTTACCCTCCCTATTGAGATCCTGTCCTTACACCTTCAGAGTTTCGGGCATTGTGACTAGCTTGTGGTTTACCCTAAAAAAAAGACGAGTAAATGAAAAAAATGGATGAATAAAAGCATCTGTTTTCTATTTTAAGAAAAAAAAATTCACACTTCACAAAATAAATCCCATTTTAAATGCTTGTCTCAAATTAACAGATCTTTCTCACCCACTAATCTTCAAAATTAACAATTTATACTCACTTGTGTGCAAGGTCCCTTCCTGGCATACTATCCTTGTTTGTGTCCATATCTGGAGTGAAGGGAGCCATGATACCCCCAATTCAGAAATCAGAGATCCTAAAATTCCAGTGGTCTGAGAAGTACTTCCATATCCACAGATAAGAAGAAAAGGACTCTGGATTTTTTTGAACCAGCCTTTTCAAAGTTAAAGTATAAAGCCTTAAAATATAAGGGGAAAGAAACTTGCTTTTAAAGAGCCACAATAGGTACCCCGACTGTGCTTTGGAGAAGGAAAGCTTTTACTGAACACCCCTCTGGAGTCAGGCCCTAGGTCAGGCATTTTTTATGTACATGATCTGCCCTAATCTTCACCTAATTCTGTGGGGAAGTTATTGTACTCTTTTCTAAACAGAAACTAGAAGGCTAAAAGAGTTCGCAGGGCAATAAGTGGCTGAACCAGCATTTGAATTCAGAGTCAACTGTCTTTCAAGTCGATGTACTTTCACTCAAACCACCTACTTCTGATGTCTGGAATCCAGTTTGGAAGGACAATGCCACCTTCAGTGATAGCATCAGACACACATGGCTATGTTGTACATACAGTCTCAGCTACAACCCCTCTTACCTGGGATACATCAAACACAGAGACCCATCCCTGGGTCATAGGTGGCCATGTCTCACTCATAACTGAGAATTACATTTTATGCTTTTCCTCAGCATGGTAAAACTGTTCTATATTTATTTCATTGCTATTATCATTTTCATCATCCTAATGATTATTCAGTGTATATACCAAGTGTCTTGGGTGAAACATGCAGAAGATGAAAAATCTTTGGGTGGGTTGGCATGATTCAAATTGTTAGTGTATTATTCATTAGTGTATTAATATTTCATGGACTGTATTTTTATATGCAATTTAAAGAACAGGTAGTTTAAAATGGGGACGAGACAATATTATCGGATCAATCAGAAGCTTGAGCTTTCACTCAGAGCTTTTAAATGATCATTCCAATCTGTTGGGTGAGAGAACGTGTTGTCAGAAATGTGATGCATCTGTGCTGGGCTCTTTGCAGGAAGGGAAAAGGCATCTCAGCCTAGAGAGGGTGGGGGCTACAAAAGTAAATGCTTTCTCTGCACTAGGCAAACTCTGGGGAGTTGTATCAGGTCCAAAATCCATCCTAGCAGGAGGCTGTTCCAGAGGTGGGAGATACAAGGAGGACACTGAGACTGAGACATTCTGAAGGCTGTGCCTTAGCATGTCCGCGTCTCTCCTTCCTAAAAAAACTCAAAACACTAAAGCAGTTTTATGTAAATCTCCCCTCTTAGTGAAACTGAAAGCAAGGATGCATGTTATTATTACAATCTGGAAAATCAGGAAAGTCAAACCCAACCAGTCCCACAGCTAGATTCAGGTGTTCCCAGAGGAAAGGTTATTATATTTTGAAAACCTATAGACTCCTTCCCAGGCACTTTTTTCCTTAGGACCCCAAGATCTTCAAGGCAATGAGTACAGTAGGTCAACCTGTTTTCACCAGATAGGAAGCAGAAGCGAATACCACCTGAGACTTGTTTTTTTTGTTCTCATTTGCTGTTCCGCCCATTAAAATGGACTTCTGGGAAGACTCCACTGTCAGACACTCCCAGGGCAGCTTATGTCCAAAGACTTTCCATCCTATGCACTTGAGCCAGAGCCTCTCTCTAAACTGCTATGAAGGAAGAACCTCAGTTAGAGGTAGAAGTTCATGTTGGAGGATGAGGCTCGTAGCTTGTCCTGTGCCAGGCTGTGTCAGGCAAACACTACCACAGGCCAGGCCCTGGAATCAGTCCCAAGCCCTTCAAACAGACAAAAACAAATAAACAAATAAACAACTTGTTTGAGTGCCAGCTGAGGTGTCATGGAGAATTCGCCTCCCTTCCTTCTGAGCCAATAATTTGTACATAGGATAGCAAGATGTGAATGACAAGATTTGACTTTCAAGAGTCACAAAATCAGGTCTTGAGAAGCAAAGTAGCAAAAAGAATTAGTAAATCAGGATGGGTGTTGCATTCATAAGGGATTTAAGAGTGTTTTGGAGTGACGGCAGCCATGCAAACCAGTAGGGGATGGGGGGAATGCCAAAGGCTGCTGCAAATTCTTTTAGACTAAGCTTAACATATGTAGTATTTATCATCAATTGAGGTTGCTAAAGTTAGTACAACACCCATAAAGTTAGTACAGCATCTGGGCCTACAGAACAGACCTCTAGAAAACCTACCTAGTCTCTTTCTTTGTGGATATACCTGGACCTAAAATCTAGCTAATACTCACTTCAAAAATATGAATAAAGTTATAGGATTTCAACAATGGTAAGAACCCTATAGGGCATTTCATGTAAGGTTTCCACTTTACAGAACCAAAGCAAAGACAGCCAGAGAGAGGATAGGACAACATATGCATAGCTCATAGATCTTATTCATTTGTCTGGGACCCCAGGACCCTGCTGGAGTCTCCCCTTGGCCTGGATCTGCTGAGGAGGCCGTAACAGGCAACCCACATTTGCCTCCCCCCCAACTCTGGTCCATTGGGTCCAAGAAAGCAAGAACCAGCACAGGTGCAGGGGTGGTAGGAAATGACTTCTCTCTAAGTCCTGTAAATGTTCCCAGAGACCTGAAAGAGAGAGAGGCTGCAGCTATCCTCTTGCCTAATTACTGCCGGCTGTAAAATAATTTATTGTTTTAGCACTATCACTGATGGCAGGAAAGAGGGTCTCTTAGGTACTGTGCTTCCTGAGACCAGAACCACATGGTTGGACACATGCAGTGGGCTGATGTCTACAGGGATCATCTGTTTTGGCATTGTCCTCATCAGTGTCCACTGGCTCACTTGCTCATTCTTTTATCCCTTTACTTATGAAGAGTTATCCTTAAAATGTTACTTATAAAAAGCACCTTGCTTGGGCCAGGCCTGATGGTAGGCTGTGAAGAATCAGAGGTGAATGAGACGAGGTCCCTCATTAGCATCCAAGGGAAGGTAGCATCTTTACTGTGCATTTACCAAATGCTTGGCTTGGTATCAACTAATCCTTATTGGTCTTAATTAGATATATTACAGATAAGAATCTGATACTCATAAAACCCTGTGTTCAGTATCGCACAGGAGGCCAAGTGTTCAAAACTTGAGCGCACTTAGAAAGTTTTCTACATCTCTCTCATATGATAACACAGCTGAGCAAAGAAATAGCTATAATACAGAAGTGATCCAAGGCAGCTGCCCCACGGCTAGAGTGGAGAGTGATCAAGAGAAGCAACCAGCCTTCACCAGCCCCTCACCCTGGCTTCCTGCTCATCTCCCTTGTTGACTCCCAGTTACAAGAGGCTATAAACACCAGCGTAGCACAACATGCTAACTGAGCAGGGCCGCTCTGCCACTGGGAAAGCTGCTTGTTTCCCAGACTCTTCCTAATGTGTTGCAAAGACTCTCATCCTGTGATCTCACCTCCTATGAAAGGATGATTTAAAAAAATAATAATAATAGCTTCTCTATGTTAAGCAGTTTCTTTGTTCCAGGAACAATACTTGCTTAACTTTATTTCTGAACTTAGCAACAACCTTATGTTCATGGCCCCAATTAACAGATGAAGTAAACAGCCTCCTTGAGGTTTTCCATGGTGAGGAACTAAGGGTCCAGGCCTGATTCAACCCCAGCTTCTAGTCTGTGTGTTTTCAAGGGCACTTCTGCTCTCTACACACTGCTATTTCTTAGGCAATGGCTGCAGCTGTCATTTACCAAGTGCCAGTTAAGGGTCAGTACTATGTGTCTGTCTTACTTTCTCATTGCTGAGAAACAATACCAAACACCCACATGTTAAACAATGAAAGATTTGCTTTAGCTGACAGTTTGTAGAGATTTCAGTTCACAGTTGGATAGCAGCCTGGCACACAGGCATGGCAGAGGAGAAACAGTCCGTGGTATGGCAGGCAGAGCCGCAAAGACTTCTTTTTTCCCTTTTTATTCCATCCAGACTATAAGCCTATTGACTGGTGCCACCCACACTGAGGGTGGGTCTTCCCTGTTCAGTAATTCTATCATGCACATCCAGAAATATGCTAAACCCTTCAGGGGACTAATCCAGTATCATATACCATGATCCAGTATCACATATTCATGATCCAATCGCTCCCTAAAGCCCCACCTATGAGCACATGAGGCTTTGGGGCCCAAGATATAAGTCATAACGATGCATATTTTTTAGTAAGCACAACAAAGCTGCAAAGAAGGCATTAAGTATTTCTACTTAATAAAAGTAGAAATCTATGTCTTAGATAGGTAAAACTAGACAGACAGCAACCCACATCTCAAACCAAAATCTGCTTATCACCAAAGACTGAACCAGTCAGAGTAAAGTCCTATGTTTTGGTATCCCCCCCAACCCCACTGTCTCAGAGAGGTCCTCAAGCCAGACCCAGGTGTTCTCCACTGTGCACTGTCATCCAGCCCTGCCCATTGTAGTCAAGGGCTTCCAGGAGAACAATTATATATAGGACACAGAATTTATAATATTATTTTATGATGGTCACCCAAAGTTAAATACAAGAAAGTGCAGCAAATATGTTCACAATTCTCAAGACTTAGAAAATGCAGCTGAGGGCCTAGATTCCACAGTGATAACTTGCATGAGTTCAGCCGAAAACCTAGAGCTCATGACAATGACCCATGCAAGTCTCTTTCTTGGATCTGCACTGAGAAGGCCAAAAGTCAGCCATAGAAACTAGAAAGTCTATGTCACAGGATGAAGCATCTGTGCCAGGTTGAGGATTCTGCAGTGAAGCCAAGAAGCAATGCTCAAAATAAGGACCAGGGCTCCCCTTAAAATTACCACACCATCCTCGGTGACAATGAGGACCCAAGCTTCTCCAGTAATGAGAACAGTCAAGTACAGCATGACAACTTCTCCTGGAGATTAAACAGTACACAGCTTCCACCGGGGCTAGAAGCAATGTTCTACACAAGGAGCAGAGCTCCCCCAAAGTGAACCGCAGCCATTCTCAGCTACAAAGTCCCAAGCTCCTCTGATGAGAATGGCCAAATTCACATAGGGGAAGCTGCCATGACAAGCTCCTCCAGGAGAACCTACAGCTCCAAACAACAACACCACAGGAGAACCCACAACACTAAACCCTGCCTCTCCACATCTTTTATGCTGGCAACTTTCCTCAGGTGGGCCGTCTACACTCAGCCATCTATCGACATTCAGCTGGTGTTAAGTTGACCAACAGTTTTTAATGCATAACAGAGCCTCTGGACAGATATCATTTAACAGGTTTTCTGTGCACATCAGTAGTCTTCTGTGAACATGCTCGTGTTTGTCCAACACTAACCTTCTCTCTGTCCTTCTGCTTTTTAGGTTAGCAGTCTGCTCTCACCTGCTTCCAGTATGAAGTTTACTGACACTCACTTAATCCTTCCCCCTCTTCACTCCTACCTTTTCTGCAAACCTCTGCTGCCAAGGGCTGCTAGGACACTCTCTCACAGGCCGCCAGGGACTTGCTGCTCCTCGCCTGGTGGCCTTAGCCTGCCTTGCACTACTCCACTGTGGAATTCCTCTACTAGAGACACTGTGTCTCCGGGAAAGTCTCCCCTTCATTGATTTTCTGTGACACTGTATTGTCCTTATTGTCCTGTAATCCAACCAAAAAGTCTTAGAGCTAGAAAACAATTTCAGCATCTTCAAACAGAACTCCTATCCATGACAGTGACCTTAACATGGATTACCAGCCTCTCCTAGAATCTTTCTTGGACAGAAAAGCATATTACCTTGTGTCTGCTTTATAACGATTGTAATTTATTTATGTATTCTCCATGGTTTTCCTTTTGAATTCCCATTATTTCTTTTTAATAATTACAAAAGTAATTTTTATATATTCTCATTAAAGATGTAAAAATTTCTCATTTATTCCCCAACCTACTCCATTTTCAATCCTTTTTCCATGCCCATAAATTATGAATATATGTACAAACAATATTACTTTATTTGTTTTATCTTCAAATTATAATGTATATGTTTGTCCTGGTTTGCTTACTTTAATTGTACCTTGCAACAGTTTTTCAGGCTGAAATTTATTAAAAAAACTTAAAATTAACATATGCAAAATAATAATATACTGCTATTTACTCATGAATCTCACATCAGTGGACATTAAAATTATTTCCAGGTTTCCTTGGTTGAAGTTTTGTATAATTTGCTGGAATAAACTTCATTATAAATATATATATATATATATATATATATATATATATATATATGGCTATATTTTTAGGGTAGGATAGACGTATGTAGAGCCAAATGATGAATGTAGTATTTTAAAAATATTTTCAGGTAACTTTCCAAAACTGTTACTAATTTGTACTTTTACCAGGACTGTATGGGGCTACCTGTTGCCCTATGTCTTTCTTATAAGTAGATATTTTGCCAATCTAGATAGTAAAAAGCAGTATCTCATTGTCTTAATTTTCATTTTCCTGGCTACTAGTCAGCTGAGTGCCTTCCATGTTTATTGGACACTTAGATGTCCTCCTCCATGAATTGCTTGTGCATAATTTTCATCTATTTTTTGCTTAATTTATTGACTTTCTCCTACCAGTTTGTGGAAAGTTTTACACACAGACACATTAACAAAAGTACTTATAATCTTATTCCTTATATGCTACAGATATTGCTCCAGACTATCATTTGTTTTATTTTGATTTTTTGAACTTTCTTTACAGTATGATGGCATGCACGAAGTGTAAATGTTTATACATCCAATTGTATTTTCTTTTTAGACTTCTGAATTTCTCATTTAGTAAAATTCCCCTAGGTCATAGGGTTGTAAAAATATTCCATGAAATTTTCTCCTTTTTTCATTTAAATTTTTGTCATGTTAGGAGGCTATTTTTGTTCAGGATGTGTGCTAATTTTTATTACTGACACACACTGTCCAACACCTACAGTTTAAAGGAAGAGAGGTTTATTGTGATAGTCCATGGTTGGCTGGCTCCAAGGAAGACCATTTCCCGATTAAACCTGAAATGGTCCACCTCTTCCTTAGCCCTCTCCTAATAGCAAGTCTGTCATTGCCCCCTAATAACCCAAACACCGTCCAAAAATTTCACCTGTGAGTACATGAGGCTCTTGGGGAGCATCCAGATATAAAGTATAACATTCTGCTCCTGGATGCCTAAATACTCATGCTCATCTCTTTATGCAAAATACATTTAGTCCATCTCTAAAGATTGCCAAATTCTTAACGGTTTAAGCATTGCCAACAAGTCCAAGTCTACAGTCTCCTCTGACATGCAGGACAAATGCTTAGCTTTGAGCCCCTGTAAAAATCAAAGGGAAAGTAATAAAATGGCATAGGAAACAGGGATGTAGATATATCTTTTGTAAAAGGGAAGGGGATGAAGGGATGGAGGGAGGAAAGAAGGAGAAAAGGTAATTAAAAAACAAAATATGTTATGTACAGGTACCAAATCCCCATGATGAGTATACCAATAAAAATGGAGAAATACATGGATAGAAATCAACTCCTAACTTTCAATATAAACCTACCTAAAAGTCATCATGCCACAGCTTGAAAGTTGAATTGTCTTAAAATTTTCTCTGCTAGACCAAAATAGCACCAAAACCCAGCAAGACAAGCATTTAGTCTAATAGTCCATGGTTAGCACTCAGGGCAAGCTGTGGTGACATGTGAATTAAAAGGGTTTAATTAACTAAACCCTACAGCATTGCAGGTGGTAGTTCTTATGGCTTCTTTTTGGGGATAGTTTTGTAACTGGCTGTGGCTTTCCTCAGATGTTACAGGTCCCTGGCATCTCCAGCTTCCTGCTGTCTCCACTGTCCCTTTGGTTCCACTCTCATAGTTCCACACACAGGCCTCTCATAAGAACAGTTCCAGATTTCTTCTGAAATCTAGATGGAAGCATCTCTGAGCTTCAATTCTTATATTCCACATGCTTATAAACTAGCACCATGTGGATAATACCAAGACGTGATACTCGCTCAAGCAGTGGCTGGGTCACCTTTGATCATGGACGCAGCATCCTCTAAGTGCCTAGATGTCTGAGCAGTGTGAAAGAGATCCCAGGGGATCCATACCCTGGACGGCCCTTCTCAAACAGGGCACCAGAGACTCTTTTCTCGATTGAAAGCTTTACAGCTCTGTACCCCTGATCCTGCAATGACTGGGCTCTTGTGGAATCCTGGGATGCCATCGAGATATCCTTCCTATTGTCCTGCTGCAAATTACTTATTTTTATTTTTTTTCAACAAATTCACTCCCTAAGACATGACCTTTAGAGGTGCTTCCTTTATGGTCAAGCGTCTCCAATGGGCTTTTTGCTCCTGAATGTTAGTATAAATCTATCTAAAAGCCACCATCAGTAGCCTGAATGCTATAGCCTGAATGTTGGGTTGCCTTAAAATTTCCTCTGCCTTTCTGCTACCTTTAATCTCAGTCTCCTGCAAAGTCTCAGTACATGGGCAAAATGTAGACAAATTGGCCTCAAGTTCAACTGCCAATGAAGTCCTTATTCCCACTGACTCCTCCTGAGCCCAACCCCTACCATATGCATTTCAGACAGCATGCTGGGCTTTTGAGTTCCAACTGAGAATCTTCCATCATGCTTAATGTTGAACCTTCTATTGCTTTGCTAGCTGGCATTACCAAACCTTTTCAGACTCCTCCCGTGAACCAGTTTCAAAGGCTTCTAAACCATATGGTCAGGTAACTCACAGCAATGATTCCATTCCTGGTACCAAAATCTCTCTTAGTCACTTTTTCATCTCTGAGACACAATACCTGACACTTGTAACTTAAAGGAAAAGAGTTTTATTTCAGCTAACAGCTATAGTCCATGGTTGGCTGGCTCAAAGACAGAAAATGGCATTGCAGAGGTGCACAGTACAAGAAAAGCTGTTCCTGTCATGGCGGCCATAAAGTAGAAACAGGGGGAGGAGCCAAGGAGGTAGACATATCCATCTAGGTCACACTCCCAGTGACCTGCCTCTAACTAGGCCCCACCTCCTAACAGTAAAGTGTAGTAACCCCATCATCCAAAATACCTGCCTATGAGCACATGAGGCTCTTGGGGGAACTAGACATAAACCATTATATTCTATGATAGCTTTCATTAACTATTTGCTTGATTGTCCTGGACACAAAGCTGCCCTGCATACTCATTTCTGGATTGACTCTGTCCTCACCGCTGCACAGCATAAGTTCAAGGCTCACACAGTTCCAAGGTTGAGACCAAGTTTTTCTGCTTTCTCTCACACAGGCTGAATTGCTGTCTGACTGGGTTTCCAAGAATCACACTTGGGGAGACTTAGGACATTTTGTTATTTTAATTGTGGTAAGGTTTGTTTTTGTCTCTTCTCTTCTACACTATGAGCTGCTGAATGGTGTGAATTCCCCCTGAAGCTTAGCAAAACCAAATAGCACACACTTGTCGGGTTGAATTCCCATCACCACATCTCAGATGTCAGTAATCACCCCTAGCTATTAGACCAGCCTTCCCTCTGCTGTCTGGAACCAGGGTGCATCCGAAACGGTTTTGTCCTGTTTGTCTGAGGATGGGCACATGGGAAAGCACCACTCAATTAAGCACTTTTGGGTTTCCTTGGAGCACTTGCCAAAATCATAATTGCATATTAATTTGCAACTCAAGTGGGTTTTTACAATTGCTGCTCAGGGATGGGGTCAACAGCCCATGTGATACTTGTATCTGTGAGAGGAGAGGATTCTCCTGAATTGGGAGTTTTTCCAGGAAAGAGCCAAGGCAACGGCTTCGCAGAAATCTTTATTTCACTGCTCTTAAGGATCTGATGAGTATCATGGTATTATGTTTGGGTTTGACTCATTTTAGTTATGTGATGTTAGTGATTGTGGGTACTAGGAAAATAGAAATCTTTTATGCTAAAGGAAAACACAGATGCACGCACACACACACACACACACACATACACAGCCCCAATACCAAGAGGAAACAGCAGTTCAATCTGCTTCATCCATTTTGTTTTTCCTTCTCTAATTCCGTTCAGTTAATATTTAGATGGATGAATATTCTGACTTTCACCTTCTGTGCTCTACTACTTTCCATTTTATTATCTGTAGGATGGGAGTGGAAATTCACCAACTCATGGGTTCAGATGAAATGAATCAAGTAAAAGTTTCCACACAGTATTTGCATTTGACATCCAGTGACTGCTCAGTAAGCAATAGATAGCTGCTGTTATTATTATTATTATTATTTTCATTATTATGATGATTACATGGTGTCAGACACTGTGCGAAGCACTAAAGAAAAAAAATGAATAACACAGAACTCTTGTCCTTGAAAAACAAAAATGCCTAAAAAGAAGCTAAGAAACTTCTTCCTAAGTGGGAATAGGGCTTCATGGAGAAAATTTGTGTCAAATGGGAATTACTAGCAAAAACAGAAGAAAAGACAGAGGGAGAGGTTTAGGATGACTGTACTTCTGGCAAGTTGGGGTGGTAGACAAAGAAATTGGAAATAGAGAGTGAAAATTTAGGAACCAGAATAAGGAGACCCTTAAAAAAGAGGGAATTATTAGTTTGGTCCACTGTCTCAAGGTAGACCAACAAGACACCTATTTATGACATCCCCTTGCTGGATGCTGGGGACATGGAATGTGAATCATGGATCTGGCCTGTGGAGACCAAGCCCGTGGTGTACCAGAACTGTGGACCAGAATGTATGTGACTGACTTGGAGAAATAGAGTTCAGAAGAGGCCAAGGTGGCAAACGAAACTGATAGATAATGTGTGTGTGTTTTTCCAGTTCTCCATGTTCTATATCTCTCTAGGCCCTACTTCCCCTCTGACAAAGTTTTTGGAGTCTCTGATCCTGCAGGGACCTTCATGCTCTGCTCTCTTGGGAATTCTCACTCTGAATGCATTTCACAAGAAGAGCAGGACAATACCCATTTGTATGATGAATCGGTGCTTCATTTGATTTATTCAACAAACACGGGATGTGAAGCACTCCTCTGGAAGTAAGGTTGCTGCCACAAAGGAATCAAGCAAGTGCCTGCTCTCAGGCTCCTCCCATTGTAGAGGGAAGACACTCAGTACTATCAGTGTGCAGTGAGTGCTAAGAACAAAATAAAGCAGGCAACAAGGATGGAGATATACTAGGGGGAGTGGCAGGAAAGGCCAGACTGAAAAGCAATATTTAAAAGAAATAGGAAAAAGAAAAGGAGACAGAAGAGTCCATTCTTTCCTTCTTATTGACATTTTACTTCATCTTTGATTATCATGTGTTAATTGTACATATTAAGAACTTGAACGTAACATTTCAGCACTGTATATAGTGTACACTAAGTAATTCATCCTCCCTTCATCCACCCCTCCTCCTTGACTCTTTTTGAATGAAGCTAAGCCAGTATTACTCCATTGGTTCATCACTGGGAAAATCCATGTGACCTGTTTCTGACCCATTTTTGCCTCTCATCTTCTTAGTAGCAAGACAATCCAAAAGGAAAGATTTACCCATGTTACCAGGTACAGGATCAGAATGTTCTTCAGCTCCTGAAAATATATCAGCACAGTTCTGCCTCCACATTGCATGCAACTTTAGTTTGCAAATTCTCATATCCTGTCATTCGATCCTCACAGTAGTCCTCATCTGTCACCTGATGCTGCTCCAGATTGTGAAGAACCACGAAGTAAAGGAGACATGCCCAAGAATCCCAAGCGAATGTAGGCAGCAGGCCCCAGACATAACTCATGGCTCTAGTCTAGATCTGTTTACCCTATCGTCACTCAACTTCTTCATTAGTCTCCGAAGATGAAGGGCCAAAGAGGTAGAAGAGGTTTGTTTGGCTCACCCTTTCTTGGCACAGCAAACAGAACCCAAAGAGTCAAAGAAACCTGTCCAAAGTTGCAGTTAGGTCTTGGTCTTTCTCTGCCGTTTTTCTGTCTTACCCCTCTCTCCCCCTGCCTCTGAGTCGTGGTATGAAGGAAGGAGTATAAACCTGATGACCATCTGGATTTGAACACTGGCTTTACCTATTTATTAGCTGTGCAGCCTCAGCAGTCCTTCATGTTATCAGCTTTAGAAACAGGATCGCCATAGGATTTATCCACACTGGTCAGAGAAAATCAGACTTTGCTGCAGTAAAGGTATTCCTCGGTGACTAGTTGCACTATGTACTTATTTAGGATCAGACTATATGGGCAGAGTATTTTTCCTCTGCCCTATAGTAACCTATCTGAGACCACTGTCTCTTGGCTATAAAGCCAAGTCTGAAAGAGATAAATCTGACCTACGTTCTGTTGGCTAGAACTTAGTCAAGTGGACCTTAAACCAAAATAACTGCAAGATCAGATTTTCCATCTGATCTTGCAGATTTTCCATCTGCAAGATCAGATGGAAAATCTGATCTCCCCATATCTCAAAAGAGGCTGAGTATGATAAACACATAGCAATAGGGATCATAGTGTCTTGTACAAGGGATCATAGTGTCTTGTCAATAAATGCCAGGTGCTCAAACGGTGCAGCTTCTACTTTCATGTCATCATTACCACCTAAATCATTTCTCAGCTTGGGCGCTTTTAGGCCTTGCTTCACAGGAGAATGGCCCAACAGTCTCTGTAGCTAAGCACTTTGATGGCCCACCACAGGGGACTTCTGATTGTGTCAGGACAGGAGAAATGCTGAATGTGAACTCTCTTTTCTCTCATTTTGCTCTTTCGGTTGTTTTACATATTGGTCTTCTGGGTTGACTATGGCTTGCTTATCAAAAAACCTTGGAAATCACTACTGTAGAATCCAGATCTGAAATTTATTTCTTCTTAGAATCAGCTCCTTTATCTCGTCTTCAAACTTGTATTTATGAGCTGCAGAGGGTGAATATTCTCTACTCCCCTTCTAGGAAATATCCCCAGGCTTCCAAAGCAAATCGTTAAACAAGTGAGGTAATCCCATTTTATTTGCTTAGTACTTATTCACTTATATTTACATGATTCCTGCCCTTAGCCATAGAAGTACTTCGTAAATCTTAGTTTACACCGCAGACCTAGCTGAAGCTTTCCTCTTCTCTCATGTACCTCCACGGTAGAAAGTCCTCAGGCGGACAGCCAGCTCTGACCTCCCCATGTACACAACCTCCTTGCCCAGATACTCAAAGACCAGATATAGGTCAGCCCCCAAGGCCAAATGTACAGTGTGAGAAAGCTTAAAGTCTACCCTACATCTGCTTGACCACGAGCTCTTGTTTCTGATTAATGGTGGAATTTACCACACATACAGTAGGAGCAGGTAATTTAGAAGATTAAAAGTAATAATTGACATTATATATTAAAACATTGCTCTAAAGTTTTTTATATGAACTCACTCATTTAGCCTTCCAACTTTTCTCAAAATATATGTACTTTTTTTGGCTAGCTTTAAGATGAGAATAGTAACTTAGAAGCCAATTATAGCTGTGTGTGCCTGTAATACCAGCTAGTGAAGAGGCTGAGGCAAAAATGTAAGTTCAAGGACAGCTTGAACACCTTACTGAGATCTTCCTCAAAATCTTAAAAAATTAAAAATCAATAAATTAAAGACTGAGAGCATAGTTCAGTGGTAATGTGTTTGTCTAAAATGTAGAGAATGTGTAAGACCCAGGGTTTGGTCCCCAGTACTGACAAAACAAAACAAAATGAGCTCAGAGAGAAAAGCCCCATTACTAGACATACCCTCTTATCTTGTCAGTGACTAAGGCAGGCAGTCTATTCATGGAACACCCAGTTCTGGTCTCACTGCTGTCTGAACACCATGTATTTCTGCAGTTTGGTAGTAGTTTGATTTTCTTACTACAGAAAAGTCACTCAAAGCGCATGGGGAGAGAAACAGCAATGGGTATTAAGTAGATGCAAAGGGCAGCTGAAGGGTATAAGTGACCCCTCCCCTGACAGATCCCAGAACCAGCTCATCTTGTAATGTAGAAAGAGACCAAAACAGCAAAGTTTCTGGGCTGGAGATGTGTTTCAGTGGCAAAGCATTAACCTCCATGTATACAGCCCTAGGTTGGATTCCAAATACAGCTAAAATAAAACAGTAAGATCAATTTTCTGAGGAGCAAGGAGGACACTCTGCAGTGCGAATTCTGCAGTGTGAACAGTGTGTCAGGAATTGTTCTCAAGTTCACTATGTGAACTCACTCATTTAGTGAGCGCATACTCTTTGAGTGCCTGGTGAGCAAAAAGGAAGCTCAGCATCTCTTCTCTGGCCTCAGCTGCCCTCAAACCAGTCAGTGAGGACAGACCCAACACTCAGAAATAGCAAAGGTAATAAGGAAGGGGACTTGTGCTGACGTTGGCATGGTGACCTCTTGTCTTAGGACCCTCTACATCTCATTCTACTTAAAGTCACTATGCCTCTGGGGAGTTATTTTCAGATTTACTTTGCAGTTTAAGTAAACATTCCTAGTTACCCAAGATCATGCAGCCTTTAAGATGAGATCTTTGTATTACCACGTGGCTTGATACTAAGTATTATACCTTCCTCTATCTAATCCAAATACACCACCTTTGTGCATAGTATGGGCCATACACTGAAGATACAGAGCCCAATTTTGATCTAGACCCTCCCTACAAGAGGCACTGACTCTGTATATTTTATGAGAAACCTTCAGGAGACCATGGCCTGACCAGAGATGGAAATTTCTGCTATTTTATTTTATTTTTTCAGTTCTGGGTGCTAGGCATCAGATTCAAGACCTTATGATCATGGATAGTGCTATACCACTGACCTATAGCCTTCCCCGCTGAAGGCAGAAGTTTCTGGAAGCAGACATCAGGAGCACAATTAAAAGAATATTGATTTAGCAGCTAAAGAAGCCTAAGCTCTGTTTTTGCTACTATCTCTGTGACTGGAAGCAAGTCACTTCCTGTCCTGGGTTTCATTTTCTTGTGACTTCTGCAGCTAACCTGCTATGTTCTAGTCTATGTAATATGCTCCATTTGAAAATGGAGGTACTGTTAGGACCCACCTTCTTTGATTATAGTGTAAATCAATGAATTACTAATTAATTAATGTAATTGATTAAGTGTGTTATTGGGTCCTTGCTATTAATTTAATAAGTTAGTACATGAACAGTTAGTAGGACAGTACCTGGCCACCAAGATCATTCCATTAACATTAGCTGTTTTTTTGTGTGTGTGTGCCTGGGATCAAACTCACTGCCTCGCGCTTACCAGGGCGGGCCCTTAGACTGCTAAGCTAAGCCCCACTAACATTCGCTCTTATTGTCCATAACATTATCATTGCTAGAAAACTGGAGCTTGGACTGGAAATTCTCCGTGCTCTGGGAGCTAGTGCGTTCAACCAGTTCTCCTGACTTGAAGTAGTTGTGAAAGGCAATTCCTGCTCCTAACACAAACCCAGACATAAGGCTAAAGGCTCTAAGAAGCATTGGAACCCAACTAGGCCCTGCATTTTCTTGTGCTTGCCATTCATTTCTTACTCATAAGTCCCACTCCTCAGCCTTCTAATGTTCTGGTGGCAGAAGCGGAGCCTTCTGTCTTTCGTCTCCACACCAAGCGCAGTCAGGCTTCTGGGGTACTGCCACTACCTCTCTGTCAAGTGAGTGAATGAATGAATGAATGAGCCATCGGGACTGAGGGAGACTCAGTGCCCCGGTGAGCTGAACGTGCAAGGAAGGATTTCAATGGCATCTATTTTCTCTGTCCTGGTAACATGCTAATGAGCTGGAGAGCTCTGACTAAATTGCGATTTCCCAAAATGAGTTAATTAATAAACTGATTTGGGGATGATTAACAGGGGGGCACAGTTAACATGATTTTAATGGGAAAGCGTCAGTGAAGCACAAACTCATTAGTGCAAAACTATTTCCTGCCCCAGCAGGCTTGTCAGATACTTCTTCTTCTCCTTCTTCTTCCCCTTCTTCTTCTTTTTCTTCCTCTTCCTCTTCTTCTTCTTCCTCTTCTTCTTTTCTTTTTCTTTTCTTTTCTTTTTTTTTTTTAATGAAGGAAGCCAAAAGTCTCACTGATAAGGA